>QEPC01006282.1:7485582-7517100 GCA_003113815.1 Sphenodon punctatus
GGGGGGGGGGGGGTCTGGATCCAGGTGCTGCAGGGGGGCTAAATAAAATTTAAAAACACGACACAGGCCACATTTGCCCCTTAGGTCACAGGTTCGAAAGAGTCAAATCTGGCAGCCCATTAAAAAAAAAAAATCTAGCCCCCCCCGCCTCCCAATCTGAGTCCCCGCGGCTCTGAGCCCTCGCCGGGCCACCTAGGCCAATGCTTAAGGAACGCGGTAATACATGTGGCAGGCCCCGCAACATGTATTTTTCATAAGTGTGCGTTAAGAGTGCGCCTACTGGGCGGCGAGGCTACTCGCAGGTGAAGAGCCCCCCCCCCTTTCCATCCCGTAGCGCTCAGCCCCGCCCACCTCACCTCATGCTCGCTGCTCCTCCTCCCGCCCCGCCCACTTCCTCGCATCATCCGCCCCCTCAGCCGCTCCTCCGTCTCAGACAGCAGCTCCCTCTCGCGCCCGCCCAGCCCGGCTAGCGATGGCGTCAATGGCGGTGGCCGAGGATTGGACGGCGGGGCACCCGCTCCTCCCTCCCCCTCCCCACGCGGTTCCCCCTTTCTCCAGTCCCCCCCCCCCGCTCTCGGCCATTTTAAACGGGTCTCGCCGCATTCTTAGCCGAGAAGGGAGTCGGGGTCCCGCGCGAAGAGAGGGTGAGTCTCCTATTCCGCAAGTGCCGCTCCAGTGGCAACGCCCCCTCCCCACGCCCGGGTCTGCGCTTCCGCTACGGCTGAGGGATGGAGCCACCGGCTTCCCTCAACCTCGGGTGCTTCCTAGGATGGGGAACTGCAGCGCGGGAGGGGATGGGGCGGGGCCGGGGTCATGGCGTTATTCCCCTCCCCCAGGCTGAGCGGGAGGGGTTATAATCCCTCAGGATTGGGGGGGGCCCAATCCTGAGGGAAGGGAGTGTAGCCCCGCCCCCGAGAAAATGGGTTCATTTGCTCCCTCGTGCTGGGTCAGTGGGGGGCTTCCCCTCCCTCGTGCAGCCCTTTGCCCGGGGCCCTGGGCACTAGGGCAGGTGGCTGGGTGGCGGCCTGCCCCTGCCCTGAGCAGCAGGCATGGCGTAAGGAAAGCCGACTGCAGAGAGGGCAGAAGAGCAGGATGGGGCGAGAGGCATCCGGCCTCACATGCTGCCCCCTCGCGGGGTGGCTGAAAAGCAGGGGTAGCCTGGGAACCTTCTCTCTCTCTCCCGGGGGCCACTTTAAAAGCTAGAGGGGCCGCCTAGCAGGTGGGGTTGCTTAAGGGGCAGACACAGGAAGAGGAGGGACCAGATCATGTCTCTCTCCCCCTGCCCTTGTGTGTAAGTCCTCCTCTTTTCATCCTTGCCCTGGGCTCAGTTGCTGTTCCCCCCCCCCCCCCCAGTGCTTGTGGATAGGCACTGGGAAGGGGCCGCATGAAATTTAGCTCTGGGCTGCATTTGGTCCTCGGGCCTGATCCGGTTTAGGTGCTGGGAACAGATTTTCAGAGGGAAGCATCTTCTGTCGTCACAGCATCCTCTCCTTACTCGTGTGTCCCCTCCTCTCTGGCCGGAATCCGGGTGCCCAGCGAAGGATGCAGAACAGGTGCCGCCCGCACCGTCTCCTGTTGAAACGGTCTCCCATCTTCACCTTTTCCATATTGCTGGCTGCCAGGACAAGTTGCCCCATAACGTTTAGAATGGCCTGTGCCTCTGCTATTTGTGGAGTGCACTAAATAAAAACATCCCTTATTTCAAGCTCCCTTTCTGGATGCCGACCAGGTGGCTGAATGTGGCCTTTGTCCAACTTCCCCGTCACTTCTCTCCTGTTTTCTCGCTGGATGGAGAGCAGGTGGCTTGCTGTTGCCCTTGTCTTGCATCAGTAGCATCTCTCAGGCTCTGCGGTTTTGGATGAAAACCAGATGACTCCCTGTCGCCCCTGCACAGTGGCATCATCGCTGTTATCTAGGGTTGCCACCTATGTATATTTTTCTAGGCCACTTATGAAACATACATGTTGCAGGGCCTCCATTGGCACCTAGGGCACGAGTGCAGACCCTGCAACATGTATGTTTCATAAGTGGCCTGAGAAAATATACATAGGTGGTAACCTTAGTATTATCTCTTCCTTATCATGCTGCCTTCCTAGATGCAAATTAGTAGGCAGGGCTCAGGAGTGGCCTGATACTGATGTAGCGCACACAAACCCCCAGGGAAATGTGATTCGTTGCTTTAGAACCAGTTAAGATTGAATATTTTATATTGCATGTCACAGCAATTGTGCGTACTAAGGCAGACCGACAGAACGATCAAGTGGCCTTTTCCTCTTGAGGAAAACTAGGCTATCAGCTGCATTTTATATTTATCCTGAAACATCTTTGTGTGGTTGGTTTGTTTGCCAATAGAAATCAAATCTTGTGTCTCAGATCTGTGGGTGGGCGGGCAGTAAGGAATGTAATGATGTTAAATACGCCAATACGGGGGAAGGGGTCAATTAAACTTTCTGAATATTGTAAGAAATTTAAGTTTGTAGTTATTCTGTTCCTCAAAGCAACAGGAAGTAGAAGAAAAATGCATTCATTTGAGCTCCGTTTCTGAGCTAAGATGTGTTCACTATCATCATATTTTGCTTTTTGTTGTGTTGTTTTTACCTTGAACATGGATCATCTTTTAACGTGGACTGTTAAATCAAAGCACAGGATCAAGTTGTAAAATACTACAAATTATGGAAGGTTTTAAAATATTATCAAAGACATGTCTTTACCTACAATATGATTTAATACTGTATTAGTAACACAAGTGAACAGTCTAACTTCATTAGAAGAAACCTTGCATATAATGAACTCTTATCACAGTTCCAAGAAGACTATTATTAAATTGAAAATAGCCCATTTTTATGAACACTGACAGGGCTGGGTGAAATACAAACCCCTCTCCAAACCTGTTAGAGTTCTTGTGCTGCTTGACAAGAGTGAACCAGCATGCACTGAGAAAAGCAGATAAAATAAAATGTGATCTATTCTGGACCTTCCTTTTTGAGAGAAAAGGGTATGTTGTAATTCAGCGTGCAGGGAGTGTACATTTTTCACTTCATATACCGTTGAATGCTGATCAGTGTAATGTAATCATCATTAAAATACATTGATGTTCAATTTTACTTGAGTATTTCATTATTTTGATGCAGCAAATTGCCAAATACTATACACCCTGATATAATGAGCTTTCTGGTCACATGGTTAGTTGTACAGAAGTTATATTGCATGAATCCACTCTTGATTTTGTGTTAATGTAAATAATGTCAGTTAAACTTTAACTTTTCCTTGTACTACCATAAAGCTGGAATAGTTGGGTTGAAAACAGTGTGGTGGAGAGTTTAACAAAGGTTTAATATGGAATATAAAACATCTAGTAGTATTTTTAAAAATGAACTTTGTTTTAAAAAACACAATTCCCTCCCTCCCTAATTTTGGACCTATCAGACTAGAAAAATAAATAAAAGGAGGGTTGCTTTTGTTGAGAATTTCTTAATGCATCTATTGCTCAAGTGTTTGATATTTCAGGCAGGTATCTGTGCCTTACCTTTTGCTTGCTCTTGGGTATATTCTGTGTAATTGGATGGGTAGAATATTGCATTGTTAGACCATAGACTGTGGTGGGGAACCTTTTCCCTCTCATGGGTGACCTTAAAAATTAGTACAAGCTCTGAAGGGCCACAGAGAAGCTGGGGGCAGGGGTGCTCTCGGGAAGAGGAGGGTCCAGACCATGAACATGTGTCGTGAATCTGTCCAGTATCTTTGTGTTCATGTCCTGTCCTCATCTCAGCTCCCTTAGCCTGAGCTCATTCTTCCAATGCTTGAGAATAGGAACTATAAAGGGACCAAATAAAAACTAGCGGCAGGCTGGATTTGGCTCCCAGGCCTGAGGTTCCCCACCCCTGCCATAGCTCCCAAATGTCTAGTTTATTGTCTATGTTGATTTATGCTAGCTAAAGATCTGGTCTAGTACATTCTGGGAATTCTACTAGGGCCTAAATCCCCAGTGAAATAAGTGGATATATTTTAACTATTAGAGGCGCTTGCACCAAGTCAATGGTAAGAGTACATTCTGTCTCAATCCCTCTGTCTCCATACTGGAAAACAACTCTTGGATTAAGCTTGATTTGAATACAAATATTTGAAAGCTACTAGAAAGAAATTCCTAAGTTTAGGAGGGCCCTGCAAAAATTTAAAATGCAGTTAATATTTGGATGAAACAGACAAAAAAAACTACGAGCCTGAGGCAAATCAGGTAATAACTGAGCAATGTATAGACTGAATAATATGCTCTGACTAAAATAATAATAATAGCTTTAGACAGGGTGTGGGATGAACGAGTCCTGATGTCTCATGTGAGTAAGCAGGATATAAATATTGTTTTAAAAACAAAATAGCAAGGGGTTAGAATAAATACTTCTGCAAGTTTCCATTGCATGTTTCATTGTTTATATAATCACTGGTTTTCATGATTTTGTTTTTAATTTGAATAGCTTGGAGGAAAGGAAACTTGAGCGTGGGAGTCGTTTTCCAAACAGGCAAAGGATTTACAATCAGTCCTTGCCTGTGCATTTTCATTCATTCTTGTAGCTGGGTGACGTTACAGTATTTAACCTGTTGTTCTGAGTTCCCTTGGCTACGCTTGTCGGGCAAGCCGCTTTCTAAAATGGCTGAGAATCGATGTTTTAGAATGGCGTGACTGGTCAGTCCAACCTCCTGTTTTGCAACTCGGGAATAGCATGCTCTTTTTAACCTGAAGCACGCTATTGTTCTTTGTTCACTTTCGTATCCCGTCTTCTCGTGGCTTTGGACTGTGAGGCCTTTAGAATAAGGATTCTTTTTGTATTCTTTTTTTTGTTTTAAACATCTACTGAGGAAAACAATAGATAACTGGAGTTGGGAGTGAAAATCTCCTCTCAGACATGTATGTTCAATGCCTGTGAGGAGGTAGTGGTGTATGATTTTTATATAAATAGTTTTATATATCAACAATAAATTACATAAACAGTACGTGAAGGAATAAAGCTATGATTTTCTATGCTTAAGGGACCCTTGTTTGTCGTGTAAGACCAACCCTGTAAATAAAATGAAAATATATAGTAGGTACTAGTTTCAGAGCCAGAACCATACACACTGACTGCCACATTGGAGCCCTGATGATGACTGGGGCCTTTAAGTACTCTATAAAGTTGATATTCTGTAGTTTATAAGCTGGGCTGTAAAAATCTGCTTGCTCGCTTCTGGCAAGTATGCTTTTTGAGCTGGCAAGTGAAGTTTTATGGCCCTAGGCTTCTTTCCCCCACTACAGGTCCCCGCATGGTGTGTAGACTGGTGGGCAGACTCTTATGCCTGGCTAGTGAACTGTTTATATAGTTTACAGCCCTGATTATGAGGCATACAGGGAGATGGCTGGAGCGTCTTAACAGTTACTGTTCTCAGTATTGCACAAACTCTTAATCAAAAACCAAATTAATAACCAACCCACCCACCCCAGCCTATGGTGATAGGCCCCCAGCTGGTAATATTCCACAGTCCAAAACTTGAATCACAGCAATATGGTCTTCATAATTTTATACATGGACTATAAAGTCTGCATGTGTTGCTACTAATTAAAGTATTAGATGTGACAAACCGTATTTCATAGATTCCTCCCCCCTGCCCCCGAAGAGTTTTGGACTGAGTACAAGTCTTTTGAATAGAACATCATTGAACTCTGATTTTGTCACTGCCAATTTGGCTGTGTTATGGTTTTCATTTATACTTGGTTGTGACAGTGGTTGGTGGTGGTTCATTATTTTTAAAGAACCACAGGCTGATCATTGTTGCATATTGGGGTATTCGTGCCCTAAGGCCTCTCTTCTCAGTGGGGACACTGAGTTAGAAACAGAAAAGGCTCACTATGGATAAAAACAAATGTGCAGGTGACGGGGCAGCTCCCCAGCCCAGAGCGGAAAAGCGCAGCCACCACTCCCTGGGTCGGTGAGCAGCACAAAACAAATGGGGCTGGATGCTGTAGACATGGGGGGCGACCTATAAATACAATTAAATAAATAAATAAATAAATCTCTCGGCTTGCTTTCTTCTAGGCTAAATAGATCCAAGTCCTTCCAACTTCATCTCTATTCTTCGGATCAATCTGATCTTTATTTGTAAGAGGTGGAGTTCCAGTAGTGTAAATGACAGCACAAGGTGCAGGGAAATGGTGAATTAGGTTCTTGGTTCCTTGAGTTTAGAATATGATAAAAAAGATGAGTCCCTTCAACTCCGATCAAAGTCAATGGGCGTTAAGAACTGTGGTGCCTTACAGATCCTAGGTTAAGGAATGCACAGGGGGAGAGCGCGGCCGTTTTCACACATTACCAGGGACACGGGGAAACTTCTGTCGGAGCCGTCGGGCTCTGTTCTTGCACCCGTTAGTGCATGTGGGAGCGTACTATTCCACACGAGGACACTCGCGCACGACCGGGTCCCCAAAGGTAGCATTTACAAGGACGGGTGTTCTTGCGGGATAAAAGCAGACTAGCGCATTCCTACGTGCGCTAATTGGCATGAGAAGAGAGCCACGACTGCTCTGACAGAAATATCCCTGCCTCCCTGGTAATGTAGGAAAGTGGCCCAAGACCAAAATTTGTACTTCTCTATTCTGGGTATATTTGCTTCATATTGTGTTAAAGCCAAACGTTTGCATATCATGCAAGTGAGGTCATAACTTTTGAGAGAACCATTTCTATTAATCTTACTAAAATTTGATAGGCTGGCTACTTTTAATGAGGTATGATAGACATCTAATTAAAATATCAGTGCAGTATGCAAAATCTATAGGGACTCCGCTTTATGATTTATAACAAAATGCTAGCTTTTATTAGTTGTATGACTGTGACGCATTCAAAAATGCGTTTGTATAAGAGCATTTTTTGCATACAAGGCTTATAGACCAATCCGGCATTAACCCCCCTCCACCTCCGCAGAACTAGATTTTGTGTAATCTAATATAAGGCAGAAAGCAAAATGTTCTGATTCTAGTTGCGCTCGGTAAGCTCTTCTAAATTTCTACATAAAGTTGCTTCTGCAAATATTTCCCCAGATTGCAAGTTCTCTCTGTTTGGCTGCCTCCTGCTGATGATCCTTACAGCTGTTATGAAGTAATACCATTTCTTAGAGGAAACTTGGAGAATTAGGAACTGCTGGGAAAAATCATAGACGGCATTATATTTACATGAAGTCAGTGAATTTTAACATTAAATATCACTGCTTTTAACTGGATTGCAGATTTGTAAAAGAATCTGGTACGCAGCTACAGATTGCTTAAAGCGGAGGGAACAACATAGAACAATTCTGATTGGAGGCACTGGAGTGGAGGTTAAGGGGCACTGGAGGGAGGTTAAAGGGTGGGCTATTTCCATATCAGTTTGCTCAGAAATGCGGAAAAGCAAACCAACCAAATGGTACCCTTGGCAATGTGGTAAATGGTACAAAGTAAATGATAAGCAGAATGTCAGTAAACAGGATCCAGGCAAGCAAAATATTAGTAAATTGAGATCTTGATGTAGACAATGCCGAGTACCAAGAAGTTCTCAATTCAGCTAAGATGGTACCAAGAACTGGGATTTCGATGAGATTCCCCATTCTGGCGATTCTTGTTTCAGCCCTACTAATAACTTGAAATGACAAGGGGCAAGTAGCATAGTATATTCCATCATCTCCATTTTAAAATCTGCACTGATTTAAAGTTCATTTAACATAATGTAGGAAAGAACTTTAGGTGATGGTTCTAAAGCAAGATCTGTCTTTACTGGAGACACACTGCAAGTAGTACAAATGGAATTATAAGAAGACCAACAATCTTGACATTAATTACTGAAGTTTAGCTATAAAAGCAGAGAAAGCATTGGTTAAGGCTTCCATGCCATCCTAATTCTCTCCTTTGTGCCTACATACTGTAGCAGCTGTTGTTGTATAAGACAACCCTATTCAGAATAACTTTTTGCTGTAGTCAGGCTTGTGAAAGCCAACTGCTTACATTTTTGTGGTTCTTACAATTCCATTTTGGACAATGGTTGACCTTAAGCAGGGACAAGGGTTCACTCAGTTTTCTGTATTGGTGGAGGCAAACCAGGAAAATTTGGTGAACGGGTCCCTGACCTTAAGTGACTTTGTCCTTAGTCCCTCTTAGCTAGAAGCTTTAATCAATCAGTGAAACACTACAGAGTTCATTAGGTGTGATTTTATTTATTTATTTATTTTTAAAAGAATATTTTGACATTAAACTAACATACTATCCAACTAAGTATATTGTGATTTCCATATATGTAGAGTGGAATAAAATGGTAAAGTCACATGATGGTTTTTTAAGTGGACATGCTGTGTTCTAAACATCTAATATGAGGCAAAGCACGTACTCCTCCTGACATTTTGATTTGCCAATGGCTTGTTAGTGGATCACTTTTGCATGGCCTTGGTCCCTCCTTTAGTATAAATGAATGAAACGTTTATGTAAGTGGATAGTCCACTCCCTCTAGTTTCCTATAGCGAGTGCTCGAGATTGGGGGAGAGGGGCAAATCCTGGAGAAGGTTTCCTGAAGTTAAAGGCCTGCAGCCTGAACTGATCCTGTTGGGCTTGGTTTGGTTTAGGAACCTAATCTCAGTCCAAGTGACTCCCGGGCATCATGATGCTCTACAGGGGCACATCAGAAGAGGGGCAAGTAATGCCTTGACCCCCCTCTCTTTCTAACATGGCTCCTGCCCCCATGGAGTGCTATGATGTCACAGCATTCTGTGGGATGGGGGGCACCTTCATTACATTGTGACCAGTCTCGGAAGAGCCTGCTGCATCAGGTCCAGGGTAGGCTTGGTCCCAATGTAGCTGGGCTCGAATCTGGTTCAAGCTCCTATCTAAAATAGTTAGGCATGTCCTTATTCCCTAGCCCCCCCTCCCCTTAATCATATAAGTATTCTTATGCTTTCTCACTGAGTATTTCTGTGGAGGAAATCGTGTGTAATCTCTATAAAAGACAAACATTTTTTCTACTGTCAGTAACTTCACATTTAAAAGGGAAAAAGTTCATGACCTCCAAAAATATGCCTTGGATATATTCCTCTCTCCTTCCCAGTTTCACTTCTCTCACCAAACTAAGCTTATTATTTATTGGCATTTATAGAGCGCCAGCGATGTACCTGGCACTTTACAAAAGACAAGATAGACACGGTCCCTGCCCGAGAGCTCACAATCTAAAGACGGGCAGGGGAGACAGGGAAGGGGGAACAGAGGGAGAGACAAGGGATGCGACATTCATGAGGCTGGGAGAACTCGGGTACACGTTCTTGGCTTGGCTACAGTTAATTGGGAGTTTACAGATAACAGGTGGGGGATAATGCAGATTGTTCATTTCTTGGCTAACTTTTTCTTACTAACCACTTCTGCAAAAGATGAATAAGAAAGCAAAGGCCAAATGCAGCTCCAGTGTCAAGTGTTTAACTTTATAGAATTGGTCCCATTTATGGCAGGACTGAATGTGGCTTTTCTCTCCTAACTTCCACGCTTTGATTTGTGCACTTCATAAAATGCGATTTTTCTGTTCCCCAAAGCAGTGAGGTGGATATTGGCTCCCACAAAGAAGGGGTTCAATGCTAGAACTTATCATAACCCCAAGAATGGCTCTTCTGCTCACAGGCTGTGCAGTACTTTAGGGCCTTGGCCATAGCACACTGGTAAGATGTCCGAATGCTTTGCTGCCGTCGCATGATCAGCATAGCACTTACAACCAGCAAGTACTGTGGAGAGTCATTCCAATTTAACCTGGAGGAACTTGTTGCACATCTACCATGTCTGTAGCAGCTCTCTCTTAGTGAGTCCACACACAGCCGTGCAATGAGGGGGTGAGTAGTTAACCTGTAGCCCAAATGTCATGTGATCAATATTTTATAACTTTTCGGGGACTTTGTTTACTACTTTTGTCAGCTGTTGCAATGGAAGCTAAAGGGCACGGGACACACTGATTGGCCCATGTGAAAAAGTAACTTAACTCTTCTAGTGCCAGTTTCCCAACATAACCCAAATGCTAAGCAACAGCATAAGATGATTCTGCCTGGATGAATGAGCCACCAGACTTCCTTATGTAGTGTGTTGTGTTCTTACACATGTTGACAGAGCTCTGTTGCATACTCTAGGATGGGTGGGTAACCTGTGGCCCACAGCCGTTTCCAAATTCTGGATCCAGTCCCAATGTCTCAATCACTGAAGGAGTGAGCTCCGAGAACAGGAGTGGAGATGAGAGCATGCACTTAAGGGTGGGGAATGGATCCATGATTTGCTCCCCCCCCCCCTCCCTGATCTAGAGCACACCCCCTCTTGTTCAGCCCACGGAGTCTGTATTAAATTTCAAAGTGGCCCACGGAAGCCAAAAGGTTCCCAAATCCTGTTCTAAGAACCAGACGATAAATCTCTTTTCTAATATAAGGAGTCGAGAACAAGTTTTTGCTGGATATTCGTAGTTTATAAACTAGACCCCAGTACATGTTGTCAAGAGCCCTTGAACCCAAATATTCCTGGAACTGTAGGTAAGTGAACTCTATTGCTGTTTAAGTGACTCGGAGTTGAGTGCTTAGCACTGCTGCAAATTACATAAGTACACCCTGCATAAAGGTCAAATGGCTTTTAAGACTTTTTTCCTAAAATGTTTGAGTGGCGTGCCCTCATTTACAATTCAGAATTTTTCTACCTCACCTTAAATATCAATAGATCTTGGCTATTTTTAGATTCATGAACATCAGTACAAATTGCCAAGACTAAACAAATCCAAGTGTCGACTTTATAAACTCTCTTGTTAAACATCTCAGATGATCAGCAAACGAACCTCTGCATCATCTGGTTCTTAAAGTCTGTAAAGGAAGCTTAGGATGGTCAGCCCCACTATATATCCTAGAAACATCACTGCAGTTACTGTAGAATAGGGTGGCCAGATATGCAAATTTTAGAAGATACTTATGAGAAATACAGGTTGCAGGGCAAATTCTAAAATTTACGTATCTGGCCACCCTACTGTAGAATGAGCACACTTTGGCAGACTTCATCCTGTAGTGAACCCGACAGTTTAAAGTTTTACCGAAAGCAAGGATACATAGTGGCTAAACACTTGTTCTTGTAAGCTAAAGTGATTACTGGAGTAACTTGCTTCCCCCTGCTTGTGGGAACAGAAATGGAGGAAGAGTTAAACAGCTCTTCCATTTCTCTGATTTTGCTTGTTTGGAAACTTGCAGGTAGGGGGAAGCTCAAATAACAAGCACACAGAGGGTGAAATCAAACGAGACGATAGCCCCTGGAGTTGGTATTTGGTCCATGCAGCCGTTACTCACCCGCCCCTTACGTGTTTAGTGTGTCTAGTGTAATAAGCAGGCAGCCCCCTACCCGCACTTCATGTGCTTGCGGCACCCTCTACTCAGTGATGTTAGTGGGACCCCTTGTCGTCTGAGAGCTGACAGTTCTCTCTCTCATGCTGCTGCCTCTCAGCTGGGGGCTGGCGAGAGGGAAAGCACAGGTGGGGGTGCCAGGGGATGCTCCTGGGGAAGGTTGGGAGGTGCAACTGCTGTGGGGCCTGAGCTGGCCGGGGCAGAGGGAGGCATTGGGAAGGTGTGTGTGTGTGTGTGTGTGTCCTACCACCTTACAGCCAGTGATAATCCCTGCACAAAACCCCGGACTCATCAGGAAGGGATCGGTAGCTCCACCCCCAGACTCCCCACCCCCACGCCCAGTGCTAGCGATCTCCCTACCGTCCTGGGCCACCGAGGTGAGCCCGGGGAGGAAGATCATTTGCATGCCTGCCTCTAAGCTGAGAGGAGGGCCTGGGGAGGAAGATAGCTTGCATGCCTGCTTCTCAGCAGCCTGAAATGCTAGGCCTGGGGTCTATGGTGCTGGCAGACCTGGATGCCAACAAGGCTGCAGGTGAACCTAATTGATGGGACGCGGCCACATGGGCACCCATTAGCCGATTAGCTTGCACAGTGGGCCCGCGATGTCCCTAGGCTCTGCTGTGAGTGGCTCTGTGGCGACCATGTGGCAGACACCTAATAGACAGAGACACGGGAATGCGTCTGCTGAAGGCTAATGTAGGCTCTTGTCTCATTTTATTTGATGCTGTCAAAGGAACACAAAAGCAGAAAGAGCTACAGGCTTCTGGAAGTGAGGGGTGGAGGTAATTACCTACTTTCTCTAGAGTAGGCGCCTCCCTGCCCACTTTACCCTGCCTATTTTTCAGAAGTCAAAGTCCTAGGGTATTTTCAGACGTGACACCACCGCTCGTGGCCACGCTTACCGGTGGTGCCACGTGTGCACCCACCAGCCAGATGTTCACCACAGGTGGGAGCAGAGGTAACCCCAGACTGGCAGGGCTAACCTGGGATGTGTGCTGGGCTCCGTGCCAGTGCAAATCCCAGGCTAAGCCCTGCCAAGGTCCGGGGAAGCCTACGCTGGACTGTGGTAGAGTGGACCATCTCCTCTGATGGCGCAGTCCACCTAACCTCGGCCGGTGGCCAGAGCAGTTCTGTGCAGGCGCAGCAGCCTCATAGGCCACTGCACCCGTCGGAGGAGGTGGGGGCATGCTGAGTAGTGCAGGGACGGGACTGTGCAGACCCACATTTACACGTTCCCCACCCCCCTCTGCAGCCACCGGAACATTTATTCAGCGGCCGGATAGACCCCAACCCCGGGTGAGGGCTCTCTTCCCCGGACAGGATTTAAGCGTGGCAGCTCTTAGAGCGTTCGCATGTGAAAATACCCCTAGAGTCCCAAAGCTGGAAGGGACCTCAATGGTCATTTAGTCCAGCCCCTTGCACCTTGCTTAATGTCTCTGCTGATATGGAAAGGGGAGGCTAAAGCAAGGCAGGAGTATTTGTCTTACACGAAAGTGTTCACATGAACAAACGCTAAGGCAAGAAGATTTTGAATCCTTGAAATAGGATCTTCTAAAATGAATCTTGGTTCACCACATCTTTACCACCTCAGCTGCCTGTCTGCTTTGACAAACCCAGGTAGATTGACAAACCCACCTTGTAGTGGCAGGAGTTTGGAAGAAGATGGGTGGAAAGAAGCCTATGGTTGCATTTCCACAAAACCCTTTTCCCCCTTGCAAACTTGCCACTTTTTCTTTTATCGGTTTGTCTTGTCCCATAGCTATACGTTCACACAGCTCACCTGCATTTCAGTGGTCCCCCCCCCCCCCTTTTCCTATTTCACTGTACTATTTCTCACAATGCAAAGGGCACAGAGGAATGCTCCTATGATAGCCCTGTATGCAGTATTGTGGAAGTACTCTCTTGCCTCCTGTGAAAACAGACATAAGGCTAACACCATTTTATGCATGTTGCAGGACTGTATTGGTGCCCTATGAAGCCCTGCAACATACATAAGAAATGTTAAAGCAGTGTTAAAGTGGAGTTAGGATTATGTCTGTTTTACCCTCTGTGGTCGTTTGGATGTAGCAACAGGAAATTATGTATGGGGGAATTGAAGCTTGCTCCAGGATAATCCTCCTGTTGCACATCACTATTACATTGGGATCATCGAGAAGTACAGGAGGCAGTAAGGATTTCACACAATCCAAATATGGGTTTGTGCCACTACCAACTCTAAAAAAGGGTTGTGTGACTAAGCCTTTGGTGGCCTGGCATCTGTCATGGAGTGCCATAAAAGGAACTTCTTTCCCCCCAGCTTGTCCCAGTAGGATTCCATAACGTTGTCCAGCTTTGTGACACTGGGATTTTGTGTGCAGCATAGCAGGGAGCATTATATAAGGTTTTTTTAAAAAAAACCTTTCCTTTTGACTGGCACATTGGAAAATTGCTCGGCTACTGTGAAGACCATGGCACAGTATATGAAAGCGAGATTGATGCGGTCGATGAGATTAAAAAAATCAGTCCTTGGTTACAGAGCTCTTCCGATGTGCATGATGTTTTCATGCTTCCTGGAAAAGGACAGTATTGTGCTAGTTTTTGCTTCAGCATTTTGTTTGATCTTGGAAAATAACAGGATTTAAGTATTGGCAGATGAACTGAAATGCGACTTAGTCCTAACTGCTGTACAATTTTTATCAGCATGTTAAAAGGGGAAAGCAGTGTCGCTTTTTTTAGATCTTGCACTTACAATCCACTACTGTGCATATTTTGAGCTTAAGTATATTTGGGTATTGGGTAACAACGCTCCCCACAGAGAAAGCAGGAATTTTGATCTTGTCTAGAGCAGCCTTTGAAATGGTATTCTAAACTTGTACAGACATAAAATACTTTACGATCCTTCTATCTTTAATTTAAATGCTCTTAAATAATGTAATACCTTTATGGGATAGGATAGGATTAATAGCCAGGTTACCTCTATTATAAACGTTGCACACTTGAAATTAAAACTCCTATGTGATCTTGAACAACATTTAGTAAGGTGGCTGTGCTGAATGACTTTTCTTTAAGGAACAGGAGAGGGAGAGAGACACTAAGATTACTATCAGAGCATTAATTAACACGAGTTTCCTGTCGACTTTAATTGCCATCGGCCCTGATACAGCAGGTAGTTCTGCAAACATGGATCATGCACCTGGGTGACTTTCTGTTGCAAGCCAGTCTTATTGTGCAAATAGTATACTCTGGATTCCAGCACTTGAGATTTGTGTTTGTGCTCTTATCTGATGTTCCTGTTTTATTCTGAAAGAGTTCTTTCATGTGTGTGTTCAAACTGTGTTGGGTGTGTCCTCCAAACATGCAAATTCTTCTTACATTTTGAAGGTGGTGTGTTCAACTCTTTGTCACTTAATGCTTGTGTCGCACGTATTTATGCAGTATATGAAGAAGAGAAATGGCCATAAGGTGAAGCTAAGCTTGTTTTGCTTAGGAGTAAATTTGTCAACGTTGTAGCAAACCAGTTTCTCAGGTAAGAATGTAAAATACCCCAACTGTGTTGCCATCTGTTGGTACTTCAGTTGGGTTTGTCAAGGCAAAATCATGTTGGAACAAACAGCCAGGCAGAGGAATCCCAAGGTGCATCCAGCCCAATATCCTGTCTCCAACAGTAGATGGGACTGAACAGTTCAGAGGAAAGAGTACAAGAAACTACAGGATAATTATGGAGGTATGTATTTCCTGCCAGCCATTCAGAACTTCTGGTCATCCTGGAGGCTTAGGGACACACTGACTATTCCAACACTTAGGTGTTGATGGTCCTATTTGTCCAGTCCTTTGCTGAACCAAGTTATACTAATGTCCTTAACTGCATCTCATGGCAGTGAGTCCCACAGGCAAATTGTGTTCTCTGTAGAAACATTTTTTTTAAAATCCACTGCCTGTGAACTTTATCAGCTTCCTTTTCATTCTTGTCTAATAGGAAACTTTAGCTTTACCCTCCCATTCATTATTTTATGTACCCCCTGTCATATCCCCAATTGGGTGTCTTCCTTTTCTGTACTGAAGAGTTTGTCCTCTGTATCTTTACTAGTTCTACTGTATCCTGTTTTGTGATGGAATGACCAGAACTGTACACAGTATGCAGATTTACATTATATTGTGCCACTATGATGATTTCCCTGGCTTGTATTTCTTTCCTAATAATCCTAGCCTTTCTTTAATTTCCTTTGTGATTTTTTTACTGTGTTAACCATAGGTCTCAGTCTAGCAAAGACTTCCACCCCATGTCGTAAACTCCACTTATATCAGTGGGATTACTCTCCGTGCATACTGTAAGTTTTGCAAGATTGTGTCCTCAAGAAAAGCAGTAGAAAACTGTATAGTTATTTCAAGATTAGACTAAGCATCGCTAAAACTTGCTTTCGTGGACCACAACTATTTAAAAGTCTGCATAACCTTTCTTTTGTTGCAGTGATGCTGTTATAAGTATGACAAACATTTGGATAGTTTCCCTTATAAAATGGAATTTAGATATGTAGCATTTTCTGTATTTTGTGCGGGGTTGTTGGAAGTTTATTGTTGTAACTAATGCACCCAACAGCCCAAACAAACTTGATGTTGCACAAATGTTGGGGCAAGGCTGTTTAGACGTACAAGAGCATGGACAAATAAGGTCCTTTAAAACAACCTTCTCCCTGTAGTTTTAAACTCCACCCTAATGAGGCAGTTTTTCTACATCCATTCTTCCCTTACAAACAAAAGAATTCACGCACTTGCAAACAGAACAGTGCGCTGCCCAGGAGCAAACTCTGAGGCTTTTGCAGGTATTCTGTAACTACATATCACTCTAGATATAGCCAGTACTGCTCTCTAACCTTGCTTCTTAATTGGGCTGCAATTGTGTACTGCTTCTAGGAGTGGCTTTTGAAGGAGTCCTACAGATAATTGGTCCTTAAATACTTCTCGCTATCAGCAAAATTCCTCCAAATTCTCCAGAGGAAAAGAACTCCCAAAATGAACTACAGAAATTCCTATTATGTCCCAACACTCACTGGAAGCCTGAAGCTGCTTTATTACTGAGTCCCATGTTACATAAACAATTTGCTAATTAGTAATAAGGGTTAATCTATAATTCCTGCTAGAGGAGGTCTACTGACTTTATGCATCACTTGGCCACTGAATGACTTGGTTCTCTGTCAAAAAGTATTTGATTGTAACAATGCATTATTATTATTATTTATTATTATAACCACACAGATCTGAAAACATTACTTTCTCTCCATAGGATAACATGAGACCTTCAAAACATCCTATTTTAAAATACTACACCACAAGACTTTTAAAACAAAAAACTAGATTTTTAAAACTCGATTTCAAAATCTACATCTCCTGACAAATAACTTTAAACATGCTTATCTGCATCAAGAAAACGGGTCGCAAAAACCATTCTGCCTCCCAATTGGTTGAAAAAAATCAGCTGTTTTTTCAACCAATCTGTCTGAAATTTGGACCGCTTCTACCCCTCACCCAAGCAATACTGATTGCACTCTTAAAAATCAATGAAATTCTACCTGTTATAAAATCAGGATGATTTATCCTATCACTGCAAAAATTTGCAACTTGCTTATGGCTATATAATTGTAAATTAGTTATTGTGTAAAAAGTGGGGGGTAAATCCAACTCCTGAGCTTATTTTAAAAATAATACAAAGCCCTCTTCATGGGTCCTTTGGTCCAGTCTACCTGCTGTTCTTGCACTAAAAGAACTATGTTGGTGGACTAACCGGCAGACTTATATTGGTGGAATTCCCAGTGTAGATGCAATTAGCACTGGCATAAAAGCTTTAATCAGTTTTTATGCAGGTAAAGATTTCTACATTAGAGAGTTGCACTGGCGCAACAATGGATGTTTTCAAATGAGGTGCTGTCACGCGTGGCCACCCAGTCACCACACATCTGAATGCCGGTCTGAAGGTGGAGCGGGGAGATGTGCACCCCCATGAGCCACACAGCACCCACGTGTGGCCATTGCTGAAAAATCTGGAGTGCCCTGTGCATGGCAAGCCAAAAAAGAGTGTGGCAACAGACGCCCATGCACCCCTGGGGCGGCCACCCACTCCAGCAGACAGGTCTCTTCCCCCCTGCTCATAAGCACTGTGGGTGGGGGACACAGCCTTTGCAAGTCACAGGAACTGGCTGTGAGCACTGGGGAGCCAGGTTCTCCAGCACTCACAGCCGGGACATGTCAGTTTCAAAGACCCGTCTGGCACGCTTTCCCTGCCGCGCCATGGTCCATGACCGGGCGAGTGCAAGGTGACTACCGTGGTAGCCACTCTAGGAACTGCCTGTTAGGTGGAGTGAGTGGGGAAGGAATCTAAGTGGGGGCTTCACAGCTGTGCCACTCAGTGGGCACTACCCTCCCTCTTTGTTCATTTAAAAACACCCAATGATAGTTTATCTAACTATATTTACAGCACAGTACTAAAGCTGTTGTGCCAGCACCAGCCCTATTCACTTCAGTTAGGCTAGTATGGCATAAGAGTTAGAGGATCACACTTAGTTATACCAACACAGAAATTGTGTTTGTAGTCAAACCCTTGGGCTACAAAAGGAGAAGAAACTGTATGTATGTGCAATCCAGATTTGCATTTTTTGGGGCTTTACAGAACCTTCTTATTCTTGGACCACATACAGAAACAAGTGTCTTAAAGCCCTTGAAGTGATAGAGCTTGGTCTTTCTAGTTCAGGCAGTAGATACGCATGCCTTCAAGATCCAGAGAAGTCGAGTTTGATCCCCAATGCTGACAGTCCCCAGTGGGTGTCTTGTTCCATAGGGGGGTGTTAAACTAGATGTTAGCCCACACCAGGTGGGTATCCATCTTCCTGTTTATGAGGTGTTCAACCCCACTGGCCAGGTGTCCCCGCTCATGGCGGGGTCTTGGAGAATGCAGAGCCCGCCATGCAGACTAATGTGCGACCATTTGTCCGCATCCCGTCAATTAGGTTGCATGTAGTGCCTCTGTGTGTACAGGTTCGCCAGCACTATAAGAGTCTTGGGTGAGAATCCTAGAGTGTCTGAGGAGCAGTGGCTTCCTGCTCCTTGCTCTACTCTCGCTGCCTGTGGGGGCTACCTGCAAGTGCATGAAGTGCACGCAGGTGGCTGCCCACTTATTATGCTGGACATGCTAAACATGTGACCAGGGGCTAAGTGGGGGCTGCTCAGACTGAACCTCGACTGTAGTGGGCTATTGTCTCGTTTGTTTTCACCATAGTGGAGAAACATGGGCAGGACATTCTCCACCATTAAAGTTAATGGGAGTCTTGACAATAGGCATTTTTACACACACGTTAAAGTTCCGGATTTTTCGATCTTCTGGGTTTACAAGTCCACAAGTAAGTTCCAGATTCATTTTTCTCACACACACGCTTCCCTGCAGCAGTTCCTGGATGCATTCTTCACACAAACACTGCTCTGAGGCAGCCTAAAGTAGGCACAGCTGTAGATGTGACAGGCTGCCATGGAAACCAAGTGACCACAGCTACCTGGAGCAAAGCCGTTTACCAGGAGAACCTTTTACACACACAAGTTCTGGGAGAAGTTCTGTGCAGAAGTTCAAAGAAGCAGATGTTGAAGTTCTGTGTGAGTGATTTAGACAGTAGAGACAAAGTAGTGTAGAGAGACCTTTTATTGGACCAACTTTGTTGGTCCAATAAAAGATCTCTCTACACTACTTTGTCTCTACGACCTATTTTTGAGATCAACACGGCAAACATACTCTCTCTCAGTGATTTAGACACACAAAGTTCAGGATGTAACAGCAAACATCCAGGAGAAATGTGTGTATAAAAAAATAACAACACCCATTGACTTTAATGCTGCAGGACTGTGCCTTAGGTTACCTTGAGAGCAGCAGTGCATGTTTGAATTGAAATAGAACTGCCTCACTTTCATGCCTGAAAGAATGTGCTACAAAAAGAATGCTTTCAAGAGTAAAATGAGTTCATGTCTGATGTGTGTCATGAATTTGCCATTCTGACACTTATTTTCTAAATGTATCCAGAGCATCTCTGGCTTTTACAACCGAAATCAGCATCTCCGATCTAGATTACTACAGGTATCTATTACCATCCTGTGTACCCAGGAAAAAGTCATGGAAATCTCAAGCCCTATGGCGGAAGGGCAGCAGATGGATGCATGCATTTTTCATACTCTCCGGACTCAACAAAAACCAAGTTTGGACTAATATTGCAGTTGCAGCTATTCCTAGTGGTTACATTTCAGAGCAGCTTCAGATGAGCACAGTTAGAAGGTGAACGGCACAGTGAGCTGCTCCTCTCTAAAGAAGAGTGGTTTTCACCCCACAATTCGTATGCTCGTCCACACTTAATACTAGCAGCTGCCCTAGAATGTGGAGCAGAGTGGGGTGACTTCACACCATCTCTTCTGTTTAATATAGGAAGAGCCCATAGTAATTTTCATTGGCATAAAATGTGATGTAAGAGGAGAACCTGCATCTTGGCTGCCACAACCTCCCTACGTTTTCAGTAAATCAGAGATGGCCTGCATTTCCGTATATGCATCTCTAAACCCAATTTAAATACTTTCTTGAAGAAACTGTGTGCTTGCATAAAATTCTGAACGTGTTTGCTTGCATCATCCCCATTTTCATGGACCATTAAGTTGCTTTTCAAGATCTCAGATGTGCTATGGCAAGTTGAAAAGTAGAGGTGACCAGTCTGACAGGTATTTGGCATATCGGAGCTTTAATCTCAAATGACCATTCTCCAAGAAACCTGTACCTTGATAGCTGTACATTGAAGTGGTATCAGTTTGCCTAGTTGGTTTTATGCACTCTTGCAAAAGTATCAGTGTTTCTTAGAGTGACCTAGAAAACTCTTGCTGAGGCTGCCTTGCTCCAACCCAAAAGAGGGATCTGGATTTTTTATATATTGATTATATAATCAGAATTTATATGCCGCCCCCTCCTGCCTCCGGTATCTCAGGCAGCTCACAACATCTTAAAAGCATTTTAAAACATTAAAATAAACAGTACTAATTACAATTAAAAACAATATAAAACCCCAACCCACCCACCCCATCTCCCTCGGGAAAGGCCTGGTGGAACAGCCAGGTCTTACATTGTCCGCAGAAAGAGGGGAGGCCAGCAGCCAAGCAGATTTCCGATGGGAAGGAGTTCCGCAGCGCAGCCACGGAGAACGCTGTCCTCATAGTAGACACTCGGGAAACCCGGAGGACCCCGAGGAGGGCCCTGAACCTATTAAAGGGAGGGGAGAGTACAGGTGTAGCCACATGAGCAGGGCAGATGGTCACTCCCCCTATGGGGGAAGCTGGGCAGGTGGGCTGCTGTCGGACCTCCTGACATGACGAGTGTGAGTGCTGCCCAAGGCGGCCGCATGAGTGGACACCCTAGCCTTCTTCCCTCTGCTGGCCCAACCACTATCCCGCTCCTGGCCATGATGTGACCACGTGGGACTGGAGCAAGCACCCGCCGCTCAAAGCTGTGCAGCGGGACAGATGACAACTGGGCAGATGAGCTGCTGCGCCTTGGGCAGCCTTGTGTGGCTGCACCCCTTATTATTGTGCAGCACACGCACTTCTATCACTTCCCTCCCTCCTCTTTCCAAAGAGAAGGGAGAGGGACGCTTACAGGCTTTGGAGAAAGTTGGTTCTTTAAGGTGATGGAAGGCCATTATAATGCAGGATTTTTTGAGCAAGAGAAGCATTAAGCTAGGTAAGGGAATGTACCTGTATTCTACATGTGGTAATAAGCTTGTCTAATGCTCACTTCTTTAAGAGCCTCTAAATATCCCTTTAGGCTTCCTGTTTGGCCATGGTTTGAAAAGGATTCTGCATTGGAGAATAACAGTGTCAGTAATATAGAGAATAAAAATCTATCCTATTTGTTCCCCTTGTAAATAACTCCCCTTTATACGCTTGTGGCCTCAGTTACTGATAGCAAGGCAACCCTTATGTAGTAACTTCTAACACTCGTCATGTAGAAAATATGGAAGTTAAAGAAAACTCTCTTCTAACAGTTCTGTACAAGCCAACAACAACGAAGAACCAAGTTTATTTCACTATCAGATTGATGGATGATACCAAGAAGTCATGAAGCCTAGCATGCAAATACAGGTTGATGACTTCCTTGATAATAGATATGCTAAATATAAAAATGTTGACGGAGTAGTTCTTTTCCTCTGTTGCGAAACTGTGTTCTAGATGGATAAACAGATGTATCTCTTCAGCATGTTAAGCAAGCTGGTGGTAAACTATGTGGTGGTTTGTCATAGTTGCAAAATAATAAGAAAACGTACAAATATCAAGCAGTCTTAAGCTTGTGCTGTCAGTTGATGTAATAGAGAGAAGCTTGTGTAGTGTATTTGCCTACTTTAATGTGAATTTGAATTAATTTCCCTAGAGCACTCTTAATAGTGCTTATGAAAGAAGATTTGCTATGTGTAGAGATACTACATGTGTTAGGCTGCTCAGTCAACAACTAGTATTAACTGTACAGCTTTTGCATATTTTCTTAGTTGCTGGTATGATCTTTTTTGACAGAAATGTTGTTAGAGGACAATTCTGATAAATGTGCATGCCTTTCCTACAGGAAATATGTTAATTGTGACCAACTATTTTATGTTAATACAACTTTCTAAGACCCTGTTGGAGAACCTATTTTGTAGCTGAAGCTGAACTTGAAAGAATGATTCTGTCTTTCTCCCTCATTTAGTAATATATATTCAAATATTGTCTTAAAAGTTTCCTGCCTATTTTGGGGCACCTTCAATTGTTAAAATAGCTATTGTTAAAATAGCTAGACAGCACACCATTATGTTTTCAGGGTAAGTGAAGGACTGTTTTCATCGACATCAATATTAAAGAAAATGAAGGGCTAACAGTATTATTAGTTCCAGTTATTTTGCTGTTTTTTTAAATAAGAGAACCTTCTTGCGTCTCAAGTCTTTACTTTGAAATACCACCTGCTCTGATGACCCATAAGTGTTTTAAAATAAATCACTTTTGAACCCAGGCTTCTGGAAGTCGGGTATATTTTATTGATTCTGAGCAGCCTACTAACATTCCATTAATGAACCTCTTAGTTTGTTAGGTAACTCCTTATTTCCAGTGTCTTCCCTATTGATGCAGTAGCATCAACCTGCTAATTTAAACCATGAAAGCGTCTGAGTAAATACCTTGTAGATGTTTAATGAATGCCCTAAGTTTACCCTGCAAACATCTCCCAGGTTTTAGTGATATCTTTTATTGCCCCAACTATTGTTGGTGGAAATGTGCAAGCTTTTGGACCTTACAGGGTCCTTCCTCAGATAAGTAGGAGTTGGAACTGAAGATTTGAGCAAAGTACAGTGTCTATATATCCTGTAACAGGAAGTGGGGGAGAAAAGGGTGATAAATGAGCCCGCTGTAGATTTTCAAAGATGGCTTTACTGGAAGATATGAATTCTCTGCCTTCCAATAAATCACAATGGTGGTTGTTTATCATGAAAATCTTTAGATATACAGGGTTTAATTACTATTTTACTGAGGCTAATAACTTCTTCTCATATGAAGATAAGAGAGTTATTTGAAAGAATTCTCGATATAGAGAAATCGGACAGATTTAGCTCTGATACGCTCCTCCCATTTAGCACCTTCCTATAGTCACTTAAATCCATTTAAACCTAAAGACTAACTTGCGTACGGCTCTGACTAGCGTACATTTTGAACAGATGCCAACTTCTATTTTGGATGGGTGTAGGACAAGGGAATCAAAGATTTTGCCTCTACTGTAATACAGTTGTTGAAGACGTGATATGTTACTTGTTAGAATGTCTGGTTTACCAGGAAATTATGTCTCTGTAATTGTTTCCCTTGCCCCTTTATATTGGGTCATTTTCAAAATGGGAGAAAACACTGGATTTTACAAAAGGAAAAAGAGTCCTTTTTTCTGAGAATAGCAGTTTTTGTGTTAAAAGCCGAAGGCCTGAGGTGTGATTATGTACTAGGTGGAACGTGACCACTTTATTCTATGTTTATTTATTAATGTCTCCCAGGTGTGTGTGTGAGATTTTTGTTCTGGTACATGGCATGAGCTGACTTTTAATAAATGAATTGAACTGGATAAATGAGCCATAGTAACAGAAGGTGAGAACAGGGGGGAGATAATACAAAGGGGAAGAGTGCGACAGGAGCCACTGTACTTTGCTCAGATCTTCACTTCTGACTCCTACTTGCAGGGTCGGCCCCAGGGTTTGTGAGGCCATGTGGGAAGTCTTGGTGCGGGGCCTAATTTGCATAATTAGGCACCACCTAATTATGCAAATGTATACATTTACATAAAACTTACTCCCTCTGGACAGGAAGGATTCCCATTCTCCACCTCTCCAAGCAACCATGGAGAAGCATGGCCTCCTAATGCTTCCCCCCCCTCCCCAGCCGAGTGTCTACTACCACTCCCCAGGAGTGGTTCCACTGCAGGGGCAGCCGGGCGGGCAGTGACACAGGCACAGAGAGACTGACTGCGTCCACTGCCTTATTGGAGGAGGGGCCAGGGGGTGAGCTTAGCCAGTCTGGCCTCCAGGGCCTGCTGCTTCTTGCTGCCAGTGCCGCCTGTGCCTTGTGCACGCATGCGGTGTAGCCAGTCCAGAGGTGCTGCTATCACACACACAGACACCCAAAATGCAGCTAGCTTATTAAGCGCATTATGCCATGAAAAGAGACATACAGCCAGTTCAGTTGTGCCCCCATAATCAGTTCATGCTGCCCGCACCCCATAACCAGTTCATTTCTGCCCCCGCCCCCATATAATCTATTCACGCTGCCCCACCCATAACCATTAAATTTGTGCCCATGGGGAAGCGTGAATTGATTTTATGGGGGTGCAAATGAACTGGTTATGGCGTGTGGGTTTAAAGACCGTATTCCTGTTGGCAATAACTTCATTAAGAAGAGTTAGTGAAATAGCAACCATAATAATCTCAGAACCATATTTGCAGATTTATTTTCCAAGACAGAATAGATATTTCTTTACATCCTAAATTCCTACCTAAGATAGTATAAGACAGTTGTGAGAACGTGGCCCTTTTTACACGGGTCTCCTCCCAGCCATGAACACGCAGATTTCTGTGTTCCTGGGTGGGGGAACCCCGTGTGAATGACGTGGTGCATGTGCCCATGGTGAGTGGGGGTACGTGCGTGCCCGCCAACACGCATCCCCACTCATCCCCACGCACAGAGCAACCGGGGGAAATGGTGGTTACTATGTGGGTGTGGATGAGTGGTGGGTGAGTGGGGATGTGTGTGCAGCTGTGTGCATGCCCCATCCATGCACTGGCGCACCCACGGACTCCCCACCTGTTGGAGCCATGTAAAAATATCATGTGAGGAGCTGCTCAAAGAAGAACAGAAGGTTGCTACTTTGCAAACAAGGTTCTTTGAGATGGCTCCGAACATTCTCACAACACCCACCCTTCCAGCCCCGCATGGAATTCTTTTCTTATATTTCTAGAAAGGGTTGAAAGGAACTGTCATTCAGAGGGGGAGGGTTCTTTTTATACTACAGGAGCTCAGACCATCATGTGGTCTATTATTTGAACAGGGTGAGCATGCACAACCCAGTTGTGAGAATGTTGGGAGCCATCTGGAAGAACCTTCTTTACAAGGCAACAACCTTCTGATCAGCACGTGGGAAGGAGCTGTTTGTAAACAGCCTTATCTCCCAGCCCATCCAGTGTCCCCGCTGCTGCACTACTAAAAGGCAGAGGCAGGTGAGGGATGGAGTCTGGAGCCAGGGAGGGGTGATTAAGCTGGCTGCAGCCTGCTGCCTAGCCAAGCAGGTGCAGGGCCCCAGTTGGCCATGGGGCATGTGTGGCCACACATGTGGCCCATGCCTGGGGCCGACCCTGCCTACTTGCCTGAGGAAGGGCCTTGTGAGATCCAAAAGCTTGCACATTTTCACCAACGATAGTTGTTCCTATAAAAGATATGTTTCATTAATCCACAGCAGATTGCAATGGATTGCACATACTTAAGTTACATTTACAAACTGCAATTACCTAAGGCAGTAGATACATTTTTAGAACAGATAAAAGGGTTTTATATATATAAAATTTAATACTTAACTTTTGAATGCTCTTATAGATTTTGCTGACATGTTGCCGGAATCTAAAGCAAATTTCTTTACTTTTCAAACTGGTGGTGCTTTGCTTTATACAGTAATCTGGGGAAGCAGCTAGAATTGTGTCCAGTAGGAAATTGTTCATTTTCTAGATGAATGGAACTTTTTCTTTCTGACAGTTCTTCAATATAATCTCTCTCTGGCATGTACATTTTTCTAATGGATTGCTGAGTATCTAACCGTAATCAATATTCCCAGAACACTTTTTTTTTTCTGCAGAAGCAACTGTTTTTCATATATGAAATTTCAAATAAGCATTTGAAATTCGCCCAATACTTTGTGAACAAGAATGCATTTTTTGTCATTGTAAAATTAAGCAATGTTAATTTGAAAGGTTGAACAGTTATTTACCCTCTCATATAGTACTAGAACTAGGGGACACTCTATGAAACTAGCTGTGGCAGATTTAAAACAAATAAAAGGAAGTACTTTTTCACTCAATGCATAATTTACTTACGGAATTTTTTCCCAGAGGATGTTGGCAAGGCCAGTAGCATAGTTGGGTTTAAAAAAGGACTTGATAAGTTCTTGGAGAGTAGGTCCATTCATGGCTATTAACCAAGTAGCTTACGGGATTAACTTCTTGCTGTTGGGAGCTGGGAGTGGACAACGGGGAAGGGATTGGCCATTGTGACTGTTGGTTCTTCTCCCATGCAATTGAGATTGGCCGCTGTCAAAGGACAGGATGCTGTACTTGATGGACCATTGGTCTGACTCGATATGGCACTACTTATGTTCTAATGTCCAATTTAACAATGTAATCTACTGTTTCTTTCCTTTTGGATGTTGGTTTCTTTGCATGACGAAAATCTCCCAAGACAGGATTTTCTAGAGAAAAGGGAGCTTTCCATAGTCGTTGCTATTTCTCTTTAAAACCTTATTTCATTTTTTCAGGCAGTATACTTTTCTTCAGAGTGACCCAAACCCCAATCCCAGCAGGGTGTGTGTGTTATGTTTACTTAGGGGGTGGGGGTTCAACAAGCAAGGCTAGAGGGTGTGTGTGTGTGTCTGTGGCTGCTGAGTGACACAGCTGCGGAGCAACCACTCGTGTGGGGGAGGGATTCTAATAGGCGGCTCCCAGCATGGCTACCATGGCAGCTGCCTTGCATTCCCCCCTCTGGCCATTTTGAAATTGACATGTCCCGGGAGTGAGCGCTGAGGAACTGTGCTCCCCCGCATTCGCGGCCAGTTCCTGTGACTTGCAAAGTCCCTTTGCCAGATGATTGCATTTGCTACAGATGTCATCTTTTCTACTAAGTAAATCTTTCAATGAAGTTGTGCTTTTTAAAAAAAAATATATATATAAAAAAAATTAAATTTGAAACTAAATAAATTCTGCATTGCCTTCTCTCTCTTCGACAGCTTAAACAAACCAGTGTTGCTGTCTACCATCATTATATTTAATCATGATATATTTTGAATCATGGGATCAGTGTCAATTAAGAACTCTAAAATGCTATATTAAAAAATGCGATCCGTTTCAGCTTGTAGTAGCACACTAATGAGGCATAGTAAAAGAAAAAGGAACCAGTGGTGCATTCTTGCACAGGATACTAAGCACATTAATCATGGGGTTGTTATTTTTACCCTGCTGTGATTTGTGTTTAAAAATAGAAAATACATATGGGAGGTAAAACGGTAGACTTGAGATCAAAATGGTATTGTGTAGGTGGAAGTAAAGACCTACTGGCAAAGGATACCATGCTATCCTTATATGTACTTACAGACTTAGTAGCTGTAGGCAAGGGAAACGAAACACTTGAGAAGTCTAGTTCTTTTAAATTCAGCCTGTGTTTACACTTAATTTTGGTCTTTGCACATAAAAAAGGCAAGTTGCTGTCTGTCCCAAGGAAAAAGAATTATTAAGCTATTGTGCTAAGGTATGAAAATTGGTTTAATAACACTGAGGCTCAGGAACCTCATGCAGTTCTTGGACAGGGCTGGTCCCAGGCTCCATGCTGCCTTAATGATCCTGTCTTACTTATTGCACCTCAGTCTCATCAGCTCAATTGTAGCTGCTCCTGAGAATCTCAGCAGCCAGAACCACCGAGCACCGGCTCCTCCAGCCAATCGCGAAGCAGGAGAGATGTGTGCATGCCCATATGTGTCTTGAGGCGCTCAGCCATATAAAGATTTTGGTACGTGGCTCTTAGGCGTAGGAACTTTGCCCGTCCTGATGTGTGTGGATGAGTGTCGTCCATTTTCTTGTTTTTATAGATTCATTGTTTCATCTTTGTCCAGGGAAGCCCATAAATCCTACTTCACTTTAGGTATGAATGTTTTTTGTTTTTGCATCTCAGAATTATAATATGTACAAATCCACATGCAGTTATTGGGAAGACTTTTAGCTACACCTTGTGGGAAGCGTCATGTGCGTTTTGTCCCACTTTCGTATGTAATGATGGAGGCTGTTTCCTGACATTTCCAGTATGAGAACTGATGTGAATTAGTAAGAATTGATCAAAAATCAGACAAGAAAGTCATGACTTCAAGCGCTAAAACCTCATTTTAAAATACTAGAATCTGGGTGTCATGTAGCCATGTGCATTAGCCAGAAAATGCAGTGAACATGGGTCTGTGCTTATAGGCTGCAATATACCATTTTAAAAAACAACAACACAAAAAACTATTTCCATGGTGTTGATTTAAAAACTTTTCTGTAGTGTCCTCACAACATTTATCATCTCCAGCTGGTCTCTGTGTGTGTTTCCGTGGTGGGTGGCAAATTTGAATTCAGGGCAAAATCCTGAACCAGCAGGTGTGGATGTGGCACAAGACAATGGGTTTGGAAGGAAAGGTTCTTTTCTTCCAAACTTAAGTGCAACTCTGCAGGAGAAAATGTCCAAGCAGGTGGCTTTGTTGGAAAGACTGGGCCTTTGTTCTTTATTTTTTTTAAATATCCCAGATATATTGCAAATATATTCCAGACGTATTGCAAATTTGTTTTAGATTGTGTAGTTTACTTTACAATTGGAATAAAGTTGACCTTATGAGTTCTAGGAGTAAAACCAGAAGCTTAGGGCAACACCAGTTGTTTGTATTAATGTTTTTCAAATCTTCTTAAAGGGCTTTTAAGCTTCATCTTACTAGCATCACCATGGTTACGTTGTGAAGTAGACCATAAAAGGGGAGGAGATGATGGAAAATGCTTTGTCCTTGTGCACTTTTTATAGCAAAGAAAGACGGCTGTTAATTATTTTTGCCTGATGAAAATACTAGGATCCCTCCTGTACTACTCTATCTGCATGCTGTAAATCTATAGGTGATGATGATGATGATCCATTTATATCGCTCCAGCAGCATACATAGTGCTTTACAATTGTTGTTGTTATAGACCGGTCCCTGCCCAGTGTGCTTACAATCTAAGGGCATTTTCAGATGAGACACTCCCCTCCCACTCACTATACATGGTACAGGGTGGCCATAGGGCTACACTGCAGCCCTGCAATATGTATAGTAGATGGGTGGAAAGTGTCTTGTCTGAAAAAGCCCAGACACACACTCCTTCCCCTTATTACAGATGGGGAAGTGAGGCTGAGAGGTTGTGACTTGCCCAAGGTCATGCAGTGAGTTTATGGCTAGGGCAGGATTCGAACCCTGTCCAGCACCTTAAGCACTATACCACACTGGCTCTCATGATGATACTGCAAAGTAGTTCGTAGCTGAATGTAACTTAAAACGTTTACGTTGTAATATTACAGAGAATTCAGATGAGGAAGCCTGAATAATCAGTATAGATAGCCTTTCATTCCATTAACTAATGAGGCTGTTTCAAATTATTAAATTGCCCAAATTAACTTGATTGGTGGTATAATTTGCTGCTTCTGTAATATTCGTAACACGAGTCTTATTGTAAAAATATTTTTGTCTGTTTGAAAGATTAAACCATTAACCAATTTTCCATATACAATTATGTATCATTGGACACCTTACTAGCAACATATATGAAGTACATGTCAATTCATTATGTTCCATTGTTTTGTAGAAAATTAGAAATTTCTTTTCCACCATCCCTAACATGTTTTTCCACATAATGAAATGGGCATTGACTTCCAACAAGATCTGTGAATCCTATTTGGAAAAGACATGAGCTTTCTGAACTGCAGTTTATTATTATTATTATTTTATTTTATTGTCTTGAACAGTATAATCTGTAGAATAACAAACTTCTGTGTGGCACCTTGTCAGTCTCTCAATATTTTGTGTTGGTATATTGCTTCCTTTTCAAAGGAGATGGAGGGTGTTTTTTAAACCAGCAAGGCTTGGGGGCAGGGTGTCTGTGTCCACCGAGTGGCACGGCAGCGGGGCACCCCATCCACACACATGGAGTGAGTGGGGAGGGATTCTAACGGGCTGATCCCTGGGTGGCCATAGCACCCACTCAGGCAGACTCTACATGCAAACAATTCATACAGGTGGCTGTTTTTCCCCACCCGGCAGACGGCAGTATCCCCACCCAAGTGCCTGCCCTTTGCTATGACACACAGCCCCGGACACTATGGAAACCTGAAGCTACAGCAGCCAGTAACCCCTTCCTGCCCAGGAGATGGTGCAGCTGCTACAGCTGCTGGCAGTCCTGGGCTACAATGGAGGTGCATATTACTTGGTGGGACAGGCACGAAGCTGCGGTCTGAGCTGCTGTCCTCCATGCTGTTGGCTCGTCTCTCATGCATTGCAAGGCGGGCTTGTTGTGCTTTGAGCCAATGTAGTGTGGACCTGTCTGCTAGCATGGGTGGGAGCCCCAGTTCATACAAGCGGGGGATGCGTGGGCACCTGTCCTCACACACTATTTGGCTTGCCCCGCAGAGCGCACTCCAGCTTTTTTTGCAGTGTCCTATGAGTGGCTGGTGCGTGGGTCACAGGAGTGTGCCTCTCCATGCTCCATGTTCAAATGAGCAGTTGAATGCATGGTTAATGGGTGGCCATGTGTGAAAGCGTCTAGTTTAAAAACACCACGAGACGGGGGGTAATTTCAGACGTGCACTGGGATTTGTTTTGGATCCCAGTCAGAAATCCGTCCGGCCATCCTTTTAGATGTGACGGCTGATTCCTACCGGGGATCAGGGAGGGGCTGCGCGGCACAACAAGCGGCTGCACAGCCCCGTGCCCCCCTGGGCCGCCTGCCCTCTGGGAGACGGATGGGCGCAGCGGCCAATCCGGTTGCTGCGCCCGATCCCGTATCAGAGTCCGGGATCGGCGGAGGTAACAGATGTTACTTTCCGCCGATTCCGGACCGTAGTCCAGCTAAGTACAGTTCTGGACCTCCAGGTGGCCGGAGGTCCAGAACCGTGGTCAATGTGTTTCCCACCGGGTGTTCGCCGTGGTGAACATCTGGTGGAATGCACTACAGACGTTACGGTAGTGCGGCCACCACAGGGGGTTCACTGTGGTTGACCATGGTATCGTAACATCTGAAATTACCCTAGGACTCTTAAGGCAGAACTTAATACGATATTTTTATATGTAAAAGATCAGCAATACCTCAGTGGGCCTTTTACTCTAGTCCAAGAATTTTTAAACGATTATCACCTTAAGGTATAAAGTTTGTGTGAAAATAGGTTGATATAACCTACATCCTGCTACTCAACCCCTTTTCTAAGGTTAGGATCTGTATTGTTTGGGCCAAGAGTGTCTGTACGCTTCCTGTATTGCAGTTAGTATATTATGGGATATTTTTCAAAAACAATGATAGAAGAAGCACAAGTGCACAAATTTGTGAAGTGGGACAATGTAATGTAATTGGTTGACAGAACTGGACAAAACATAGTCCAATTTGGACTATGAAGAATTCACTTCAAATTCTGTCTCTCCACCCTTACTTCTGCTATCTCTCTTGCTAGACAACACTGCTATGCCTCCCGCATTGAGTCCTGTTCTCGGGACCCTCGCCGCCTGTTCTCTACCTTTGACTCCCTCCTCAAGCCTCCCTGTCCTCCCCCTCCTTCTTCCCTTTCTGCTCAGGA
>QEPC01006282.1:7528007-7621271 GCA_003113815.1 Sphenodon punctatus
GCTGTGGAACTCCCTTCCGGAGGAAGCTCGCCTGGCCCCAAGCCTTTTAACATTTCGGCGGAACTGTAAGACCTGGCTGTTTGCCCAGGCCTTTGGGAGGGAGGGTGGGGAGGGGGGTGTTTAGTCCCCTACCCATTTCTGTTTGGTTTTTGGCCTAGCCCTGCTTATAGTTATAATTATATTTAATATTTAATATTTTAAGTATCTTCTTGATTGTTTGTATGGATTTTATTGTATTTTATGGTTTTTATGATGGAAGCCGCCCCGAGCTGCGGTGCAGGAGGGGCGGGGTACAAATCTGTAAAATAAATAAAAATAAATAAATTACTATATATGTCTCAAATTTAGAAGTGAATAATAAAAGTTCTGTAACCAACTTGAACCTTCTCACATATGGAAAAAAATGTTGGAATGGACCTTGGAGAAAGGTCTTTTCTTTGTCGTGTGCTGCAACATTTCTTCCCAAATTCTGAATGAACTCTGGACTAGACGGGGAGTATGGTTAACGAATAGACTTCCTTTCAAAATGGATAGAATGAACAGACCCACATGGAGACAGTTCTGTTTTCAGTGTTCCTGCAGGGTTATCTGAAGGCAACAGACAATGGGCGTTTTCAGACAAGACTACCCACCCACTATAAATGCTGCAGGGTTGCCCTATGGGTGCCCTACAACATGTACTGTGGAGGGGTGGTGGGTGGAGAGTGTCTTGTCCAAAAATATCTAATGAGAATGACTATTGTTTATTATGTGGACTGCCTTAGCACCCAAAATGCGCTAGTGTTTTTGAAACACTGGGGAACATAAGTGGTCCATTGAGCCCAGTATCCTGACTCCAACAGTGGCCATTCTCAGTTGCTGTGGAAAAGTACCCAAATGGTCATAGGGTATTTTCACACATGACGGTGCACTGCACTGTCACGCTTTGATCCTGCCTGCATTGAGGGCCCTCACCCCGGACAGGATCTGGCCCAACTGCTGAACAAACATGTCAGTGGCCCAGGCAGGGAGAGAGTGGGGCAATGTGTGAACATGGGTCCGCATGGCCTTGCCCCCAGCGCTGCTTAGTGCAGCCCGCCCTTTTCCCTGACAGGCTGCCGCAACAGCCTATGAGGCCGCCACACCCACCCGAAACAGCCCCAGACCAGGGTCAGATAGAGTGGGCCATCAAACGTGACAGCCTCCTCTGCCCTAGTCCCGAGATCCGTTCCATGGGCTGTGGCAGCGCTTAGCCCAGGCTGTGCCTCGGCAATGGGCCCAAGGTACAACCAGGGCTAAAAACTGCCATGGCCCATGGAAACCCTGGGTCCGGCCCGGGGAAACATCTGGCGGGCTGTTTCAGACATGACAGGACCACAGGTGGCCACACGGGTCAAAGCGTGGCCACCTGTGGTACCATCATGTCTGAAAATATCCATAATGGAGTGATCAAACATTCTCTGCTGTTCACTCCTAGCTCCCAACAGTCAGAGGTTGATACAGAGGGAAGCTACTGTTCTTGCCTTAAGAAATGAAGTTTCCACTGTAATGGCCCAAAAATGCATAGCTTGTGGCAGGCCAAATGTTTTGAAATATTGATTTAGTATCTACAGAACTTTTTTTTTCCTTCTAAAAAATGAATATATTGTGAGGTTATTTTTATGTGCCCTATGTTCAGAAAATGTCACTTTGACTTAAAATAAGTAGTTTTAATATGTGGGCACATTTATTTATTTATCTTATCAAATTTCTACCCCGCCCCTCCTAAAACAGCTCGGGGCGGGAGGAATTCTAAGGAAAGAGGGAGTGGGGGGGACTCTTCAGAAGATTTTATTTTAAAAAATGTTTCAACTTTCCTGTGGTCCTTAGCCTGTAGTGCTATACAGCAGAGTTATACATCTGTGCATTTTATAGAGGAAGAAACTTGAGAACTTACATGAGACATCTGTAGAAATGACCTTGGCTGTCAGTTCATTGTTGAGTCTTGCAGAGGTGAAATATAAAGACATTTTATATAATTTCACTTACAAGTATAGAAGTTGGCACCGGTACCAACTAAATATTTGCATTATTGCCCTCCTACAACTATAATTTGATTAGGATGAGGAAAGATCATTCCACATTTGAGGATATAAAGAGGGAGGGTTTTGTCCGTCCCCCCCCCCCCCCTTGTAAATGTCAGTGTGAAGTTGCTTCGGCGTCCAGAATGTTGGAAACTGTTTCAGTGCGACATATTGGCAGGCAGATGGCGAAGGTGTCAGCCAGAGTTGGTACATCATAAACGTATCTGTCATAGTTCTATAATTTCCCCATGAATATTACCTCTGTGTGTATAAATGATATCTAGATGGAGGATTTGAAATGCTTTCTATAGTCATTAGTAGGGCTGTAGTGGAAAGTCGCAGCGGTAGCTATTTCCGCTGGAAACAGCGTTTCTGCAATTAGTGGTATGGCGTGGCAGAGGCTTTCATTTTGCTAGTTTCATTCCGCTGCTTCCGCAGTTCCACTAATTTCATTCCGCTACTTCCACAGGCTTCACAAATAGCGGAAACATGAAATTTTTGCTACTTCCGCCTTTCCGCCAGCACCACAAAATAGTGGAACGGCGGTTTTCCGACAGTTTCCGATAATTCCACAATTTTTCCAATAGTTTCCGAATTTGCGGAATGCCGGCGGAATTAGCGGAATGTCGGCAGAAAAGCCGCAGTGTGGAGCGGGCAATTCCGAAATGGCGGAATGGAATTGCGGCTTGATAAAAGTTGCTGCCGCTTCAGCCCTAGTCATTAGTCAAAGACCGTAGTTTGTCAAAAACTGTAGCTTGTATAAACCAAAGAGCTGAAGATAAACTGTGACTTAAACAACCATTGCTATACAGTGAGGTCACATTTTTAAGTTACCTAGGTCTTGTATATGCCATCAAGTTGAACCGTATTCATGTTTGTAATTTTTGCTGTTTCAGTCTGACCTGTTATCTACTATAATGTTTAAAATAGCCTAGCCAAACCAGACTTGCATAGCATGCGTGTGGTCGTCTTAGTTCTGCTGATAGGTTTCCACCCTCATTTTAGCAAAGAGGTGTGCATGTGTGCATTTCCAGCAGTTAAAGAAATTGTACACAGCAGGATGCTGTATTTAGCAAACCATCCAATTTTAGTTATTTTTACTAGTTATAGCATTTAAAACCTATCAAGTCATAAAAAAATTCTTTATTTGTCCATGTTTGCAACCCATGGGCTGTGTTCGCTATTTTGCTGGCTCTACCATCGGAAAGAAATTTTGGGAACAGATCACAAAGTTGGAAGGAATCTCGAGAGTCCTCTAGACCAAACCCCTGCTTGGATGCAGGATGACTATCACCACAACTTCCCCGACAGATGTCTGTCCAGCCATGGTGCTATATGTTTTCTGTATGAGTGCAGCCACACAAGCTGCAGAAGCCCCATTGTGGGCAAGCACAGTCGCCACGGGGCTAAGTGTGGGGAGCAGAACAGACAGTCCTACCCCTGCAGGGAAGCCCAGAAATTATCCCCTGCCTTCCCCCCCCCCCCCCCCCTCCCTCCCCCAGCCTGACCACTATCCTGCCCCTGGCCATGACATGGCCATATGGGACTGGAGCAAGCGGCCTGCTGCTTGAAGCCTTGCATCGGACAGTGGATGGATGCATTTGCTGCTGTGCCTTGGGCAGCCTTACCGAGGCCTCTTTCTGAGAATGCATTGTATAGCAGCCAACTGCCCACCCTGCCATGCAGCAGCAGGTATATCTGGCAGCTGCCAGGTACACAATGCACTGCATCACGTGGTTAGGCTACCTGGTGTAGGGTAAGCCTGCCCAAGGCACCAGAAGTGCCCAAGACTCTGTCCTTGGCCCTCTCCTCTTCTCTATCTATACCCTGTCCCTAGGCAAACTCATTGCCTCCCATGGCTTCCATTGAACTCCTTATCTTCCCCCCTCCCTCTCCCTCTTCCCTGTCGATCCTCATTGATGGGGTCACCATCCTTCCCATCTCTCAAGTCCGTATCTTATACTTCATCTTTGACTCACCCCTTTTTTTACAAAACCTACATCGACTCTGTTGCCAAATCCTGTCACTTCTCCCTCCATAATATTGCTATGATTCGCCCTTTTCTCTGTCTCCTCTGCCAAAACCTTTGTTCATGCTCTGGTCATCTNTCCCCCAAGCCCATAGCTTAGGCTTCATCTTTGACTCACCCCTTTCTTTTAAACCCTACATTGACTCTGTTGCCAAATCCTGTCGCTTCTCCCTCCATAACATTGCTAAGATTCGCCCTTTTGTCTGTCTCCTCTGCCAAAACCCTTGTTCATGCCCTCCTCATCTGTCGCCTCGATTACTGTAACCTCCTTCTCACTGGCCTCCCCCACTCACCTTTCTCCCCTTATCTCCGTCCAAAACTCTGCTGCCAAGGTCATCCACCTCGTCTGTCACTTTGACCATCCTGCACAAGCGCTTAGTCTTCACTTATAAAAGCTCTTCACAACCTTGCCAGGCAGGTGAGAATTGTTCTGCTGAAAGTGAATGCGGAGCTTTTCTCAATTCTTTGGTCTTATACATTAGCAAAGCAAGAGAAAGTTGTAAATGTAGAGAGAATTTATTGTTAAGCCCAATTCCATTTTTAAACAATGGGTTTTTTGCCTTACACTTGGGTCCATGTTCCCCCAACCGTGTATTTGATTTAATTTCTTGCTTTGGCAGATTTTTGATGTGCTACACATGCTTTCTTAGCATTTTAGTATCTGTAAGAACCATACCTGATTCTTTTATGCAGAAGATTTAAAAGCTCCCGCAGTTTTTCCTAGAAATAGAAAAGTACTTACCTGACTGTCTCGAATGATAACCATTTACTTTCTGTCCCCATAGTGTTGGAGTTGGTTTGGCCTGATATCTGTTTCTATTAGTTCCTTGTTTTTTTTTTAAATGAACCGAGATGTGGTTGTTGAGCATCCCTGAACGCTGACAAATGCCCTTTGCTGGTGTGTGTATGTGTGTGTGTCCTAAAGAGTTCACAATTTTAAGCTAAATTGTATTGAATTTGGCCCATGGCAGAGATACAATACAGTTGGGGTAGTGATGGGGGAGGGGGGGGACATGCATGTGGCAAGGAGGCGGCTCCCCGGCCCGCCCTAGGGTGGAAAAGCACAGCCATCACTCCCCAGGTTGGCGGGTAGCACAGTACAGATGTACCTGCAACCCCTGGCAGCTGGGGAGTTGTACCCTCATGCCACAGGTAGGGCTGGGGAACTCAACAAATGTGCGGGCAGCCTGCCCCGCTCCCAGTGTCGCACCCCCAGCCATGACGGGCAGCCACAGTGACCAGACATGGCAAACTGCCATGGTGGCCCCCACCCCATAGCAGTAATGGCAGGGCCAAACCAGGCCAGCCGCCTACTTACACCAGGTCATAGTGGGCTTACATCTGGCGGCACGGGACCACATGTGTGGATGAGCCCCTGGCCTAGGAGGGCCACAGAAGGCCAGCATCATGTTTGTTTTCACCCATTGTGAACCTATTGACAAAGTAAGCATTTTGAAACTTGGTGAAAACTTATTCTTTCCCTATTTTAAAAAGAATCATAATATCTAAACCATCTTCCTTTTCATGAGTAAGTGGTACACATGAATTCAGCTTGTGTTTGTCTTTTTTAAGTACAGAAATATTTGGTTGTATATTTAGCATTTTTTTTAACTGAAGTTCATGTAAAGCTTATGAGTGCCTCTTATTTTACTGCAGGTTGGATTGACTCTGAAGAAGATCCCCCCCCTCCTTCCTTGTTCTTGACAATCTGTAAGTACTTTTGTTTTAGCCTATACATTTTTAAGTTGCATGTTTTTTTACTAATTCATTTAACGTTTTGAATGTATAGTTAGCATCAACTGCATTTTATGGAGGTCTGTCTGATTTAAAAAAACAAAAACAAAAAACTTTCACTTCTATCCTACTACTCATTGGAAATGATCCAAAACCATCTTCTGGGAGCTACAGCCAGTGATTAAAAACCAGGAATTTGATGAATCTCAGACCTAATGACATTAGAATTGTACATTGTTTGCTCTTATAGTACTGAACAGAGGTTCCCAGTCATGTTCAGAAAATGCTGAACAGGCAGACTATAAAGACAACCCTTGTTCAGAGACCTCGGATCTAATGTAAGAGAATGACTAGTGGATGTATTAAGGGACCCGAGTTGACTGCGTTGCTGCAATTTGCAGTGATTTTTGCAGAATCAGCCAGTCCTCGCAGTGCCAGACTGACATTCCAGTGACACTGCAGTGGGGGCTGTCTGCAGGAGCTTTAAATCCTGGCTCAGGCATACACTTGTTGCCTGACCCCAAACTAAAACTGCTGCTGCAGCTGCCGTCTGTCCGGGGAGGTGTGACCATGACCCCAGGGTAAATGGGCCCCTGGGAGATGAATTGTGGGTAGGTGGGCTCTGAAGGCCCTATGTTTGGGTGAGGGAGGTCTGGGGTTTTAATATGAGGTGGGAATTCTGGGGGGCTGAAATTCCAGAGGATTGGAGTTGGGTTTGATTACGAAAGTTGTGATTCTATGTCAAACCTGTTGCAAATTTGCTTCCCAGCATGCATAGTTATGCAAATCAAGTTAATTATGCAAATATTAATGCTCACGGTGAATTTGCAGAATTTGGCTTCACTGGTTGCAGAATTTAAGATTTTTTTGGTGCAGTGAACTCGGGTCCCTGAGGGGAAGAAGTGGGAGAAATAATATGAGAGGTACTGCAACAAGAACATGTATTAACATAAACCAGCTGTGTGTATATTTGGTCTTATTAGATTGTATAATTAAAGAAGAATCCGCTGTTGAGGTTTCCCTGCTGTAAATGAGAGAATAGTTCTGAAGCGGTATGGAGATATAAACTATACAAATCCCCAAGATACAAAGAGCATTTTGTTCCTTTTAAATAAATAAGTTCTAGTGCAGACTCTTTCATCACCAATGGGGCAATATGTGTTAAGAATGTCATGAATCGAACGCTCTTGATTTAAAGTACTTGACTAGGTTTAGTGTCTTTTTAGGCCCTTTTCACACGAGACGCTCCCACCCATCTCCAGGCAGTTTTGCCTGCATGGAGATGGCTGGAGGCGCCCGTGTGAATGCCTCTGGGGAAGGGTGAGCATGCGTGTGCGTGTGCTCCAGTGATAACACCTACCTCCACCCATCACCCACCGACGGAGCAATGGGCTCCGATGCCTGATGCTCCATGGGTGGAGAAGGGTGTGCGCCCGTGGGAACGGGCACACACCCACTTCCACCCACCGCGGCTGCACAACCATCCCCACCACCACCACCGTGGTCCGTTTAAAAAGGGCATTAGTCTCTCCAGTTATTCTACATAATTGGATGGAATGGAAGCAAACCATTATAACACTAACACTCTGTCAGCTTATCCTTCCCTATATTTTGGCTTGCCTTCAAATTGCCCTTATCTTGATTCCTGCACCTAAATCAAGTATGTCAACTTCTGCTTGCTGCTTTGCTTCTGAAGTATGGAGATTAAAACATGTTAATCCGATCAGCTGCCATAGTAAGAAATCCTTAACTGCCCTACGGTAGTTTTGTATCCAGTTTTGCGTGTCTGCAGATGTTGTGGGGGAGGGGAGATGTGTTTATATTTCAAACACAATGAAATTTAAATATTTGTCCAGGGACTTGTATAGATTGATCTTTGCTCCTGTAAATGGTTGGGACTTGGTTCTGCCACTCCTATTCATCCTGAATAGTTAATTCACAAGTAACTTGTCGATTTTGAATTGTGTTACTTGTAGAGAAGGTATTACTCATTCTAAATAAAGTGGCACAATTAGCCCTTCATGAACTGGATTGGCGTTGGCCACATGATTCCTTGGGCTGCAGCCGTGGAACTCATTGAGGTTGATGGCAAAACTTCCATTGACTTTAATTGTGCAGGATTGCCTCCTAAGCCAGTAACTGATATGTGGACATGCTTCTATCTTTTGGGAGATACTGGGAACTTCCTTCTCAGTGTTGGTTTTAGCACAATGTGTGAGATCTGACTCTGTTTTATACTGGAACTTCAGTCTTAACATTTCCTTCTGGGTGTGTGGCTTTGCATGCTATCTACGTTAGCTGGAGTACTGAATTAACTGGAATAAAATTGTCAAAATTACTGCAGAGCAATTAATATAACTAATAGCCAGCTCTCCTTTGAAAGAACTGGGGCTTGAAATGCAGCAAACTAGGGCTCCTTTCAGAAAACATTTGATCAAATTAAAACAACTACACCACGGACCGTTTTTGGTGGCGGCAGCAGCGGAGCTTTCACTCCAGCTGGAACTTGGCCCGGCCGCCGAACAAACATTATGGCAGCCGGGCTGTAGAAGGGGTGGGGAGATGCATGTCCCTGCCCCCCATGCTACATGGAGCAGTCCGCCTCCTCCCCCCACCAGCAAACAGCCCTGGCAGCCTATGGTGACTGCAATGACTGCCTGGAAGGACCGCCACTCTGGACCAGGGTGAGTACAGCGGGCCTTCATCTGTGACAGCCTGCTTTACACCCAGTCAGACAGCCCTTACCTGGTTGGTGGTGGTCCTTAGCCTGGGCTGCAACTTAAGGATGGTCCTGAGTCACAGCCAGGCTAACACAGCCAACAACCGGGTAATGAGCCACACAAACATCTGGCGGACACATTCGAGCGTGACAGTGGGCTGCAGTCCCACGCATGGCAAAAGGTGCCAAGGCATAGTACCGCGACTCACCGTCCTGTCTGAAATCACCCCATGTTTAATCAAAAGATACAATTTGAACTACTTTGTCTCCCATCGCCTTCAGAAGACTTATCACTTAAGGTAGAGGTGGTACCTTTATCGTACAATAAGGAGTAGGTAGAAACTGTCATTGATAACCATGCATTACTGCGAGTCCAATGAGACACTTAATTCGGCTACACATTTGGCTATTCACTACTACTCTGATGTAGCTTGAACTTGATGAAGAGTACATTAACCTCTCAAGGGCAACCACACAAGGACCTAGCAAATCGGTTGCTAGACTGAAGTAGCTAGCCCTCAAAAAAGATGGGTAAGATTCCTTGAAGTGACTGATTAGATAGTAGATTGAGTTGATTTCTACAGTATATAAAGACCTGGCACTGTATTTAAAGTGAACTTTAAACTCTAGTTTAAAGAACAGATTTTATATAAAAGTTGCTTCTTCACTCAAATCTGAAAACCTGGTACACATGATTCACGCTTCTGTTTGTCTGCTAAATTTGCTATTTCTAAAATTATCATGTAAAACAAAAGCACTACTTGTCTTAAAATAGAATGACATGCTTGTAAGTAGCCACAAGTGTCTCATGTAGTATTTTAATTATGCCAACTTGATTCATAATGGATATTATCTGACTGCAGATGCTGCTGTGTTTTGAAGAAAATGCAATTTTCCATATTATTAATAGTGGGCGTATCTGATGCTGCTTGATTTGGTCTTGGCCACAGTCTGCTTTTTAAAAATCTGGTGTCTTTTAAGAGCCAGCTCACCTTGCCTGGAAGCATGGAATATATCTATATATAGAGACAGAATTTTAATTCTTGGGTGTGTCTCTTCTCCATTCCTAATGAAGCATTGGAAATTCCTGTACACTCAAGGCTATTATTATTAAACATTTATAAAGCGCCAGTTGCAAAACCTGGCGCTGTACAGAACATACAATCAGACGCGGTCCCTGCTTGTGGCTTACAATCTAAAAGACAAGGAGGGGGAGACAAGGAGAGGGGACAGTGGGAGAGACATGGGAGAAGACAGACAAACATATATATATAGGCTTTTTGGTAAAGGATGGAATAAAATTGAACTATCTCGGCATTAGAAATTAGCGCTGCTTTTTAGAATTGAAGACAACCTTCTCCCACATGGAAGGATGGTGTGTCTGTCTCCTATTCATGTGAATATGTAGGACATGATAGATAGATAGATAGATAGATAGTGTGTGTGTGTGTGTGTATATATATTCATATGAATATATGACACACACACTATATATGTATATCACCGTGTGCACCCGCACTGCATCCTTGATATGGGCCTCTCCCACTCATGAACGTGCAGATTTCTGTGTGTTCAAGTGGGAGAACCCTATGTAAAAAGGACCAGTGACCTGTCCAAGGTCACTCGGAGAGTTCATGGCATAGGCTGTTTTTAAACAGACCGCCGCTGGGGGGCGGCCTGTGTGTGGCCTGTGGAGCGCCACGACGGGGGCCATGGGCAGATGGGCACACACCCATCTCCACCCATCTCTGTGCACATAGCAACCTGCCTTTTTTGCTGATTGCTCCGTGAGTGTCGGGGCAGGTAGAGGGGCCTGGGGATGCATGGGTCACGGGAGCACACACCCATGCACCTCCACATTTAAATGAGACAGTCCCCCATATGGACACTGGGTGTCCGTGCTTGGGAGCATCTCGTTTAAAAATTGCCTAAGACAAGATCTGAACCCTGATCTTCCACCTGGTCCAAGTCCAACACCTTATGCACTGTGACACACTAGCTCATCACTTCTGAACATTGAATTGAAGTAACTATGGTTTCTGAAGGTCGTTAAAAGAGCATTGCTAAATCTTTCCTCGCTCCGAACAAATAGTTAAGAGAAAAAGCTGTGCACTTTTGACCATTATTATGCAATTTGGGATTACTCAACTAGGCTAAAAGCATTCTATTTTTAATGGGGTTGCATCTGAAGAGTCCTGTTTAAACTGAGACAGAGTGATAAAACCTGAAAGAGTAAATATTTATGTAGGTAACAAACAAATACAGAAAACATTGCCCCTCTTTGGTCTTTAAAACCAGTTGCTCATATATGTGCAGTATCTCAAACCAGTTACTTCAGTCTCCTTTGTCTTGCTGTATTTTGAGGTGGAAAACATAAGTATTTAAGCTAAACAGTTGATTCCTGGTAGTTACTAATTCTACTATTTTTTTTCCTTTAATGCTCTCTGTTTGGCTGTGATCTTCACCCACCTCACCGATATCAACTATTTTTTGGCTTGCAAAGGTTATTAATATTTTAGCTGTTACTCTTTAAGACTGAGCTAGGTAACCTTTATTCACTGTTGCTTCCTTGACTGCGTGTTGCTGCTGTTTCTTCTGTTGCCCTCAGAACACTAAAGATAGGAGACCAATACTACACTTCCTAAACCATAGCTATCCACTATGAAACTTAGGCTACAAATGTATACCATTTTTTTGCTCCCTGTATACTTGTTAATATCTCTGTACAGTGCCTTTGTATTTATTCCATGGTATTTTCTTACCAATGCTAAGAAGAAAAAAGCTATGGCAAAACGATTAAAAGCTAAGCCCACCTCGGACAAGCCTGGAAGTCCATACCGTTCTGTTGCTCATCTTGAGTCACTAGCCACCATAGACATTCCTGGAGCAGATACGTTGGACAAATTGTTTGACCATGCAGTAGCAACGTTTGGGGAAAAGGATTGCCTTGGGACCAGAGAGTTACTGAGTGAAGAAAATGAAATGCAGCCCAATGGAAAAGTATTTAAAAAGGTAACATTTTCAACTTTGAGTTTTTTAAAGGCTCTAAATAACAACATTTTGGGGTACTTCCAAAACAAAAATGACTCTTGCAGACCTAACTCCTACTGAGTTAAGAACTTAACTCAGTAGGAGTTAGGTCTGTGAGAGCAGAAGTAAAGTGTCCTCTGTAGTACTCACTTTGTTTCTGTTACTTTTTAATTTATGGTGTTAAGAATCCAGTTTGACTACTTACTTGCTATATATAAATATGCTATTATTCTCCTGTAGTGATTTCTGGGCAGTGCTAATACGTCACTAAAATTATTAGCTCTAAGCACTGTTTTTGAGCACCACCTAATACAATAGATGTATACTTGTTCAAAATAAAAAGTTTTATAATCTTTTTCCAGTTAATCCTAGGAAACTACAGCTGGCTAAACTATGAAGACGTTAACCAGAAAGTGAATCACTTTGGGAGTGGGCTAGCTGCTCTGGGGCTACAGCCAAGAAGTACAATTGCAATATTCTGTGAAACCCGAGCAGAATGGATGATTGCAGCACAAACGTGTTTCAAATACAACTTTCCTCGTGAGTGTTGAAGTTCTGTTTGCATTAAGTATATTTCTAGACCAATAAATTGTCAACTCATTGCTCTGTGCTTTAGCTTTTTAAGTTGTATCAATCTCCGTGGTTCTGGGCTAGCATTTTTTTTTTTTTAAATTAGAATTTAAATTTCTTTTAAATTATTTTTATTCTAGAATTTTTTTTAATTTCTTGAAAGGAGTAGACGCTTCTGTTTCCAGCTTTGGTGTTTGAAAATCGAATGAACCATTATAAACTGTATTGCACTCGTAATATGGTCTGAAACTGCCAGTTTAGGCTTAGCCTTGTGACTGTTTTTATATTTAGAACTCTCTTCAATTTATTTTTATGGGAAAGAAATTTATTCCCCCACCCCAGAGCTCTGATATAAAGAGCTGCATAATTCCTAAGTATTGTTGAAATAGCCAACAAAACAGCAACTTGGATCCTTCCAAGAGGTCTTTCTGCACTTAAAGGACGCTCCATTCAGTGGTCTTTCCACCCATCCTATCTGAGACCTTCAGGAAAAGCAAGAGAGAATGGTTTTTAAAAGTGTAGAGAAATACTACAGTAGCCACAGTGTGTAAACCAGCTTTTGAGGGGGTTGTGTCATAATGAAACTTTCCATGCAACTCTAATGCTTGAGCTATGAAAGAAAGCTGTGGCTTAATTCTGACAATTGGGAAGGCAGGCCACCTGTTCCTATGCTTCCTACTGTTCCCAAGCCTAGCAGAAGCTTGGACTTCTTTTAAATATGTGTTTTTGACACCTGAGGTCCAAAAATGCATTGTTTGAATGTTGGTCCTTCTGGAGAGAATTTTAAGTAGTAAATGTGAAATCCATCTCTCTTTGCTGCAGAGCTCTGTTTTTTCCACTTCTTTAAAACAGAAAGGAGGGAGGGAGATTTGTTTAGGACAGTTGCGTGAAATCAGAAAGAACACAAGTTTGCCTTTAAGTGATGTTGCCTTGGAAACTATAACCTTTCTTTTTTCTTGCGACTATCCTTGCCACATTCTAATAAGCATGCTGTAGAAAATAATCCTCAAAAAACCCCCAAAGCTCGTGTTTTTTTTCCCTAGTAAAAAAAGCACCACTAATGTGAGCAACTGTGGGTGAATTGAAACAAACGGGACTGGGCGAGCCAGATCCCTATGCTGCCCTGTGGGAGGGCCACGTCAGCCGTCGCTCCTTAAGTGGGCGGGGAGGGCATTTCTAATGAGGAGCATCCAATCCGGGTAGAGGGGGCTGCCATCATAAATCCCTCCACTCCACAGGAGCCGAGGAGCTGGCCACATGGAACAGGACTCCCATTGCCCAGCAGGGTTAGGCCCCCAGGAGGAGCTGCCGCCAAACAGCTGGTTGGAGGATGGGGCCTGGAGGAGCACGATCACCTGGTTCTTATGCATGCACCAAACAACTTATGAGGGGGGGGGCAGAGGAGCACCCTCACCTGGCCCACATGTGTGTGCCCAAACAGCTGATGAAGGGGGCCCTGGGGGAATACACTCACCTGGCCCACAAAAGAGCTGATCAGGGGGAGGGGGACAACTGGAGGAGTGTGTTGTGCACACAGCAAGTGACTGATAGGGGGGCCCCGGAGGAAAGCGCTCACCCAGACTGGGTAAGGGCACTCTTCCAGGGGCCACTATTCAGCTGTTGGCATGCACCACAGGCCAGGTGNTGCTTGGGAGCATCTCGTTTAAAAATTGCCTAAGACAAGATCTGAACCCTGATCTTCCACCTGGTCCAAGTCCAACACCTTATGCACTGTGACACACTAGCTCATCACTTCTGAACATTGAATTGAAGTAACTATGGTTTCTGAAGGTCGTTAAAAGAGCATTGCTAAATCTTTCCTCGCTCCGAACAAATAGTTAAGAGAAAAAGCTGTGCACTTTTGACCATTATTATGCAATTTGGGATTACTCAACTAGGCTAAAAGCATTCTATTTTTAATGGGGTTGCATCTGAAGAGTCCTGTTTAAACTGAGACAGAGTGATAAAACCTGAAAGAGTAAATATTTATGTAGGTAACAAACAAATACAGAAAACATTGCCCCTCTTTGGTCTTTAAAACCAGTTGCTCATATATGTGCAGTATCTCAAACCAGTTACTTCAGTCTCCTTTGTCTTGCTGTATTTTGAGGTGGAAAACATAAGTATTTAAGCTAAACAGTTGATTCCTGGTAGTTACTAATTCTACTATTTTTTTTCCTTTAATGCTCTCTGTTTGGCTGTGATCTTCACCCACCTCACCGATATCAACTATTTTTTGGCTTGCAAAGGTTATTAATATTTTAGCTGTTACTCTTTAAGACTGAGCTAGGTAACCTTTATTCACTGTTGCTTCCTTGACTGCGTGTTGCTGCTGTTTCTTCTGTTGCCCTCAGAACACTAAAGATAGGAGACCAATACTACACTTCCTAAACCATAGCTATCCACTATGAAACTTAGGCTACAAATGTATACCATTTTTTTGCTCCCTGTATACTTGTTAATATCTCTGTACAGTGCCTTTGTATTTATTCCATGGTATTTTCTTACCAATGCTAAGAAGAAAAAAGCTATGGCAAAACGATTAAAAGCTAAGCCCACCTCGGACAAGCCTGGAAGTCCATACCGTTCTGTTGCTCATCTTGAGTCACTAGCCACCATAGACATTCCTGGAGCAGATACGTTGGACAAATTGTTTGACCATGCAGTAGCAACGTTTGGGGAAAAGGATTGCCTTGGGACCAGAGAGTTACTGAGTGAAGAAAATGAAATGCAGCCCAATGGAAAAGTATTTAAAAAGGTAACATTTTCAACTTTGAGTTTTTTAAAGGCTCTAAATAACAACATTTTGGGGTACTTCCAAAACAAAAATGACTCTTGCAGACCTAACTCCTACTGAGTTAAGAACTTAACTCAGTAGGAGTTAGGTCTGTGAGAGCAGAAGTAAAGTGTCCTCTGTAGTACTCACTTTGTTTCTGTTACTTTTTAATTTATGGTGTTAAGAATCCAGTTTGACTACTTACTTGCTATATATAAATATGCTATTATTCTCCTGTAGTGATTTCTGGGCAGTGCTAATACGTCACTAAAATTATTAGCTCTAAGCACTGTTTTTGAGCACCACCTAATACAATAGATGTATACTTGTTCAAAATAAAAAGTTTTATAATCTTTTTCCAGTTAATCCTAGGAAACTACAGCTGGCTAAACTATGAAGACGTTAACCAGAAAGTGAATCACTTTGGGAGTGGGCTAGCTGCTCTGGGGCTACAGCCAAGAAGTACAATTGCAATATTCTGTGAAACCCGAGCAGAATGGATGATTGCAGCACAAACGTGTTTCAAATACAACTTTCCTCGTGAGTGTTGAAGTTCTGTTTGCATTAAGTATATTTCTAGACCAATAAATTGTCAACTCATTGCTCTGTGCTTTAGCTTTTTAAGTTGTATCAATCTCCGTGGTTCTGGGCTAGCATTTTTTTTTTTTTAAATTAGAATTTAAATTTCTTTTAAATTATTTTTATTCTAGAATTTTTTTTAATTTCTTGAAAGGAGTAGACGCTTCTGTTTCCAGCTTTGGTGTTTGAAAATCGAATGAACCATTATAAACTGTATTGCACTCGTAATATGGTCTGAAACTGCCAGTTTAGGCTTAGCCTTGTGACTGTTTTTATATTTAGAACTCTCTTCAATTTATTTTTATGGGAAAGAAATTTATTCCCCCACCCCAGAGCTCTGATATAAAGAGCTGCATAATTCCTAAGTATTGTTGAAATAGCCAACAAAACAGCAACTTGGATCCTTCCAAGAGGTCTTTCTGCACTTAAAGGACGCTCCATTCAGTGGTCTTTCCACCCATCCTATCTGAGACCTTCAGGAAAAGCAAGAGAGAATGGTTTTTAAAAGTGTAGAGAAATACTACAGTAGCCACAGTGTGTAAACCAGCTTTTGAGGGGGTTGTGTCATAATGAAACTTTCCATGCAACTCTAATGCTTGAGCTATGAAAGAAAGCTGTGGCTTAATTCTGACAATTGGGAAGGCAGGCCACCTGTTCCTATGCTTCCTACTGTTCCCAAGCCTAGCAGAAGCTTGGACTTCTTTTAAATATGTGTTTTTGACACCTGAGGTCCAAAAATGCATTGTTTGAATGTTGGTCCTTCTGGAGAGAATTTTAAGTAGTAAATGTGAAATCCATCTCTCTTTGCTGCAGAGCTCTGTTTTTTCCACTTCTTTAAAACAGAAAGGAGGGAGGGAGATTTGTTTAGGACAGTTGCGTGAAATCAGAAAGAACACAAGTTTGCCTTTAAGTGATGTTGCCTTGGAAACTATAACCTTTCTTTTTTCTTGCGACTATCCTTGCCACATTCTAATAAGCATGCTGTAGAAAATAATCCTCAAAAAACCCCCAAAGCTCGTGTTTTTTTTCCCTAGTAAAAAAAGCACCACTAATGTGAGCAACTGTGGGTGAATTGAAACAAACGGGACTGGGCGAGCCAGATCCCTATGCTGCCCTGTGGGAGGGCCACGTCAGCCGTCGCTCCTTAAGTGGGCGGGGAGGGCATTTCTAATGAGGAGCATCCAATCCGGGTAGAGGGGGCTGCCATCATAAATCCCTCCACTCCACAGGAGCCGAGGAGCTGGCCACATGGAACAGGACTCCCATTGCCCAGCAGGGTTAGGCCCCCAGGAGGAGCTGCCGCCAAACAGCTGGTTGGAGGATGGGGCCTGGAGGAGCACGATCACCTGGTTCTTATGCATGCACCAAACAACTTATGAGGGGGGGGGCAGAGGAGCACCCTCACCTGGCCCACATGTGTGTGCCCAAACAGCTGATGAAGGGGGCCCTGGGGGAATACACTCACCTGGCCCACAAAAGAGCTGATCAGGGGGAGGGGGACAACTGGAGGAGTGTGTTGTGCACACAGAGGCCTGGAGGAGTGCGGTACTCTTGGCCCCCTCGAACAACTATTTGGCATATGCACATAGGTTTCCCCAAATCAGCTGTTTGGTGGGCTGGGTGAATGCAGTCCTCTAGGCCTGATCCTTGGACTTTGCCTTGTGGCTGTGCTGGGTGGGGCCTAACAGATGGCAGGTTGTACGTTAGCCCGGCTGTGCAAGTGTTAGCCCAGGTTAGGTCAACTATCTTCTCCGGACGACATGTCCCATAACAGCCAGCTCCCCGCCTGACAAGCAGGTGACTCACAGGCTACTGTCTCGTTTCTCCTGATATCAGTTCTTTACTATTACTACTTATCATTTCTAAAGCGCTGCTAGTCATAAGCATATTGTTGTCTATGTGATAAGGAAGGATACAGAAGGTCTTGGCTTTTTAGCATTCTCTCACTTTTGATCTTTTTCCCCCCCCCCTTGACATACATATAAAACAGTTATCACTTTATATGCTACCCTTGGAGAAGAAGCAGTAACCTATGGCCTGAATGAATGTGAGGCAGCATATTTAATCACTAGTGTAGAACTTCTGGAAAGTAAACTTAAGGTAAGCCCCAAACTTCTTTTTCCATTTGCTGTGCATGACTTTAGTCTTGAAGCATACTGTGCAGCCAGCATTAAACTATCTCTTGTTTAACAGACTGCATTGCCAGCAATCCCCTGCCTCAAACATATCATTTACGTGGATAAGAAGACTATCAATAAATTGGAATACCCTGAGCGATTAGAAATTCATAGTATGCAAATGGTAGAAGAACTGGGAGCCAAACCAGAAAACGGTAAGTGAGCCAGTTCAGAAGACTCGCTAAGTACTTTAATAGTATCCATGCAGCTTGACTGAGGGGAAGAAAACCTGTCTTTCATGTAAAGAGCTAGTAAGAGTACCAAATTTATTTCAGTTTTGTTTAAAAATAAGCAGGAACTGGATTTATTTTAATTCTGAAGGTTGCCTTGTCCCTCATGAATTTCACTTCTGATAGTCTCAATTTTTTAATGTTAATTTTAAGATGCAACCGGCATAGTTTGATTCTCAAATAGGGAAGGTCATATAGAGCTAATGGTCAATCTTGATATTTCCTTAAAAGGAATATAAAGTTTTCATTTGCTTTTCTCTATTCCTCTTTCTTCTGATCGTGGGGGGAAAACACATAGGTAGCCAGGAAACCCTTTAACTCAGCTGTGCACTAGGCTCTCTCCCATCACCTTGAACTGGCTTCTAACTTCCTGGCATCTAGTTCTCAAGAGGGAGTAGGGTAGGGGGAGTGAGCAATCATGAGTGGTTGCACCCTGGGACTTCAGTCTCCTGTCGCTGCACATCAGCTGTTCTATTGTTGTCTGCAGTTGAAGAGAACAGCTGACCTGCAGGTTGATGGGTAGAAGCCGGTTTATGCAGGGAAGCCACATCCATGATAGCTGCTTACTTTTCGGGGGGGGGGGGCAGCTGTATATAGTTTTGGGGAACACACCCATGTGTTTGTACTGTGAATTGTAATTGCACCCTTCTTTCCCTTCTGCTGTGTTGATAACTGCATGAAAGATAAGGTTTTTCAAGTGTAATTGATACAAAGAAAGTCAGTCAAGCAAAAAGTTAAAATGAAAATAATCTTGTTGGGAGACTGAAACTAGATTTTGGCTTTTTGTAATGAAGCAAGTTTAGTCTAGACAGCCTCACGTCAACACAAGAATGTGCGTCTCGCCTGCTACCAACATTACCTTTGAGTTGGGACTCATGGAACAGTTGGACGGGAGTAGCTGCCGGTTTGCAGCCACTCCTCTGCCCTTTGCCTACGTATCCTAGCAAAGGATTGGACTGAAATTTTCTGCAGTGGCTCCTTCCTTGAATTTCTCAGTTGCCCCTAATGACATCTATCCTCTTATTTTTTCCTGGTAGTCTTGCCCCCAAGAGAGCATCCCTGACACTTGAGTCCATCTTGCTCATAGAGGCCAGTTAATTTATTTAGTTTGCTGTCTGGAGATCCTATTTCGTTTGCTAGTTGATGATATCAGTAAATGCTTCTGCTAAAACCATGTGAATGTGACCTTTTCCTCCTCACCCCTCTTTATAGTAAGCATCCCTCCAACCAGACCTGCACCCACAGACCTGGCTTTAGTAATGTACACTAGTGGCTCTACTGGGAGACCTAAAGGAGTGATGATGAGGCATAAAAACTTGATAGCTGGAATGACAGGCCAGTGTGACCGAATACCTGGACTAGGGTAAGAAATGTTCATTTGTCATGGATGTGTATTTTAAAAAAGTATAATTTTAAAAAGAGAAAAAATTCTTCCATATTCAGGGAAGCTTGTTCCAAGTTTCTCCATCAGCATTCTGTGGAAATTTGAAGTTCAGCAAAGGATCAACAAAATTCTTGCCGTTTTTAATGATGCAAAGTGATTTCTGAAATCACTTTGGATACTTTTGAACACAACAAGCCATGTTTCTCTTTCTAGCTCTCTCATTTGCAAGTGCCCTTTTGGGAGCTTAGTTAGAAAGCACAGTGTTTCTTCATAGGCTTCTCTTCTTTCTTGTGATACTCCTTGTACTCCCACAGTACACATCATAACAGATATTTAGAGTCTGAGACTGATCACACAACAAGGCATATTCTGTAGCTTAACATCAAATACCAGCAGATAAGTGTTTTGTCATGACAAGAAATGGTATAGATCCTTTTCATTGCTCTATCCTGCTGCCTTCCTGAGCTTGGCCCCCTTTCCACCCATTTCATGGTTCTCCTTCATAAACCTTTCCTAGTAATAACTGCACCTCAGAGTGACCTGCTGCTATAAATGTTTCCTGAATTCCTTCCTTTCTTCCTTGTTGGAGGACTGTGAGGGATTGAGAAGTGGGCTGAAAATGGAAACCTATTTGTGTCTTAACTCCGTAATCAGTAACGTCTTCCACTTAGGAAAGAATTGGCTCTTATATTCCAATGCGGGAGCCATGACTTCCAGGAGTTACCTGGAAGGACCACATAACATAAGGAGCTGTTCCTACTCACTCAAAGGAGCTCTCATAAGGATATAAGAATTGCCGTACTGGGTCCATCAAGCCCAGTATCCCATCTCTGAGAGTGACTTGCTTGGAACAGATGTTTTAAGGGTAGAATATGAGAGCAGGGTTTTTATGGTGTAAACTCCCAGCTTCTGGTGTCAGACGTTTAGGGACACTATAAGCATGAACCAGCATCCCCTGAACTGAGTAATAGCCATAAATGGACCTTCTCCTTTTGTTTCATTGTTAGACAACTGTGTTTTTGGAACTCAGGGATTTGGTTTCTAATCTTGGTTCCCTAACTGTGTGCTCTCTTTAATTTATAGACCAATCATATCTGTGCTATAGTTGTGTATTCATCACAATTAGGGTGTGATTCATTTCATATCAATTACTGAAGGAGAGGCGAGAGAAACTTTAGAAATTCAAAGGATGCTGTACACAAATGTACTTTCTGTTGCACACAGGAGCAGACACCGCAGTAGTGATCGGTGGCCTTCGGTCAGGAAACTATTCTGTCCATATGTTTTGGAATAGTATTGTACCAAATAGAGTGTTTTCAAAACTATTACACTCCTATATTGTTTCATTTAAAGATGTAATCCTTTCTCTGTTAGACCCAAGGACACCTACATTGGCTACTTGCCTCTGGCTCATGTCTTAGAACTGACAGCAGAAGTTTCCTGCGTTACGTATGGCTGCAGGATTGGATACTCCTCTCCGCTCACGCTATCTGACCAGGTGAGGAGAAACTTTCGGCTCTGTGGATAAAGCAGCTGGTACTGTGCTAGTACTTGACTGACAAAATTGCTTGTATTATTCACCATGACTTGGGCACTACCATTTCAACTGCAGTGTCAGAGTTCGGGGTTATGGAAGCTCAGTCTTGTCCTGTTTGTTTGGATCAGTTTCAATCTGTATCGCCCACCAATGCAGAGGATGTGCTTGGGGTGATGTGGGCAACCAGTTGTGAATTGGATCCTTGCCCATCTTGGCTGGTGAAAGCCAGCTAAGAGAAGCTGGGGCCACTACTGGCTGGGATTGTCAATGCCTCCCTTTGGGAGGGCAGGGTGCTGGATGCTCTTAAAAACGCAGTTGTGCAGCCCTTACTTAAGAAACCATCTTTGGATGCTGACTCCCCAGCCAGCTATTGCCCTCTCTCTAATCTTCCCTTTTTAGGGAAGGTTATTGAAAGGGTGGCTGCCCATCAGCTCCAGGCTCCTCTCGATGCTATCTGATTCCTGGACGCATTTCAGCCGAGCTTTTGTCCTGGGTCTGGTACAGAGACTGAGCTTGTGAGCTCGTGGCCTTGGTCAGTGATCTGTGCCTGGAGATTGACAAGGGGAATTGTACCGTACCCTATTGACGTTAGATCTTTCAGCGGTGTTTGATACTGTTGATCATGAGGTGGTGTTAATGCAGCTGCGGGACCTGGCAGGGGTGTGCAGAACTGCTCTTGAGTGGTTCTGTTCGTTCCTGTCAGGTAGGTCTCGGTGGGTGGTAATGGGTGATTTGCTTGTCATCCCCTTGTGACCTCTTCCCTGTGAGGTCCTGCAAGATTCCATCTTGCCTACCCAGTGTGTATATGAGGCTGCTGAATGAGCTCGTTCTGAGGCTTGATGTGATGTGATCAGCATCAGTATGCTGATGACACCCAGCTCGATCTCTCTTTTTCATCTGACCAAGGTCCTGCAGTCTCGGTGCTCACCTGGTGGCTGTTAGGGAATGAATGAGGGTGAGCCGATCAAAGCTGAATCCTGACAAGACTGAAATGATGATGGTGGAATGACCCTGTGACTTGGAGGGGATTGGTACTCCTGTTATTGGTAGGGTCTGACCCCCTCTGGTTACCCAGGTTGGCAGTCTCGGAGCGCTTCTGGATCCTCTGCTGTGCCTGGATTGTCAGGTTGCGGAGCTGGCTAGGAGCGCTTTTCACTAACTTCATCTGGTGAGGAGGCTGCGGCCTTTTCTTTCTGATTCAGATCTAGCCACCATCATCCATGTCTTTCATCGCCTCAAGGCTGGATTACTGCAGTGCGTTCTACTTGGGGCTGCTCTTGATGACTGTTCAGAAGCTGCAGCTGGTGCAGAACGTGGCAGCCTGGCTCCTTTCAGAGACAGGCGGCCAGGAGTACATTACACAAGTGCTCCAGAGTCTGCACTGGCTGCCTATAGCTTTCCAGAAACAACTCAAGGTGCTGGTTTTGAGCTCTAAATGGCTTGGGCCCTGCATATCTAAAAGACCACCTTTCCTACCATGCTCCATTGCGGCCCCTGTGGTCGACCGGGAGCACTCTGCTGTGGGTACCACCTGTCAGTCGTGTCCGCACGATGAGGGGTTGTAGAGAGACGTTCTCAGTTGTTGCCCCTGTGTTGTGGAACTCCCTTTCCCCAGAGTTTCGTCTGAGTCACTGTTCAATCACGTTGATATGTCAAAAGTCTACATAGTACCTAGAAACTCTACTGAAACCTGCCACTCTGCCTATGGTTGACTTTGGCTTCCTTTCTGAATCGTGTGCTTCCACAGTCTATTCATCCTCTTCCCCCCCCATCCGGCAATCCACCAGTAGCTGGTTGAACAGCGAGAGATACTTTGCTGTGGTCTTTATAGGCACGCTGAAGAATGTAACAAAGTGGGGAAATGAAAAGCTATCTTGTCATGCAGGTCAAAAGACATCCTCATAACCTGGAAGCCTGTGGAGGCGCCAAAAATCAAGAAACGCGATCATGCCAAACTGCAGAATTTTGCAACTACTGCAAACTTTCCTTTAGGCCTCATTATACAAAAGAAACTACTAGAAGGGAAAAGTTAGGCAAATAAAGATACACCTAGGTGGCGTGCTCTGGCAAGGTCCGCTTCAGGCCGGTATTTTTCAAAAAGACACTAGCCGAGCATACAGCACATCTTTCCTCCCCTGGTCTGCTTTCCTAGAGCAGAATGATCTTTTTGGGAAGAAGGAAAATTGTTGAGGGAACAGCTAAACAACTCTTCTTTCTTTGTTTCGTCTAATGGATAACTAGATTTCTAGGGGGAAATAGCTTGCAGAATGTCCACTCTGCCCTTTTTCCAGCCTCTCCCAGAAATGAGAAACCCTCCAGTATATCAACTCATTCCCATATTGGTGTGACTCGGTTCCATAAAACAAGTAACACAGATCCTGAAATGAACTTATTGCTGTTCTAAAATTGAAATTAATGCAGTGATAATCTTTGATGTTTCTTATGCAGAAATAGTTGATGATTTCACCCTATTGTAATGTTTCCAAACTGTGGGTGGGATTTCACATGGGGGTAATGCCATCTGTGGCTGGGGTCATGATCCCAGTTGATAGCTGATCTACTTTGTATGTCTTCGTTGCTCTCTGAGGTCGTGGGAGTGTAGTTAAGTTTCAAAATGGTCATGCAGGCAAGACGTTTGGAAGCACGGTGCTAATGTAAAAATAGACTAGTATGGTGAAATCAAAAAGTTTCCAAACCAAAGTACTCACCTTCTTAGCAAAGAAGGGAACTAGACAATTCTCCTGCTTCCCAGTTGGAATCCTTCCTTTTTAATTAATGAGTTGCAACAAGATACAAATGAACTTAACCTCTTTATGTTTCTTGCAGTCAAGTAAAATTAAGAAGGGAAGTAAAGGAGACTCTACTGTATTGAAGCCCACGCTGGTGGCAGCTGTGCCGGTAAGTACGTGGAAAGGGAAAACCTGACCAGCAGAAATACTCCTGCGTTTCCATATTTGATCTCGCAGCATCCCTAGGTAGTTTGATGCCGTTTCAGCGCTGACTAACAAATAGGAGTGTGAAGTGCCACATGCTTAAATTTCAGTTCCTGCTGACTTGATGGAAGTGCAAAACTGTAAGCTTACGTTGGAGCATAAAACCCCCAAAGCAGTCAGTGTGGTGTTGTAATAATAAATGCACAGCTACCATTTTATTGGTTAGTTAATGCAAGAATGTGCTGTTCCATCAAAAGTCTTTCATGTACTTTTTAAAAAGGAAAAGCAAAGTTCCTTAGTCTGGTGAATAGAAATGTGTGGTTTAAGAGAAGTCATTAAAAGATTAGAAAAAGTAGCTATTCAGTATTCGAAAAAGCCTTCATACAACAAATCTTAAGTACTTTAAATCTACCAGGTGAAAGTTTTATTTATTTTTAAATAGAATTTCATAAATAGTCCTTAAGTTTTTATATACTATTGTATAAAATATGTAGCATGACCCAAGTTCACTGTGTTTTCCCCATTGCTGCAAGTGGAGAAAATGGAGTAAACCCCAGACCTTGAGTATGAGCATGTGTCTTAGGCCCTTTTTACATGAGATGCACCGACGCATGCCCATGCAGGTCAGCTGCGCGGGTGTCTCCCGTGTGAATGCTGCGGCGGGTGGGTGTGCATGTGTGTCCCGCAACCCACCCACCTCCACCCATCACCCACCCACGGAGCAATTGGCCCAAACGGCAGTTGCTCTGTGGGTGGGAATGGGTGTGCGTCCGTGTTCGCATGCATCCAAATGCCGCCCCACCCCCACTGGCTCGCACCCTGATTTCCTCCCACAGCTTCAGCCCCTTTAAAAAGGGCCCTGCCACTTTAAAAACTTAACCCTTATATAATGTGTGAGTGTGCTTAGAAAACTGTAAAATGGAAATATTTGACACTCCTATTTGGGCAATTTTAGATTGCCAGTCACAGGCTTCAGTACTTCAGATATTTTCCGAGTTCCAGTAACATTTAATGAAGACTCATGGGGCATTTTAGTTTCCAAATATATTTGCAAAATGCTGGACTAAGGATTAACTTATCTTCTAATATTGCATGTGCTAACCAAGCTCTATCCTAGCACACACAGCGCTTTTTTCACACTTACAGTTTTGTATCTGCTGCAAGATTAAAATAGCTCTTCTGACTATAATTGTTTTAAAAGATAAAAAAAATCTAGGGGAGAAAAACCTGTTCAGAAACATTTTACTGATTCAGTGCTGCTTTACTTGTAGGAAAATGTTTCAAAATCTAGATATAACTCTGGATCAGGAAATTTGATGTACGAGATCCTACAAAAAACAACCTAATTTGGGACTATGTGGGGGGGGGGAACCCAACCCAAAATTGAATTCTTAATTTCTCCAGACTTGCAAAATGAATTGGATTTGAGTGTCTTGAAAATTTTCCTGTTACTGCTGATAGAACTAACCTGATCCACATAATTTGCGTAAGTTTTTCTGTAATTTGCAGCTGTTTCAGCAACCCCCTTTCCACAACTGAGAGAGCGTGACTGCTCAAATGGATCTATGTGGTTTTCCAGGCCTGTCTATTGCTCAATCAATAATTTCATTTTAATTTTTTTACTTTTACACCTTTTCATAGTGCCTGTAGCCACTTGCTGTGTGATAAGCCTTTTAGAGCTTTATGAACGGGCAACGGTATAATAATTTGAAGTCCTAAATCAACTGTAACCACTCTGGGGAAAGCCTCTCTTGTTTCACTGGCAGGACAATCCTCCACTCTTCAAGTCAGTGGCCCTTTTTACATGAGACGCACCCATGTATGAAAACCTAGAAACCTGGGCGGGCGAGTCTCGTGTAAAAGCCGCGGCGGGTGGGTGTGCGTGCATGTGCGCTTCCGACAAACACGGATGCACATCCACCTCCACCCATCACCCACGCGTGGAGCAGCCGGTGAACATGGTGGTTGCTCCGTGCGTGTTGATGGGTGGGGGTGGATGGAGGTCAGTGTGTGCCCGTCTACACCCTCTCCCCACCCACCGCACACGTACCGGCACATGCACCAACACCCCTGCGTGGCCCGTGTAAAAAGGGCCAATGGCAAAACTCCCATTGACTTGAATGGTGGAGGGTTGTCCCGTGAGTAGCTCAATAGAAACCGCTGCTTAAAAGGGCCCTTTTTACATGCGACACATCCACTGATGCCTGTGTGATTGCCTTGGTAGGTGGGCGGGTGTACTTCCGCAAAACATGCATGTTCACCCACCTCCACCAGTCACCTATGCATGGAGCAATTGGCCAAAATGGTGGTTGCTCTGTGGGAGGGATGTGGGAGGAGGGGGGGGAATCGGTGTGTGCCCATGTACACTGCCCCCCTGCCCCACTCGCACTGCTGCGCACACACCGATTTCCCCCTCGCAACCGCGACCTGTTTAAAAAGGACCAAGGTATGCGGATGGGACAAAGTTACTGCACTTTTAATGTTTAGATTACAGTACCACCCAAAATCCCAATATATTCAGATGTTGAACTAGCAGCTCATTAAGGAATTGTACAACCGTTTGGGTTGAGACTGGGCGATTATAAGATAACCTTTTCTGGTTGAAGTACTTGAATCTAAACTGTATGAATGATTTGCTGTTTTATAAAGCTGTCACACATCCTGCTGTCGTTTTATAGTTGAGGTTCTGTTTTATGGGTTCTTTCTGCTTTATATGCCTACCAGGTACCATTCTGCAGCTAGGGTTGAACTGCTAATACAAAAAGAGTCAGCCTAATTTTATAAAAGCTGCTTTTGCTTTATCTATAAAGCTTGACGTTAGAAGGCATATTTCCTTTGTAGAACTTCCAAAACATTAATCTGAAGAATTTCCAATTTCATTACTGTGGTGGTTTCTAGTGCTGAAACTCGGTATTCAGAAAACTTTGGAATTCACCGAGGATTCCGGTCCTCGGTTCCGAATTTCTGAAGTTCTGAGTACCACAGCTAGTCCCTGGAAAACTTCGGAAGCCCTCAGCGACTGCTGGCACCATTGCAAGTGTGGAACGATCCAGAATGGTGGTTGACCCCCTAACCTCTAGGAAATTAAACTTGGTGCCACATTTGTTAGGAGAGGGGGTATGGGAGGTGATGGATAAGCCAGATAGCAAGTTCTGATTGGCTGGTGGCAAGCCAGGTGGCAAGTTTTGATCGGCTTCCAGGATAAAATAAGTGGCTACACAGTCATTTTCTATTCTCTTTGGTGAATTTGGCTGTCTGCACTACACTGCTGATCTGTAAGTAATTGGCTTGTTGTGGGAAGGGGTGTCTGGCCTGGCCTGTCCATAGGGGCAATGCTGGGGGACAGGGGTGGTAGTTTTTGTTTCCAGTGCCATGCCATTATTTTTTAATTAAAAAAATAAATAAGTGGGTGTCACACTGCTGCTGCTTGGCAGGCACCATGGAGGCCAGAGGGATCTCTGTTTTGCTCCTTTCCCCCTGGCCTGGGCTGTCCAAGTTACCAATGCCAGGCCTTTTAAAAAAATAAGTGGGTGCCTGCTGCTTGCACTGAAGTTGGCACCATGGCAGCCAGAGGAACCTACTTCCCCTGGCCTGGGCTGTCCATATACTAGGGGCAATGCCAGGGTTGCTACCAGTGCCAAATATACTTTAAAGTTTGGGTGGTGTCTGCTGCTGCTTGCACTGCCTCTTGGCAAAGTGGGTGCTCTGCTGATGGTGGGGCATGCTGTGGGCACACTACTGCTGTGGTATTTTTGTGGGATTTCTGCCAGCAGTTGCACTTTTGTGGTGAGATTGTCTTCTTGAGCGATTTCCCCACTCTTGCTAGCCTGCTTTTCTGGGCACTGCTTAGTTGCTATAATGATTTCATATGGGTGGGTGCACTGCTAATGGCTCGGCATGCCGTGGTTACACTACCGCTAGGTTTTGGGGGAGGGATTTCTGCCTGCAGTTGTATTTTTGTGGTGGATTTGTCTTCTGCCATTCGGAGGTCCGAAGTTCTGACTTCCAGGTACTCCGACAAAGTTCTGAAGTTCGGCCAAGTACCCAACCCAGGGGTTCGGAACTTCAGAACTCAATCCAAGTACTCGGAAGGCCTATTCAGTGCAGCCCTGGTTGTTTCCTGTCCTTTGTGAATGTTTAGCAATTCATATTGTTACAAAGAAAACCCAAAATTTTAAATCCTCATTTTCTGGCAAGGCTACATTGCAAAAAACTTCACATATTGCATTGTAAATAAATTAATTTGCTCTGTTCATCTTGGCATTTAGGAAGCAATTTATTAACTTGGTCAAACAAATGGGATGTTTAACTGTAGTAGTCTTTCTTTTGTACCATTTTTTCATTTTGTGAAAAAGCAGTAAGATTAAAGTTAAAATTCACCACCACTACCCCCATTAACGTTAAGGGTGAGAGACCGCTTCTAGAAAAGGTATTGTGAATTAAAACTTATGAATGTTAATATAATTGTGCTTCATATTTGCCACATACAAAGCAATCTGTAGATGCATTTTTTAAATAAACCTATGTTGAATCCAAATTAAATTGGCTGAGACTTGACTAAAAACTTTGGTTTTCATTGTCTATATTTAAGATTATTTGAGTCTTACTCGATAGTTGTGTTAAGTCATGAAGTGTTCTCTGCTTATATGCTCTACTAAGTACATACTGTCTCTTATACACATCTAGATGTGTATAAGAGACAGGTAATAGGATTTGTCATGGGTTAAGTATAGTAACGCATACCAATTTGTTAGCCTAAAATCTGCCCTGAGGGCCTTTCATTTCCTTAGCCTTGCAATTTCAAAAGGGAAGGGCAGAGAGGTGGAAGACAAGGTCACATTTTTCCACACATTATGCATTTTCACACATCATTCTCCCCATCCCAAATAGCCCCTAGCTAAAATGGGAAACGAGTTGATTAAATAGCTCACACATTAAGGGAAACTGAAGAATTGCCCAACAGATTGCCAGAGATTTATTTCCCAGCTAGAGTGATAAACAAGGCATTCAAAATGAGTGAGTAGAATGTTTCTTAGTGTATGTTTGGCATCCAAAGTGGTCATTTTTCTTCCCCTGCAGGAAATCATGGATCGAATTTATAAGAACGTCATGAGCAAAGTTCAAGAGATGAACTACATTCAGAAAACTCTGTTCAAGATAGGTTATGACTATAAATTGGAGCAGATCAAAAGGGGATATGATGCACCTTTGTGTAACTTGTAAGTATTATTATTATTTTTATTATAAGCATTTATATAGCGTCAGCAATGTAACTGGCACTTTACAAAGAATAAGATAGACACAGTCCCTGCCCAAGAGCTTACAATCTAAAGACAGGGGGAGGGGAGACAGGGAAGGGGAACAGAGTGAGAGACAAGGGATGCAACATTCATGAGGATGCGAGAACTCAGGTACATGTTCTTGGCTGGGTTGCAGTAAGTTGGGCGTTTACAGATAGCAGGTGGAGGATAATCCTGGGTGGGAATGATTGGCAGGAGTTAGGAAGGGTGGAGCAGAAGAGGTGGGTTTTGAGGAGGGACTTCAAGGTACCAAGGGAGGGGGCAAGGCAGGTGAGGGAGTTCCCAGCGTGCAGGGCAGCCAGGGAGAACAGACTAAGGCGGTTGTGGGAACGTGAGGGATCAGTATAGCAAGAATTTATCTGATGCTGCAGTACCCTTTCATTGAATTTGCTCAAGACATAAGATTCAATGACTAAATCGAAGGCAAGGAAGTTGAGACTATAAAGAAGATAGATAATTTCAATAGGAGAGCAATTGACCAGTGGGACATACTATCAAGGAATCTGATAAATTCTGTGATTCTAGGAGTTTAAAATCCAGGTTGGATTTCTTTCTAAAGGCTATTCCATACCTCAGCAACCAATTATTATAAGAATCAGTCGATGAAAGCCTATAGCCTGTTTAATGCAGGAATTCAGATGAGATTGTTCATAATGTGGTCTTTTCTGGCTTTTAAAATCTATTCACCACCAAACTGTGATTGAAAGGGGGCACTGTCAAAGCACCACTGTTCAGAAGCCGCTTAGTTGTTTTCTATTTCCTCACTAGTGACTCCAATAGACTCTGAATGAGGAATTCAAATGGGTGCATTTGGAAGTGAATAACCGTATCCTTCAACTGCTCTGACCCATAGCCATAGATATTTTTAACTGGGACCACTCTTAAGCAAGTGGTTTGAGGATTGTGGCCTTCAAAATTAAAAGTTTTGCTTCCAATATAATTTTTTTTAAGACTAATGGGGCGTCCAGGTGCACCGCCAGCAGAGCAGGCTGCCCAAACCTGGGGCACCAGCTGGAGGCGGAGCTACAGTCTGTTGACTTGCGGATGGTCTCTGCAGCGTCACTCCTGGCCGGGGGTTGCCCCGAGCAACAGCGTAGAGCTGCGGGCGGCAGCCTAGAGTGACATTCTATTCACCCGCAGCTCTATGGTGTGGGAGGGTGGCACCACATGGGCCTACTGGGGGCCGCGTCAGCCACTGGGTTCATTTAAAACAGACCCAGGGGTGGCTGCAAGTAGCCAGATGTGAGGGCTCCCCCCCGAACTTGCTGTGGGGTTGAGCATCCTCGCATCCATCTAAAGACACCCAGTGTATGTCTTCAAAACAAAGACATAAAAGACATGATCAATATAACAATAATGATGTAGAGCCACCTTTTTGAAGTTCTAAAAAAAATATTATGGTGCTAGGGTAATCCCAAAGCAGAAGGCACCACTTACTGAACCCAGCACATCTCGGTGGAGTGCATGTAATAATGATACCATTTCTCCCTCCCTCCCGCCCCAGGCTGTTGTTTAAAAAGGTGAAAGCGTTGTTAGGAGGCAATGTGCGCATGATGCTTTCTGGAGGTGCACCTCTCTCGCCTCAGACACAAAGATTCATGAACATCTGTTTCTGCTGCCCTGTTGGCCAAGGTTATGGATTAACAGAAACTTGTGGTGCGGGGACAATCACGGAAGGTAAGCTTACCGATAGATTCCTGTAACTAGACATGCCCAATATCTCTGTACGGTTTTCCTCCTTTAAAATAAGTTAAACTACGGTATAACTGGGTGCACTGACTTCTTTCCTGTCTAAACTCTGTGGCTGCATGTTAGCGCTGTCCAAAATGAGAAACCTTTGGTTGCCAACTCGCTCTTCTTTTCTAACCTCCACAGTTTCTGACTACAGCACCGGCAGAGTGGGTGCTCCTCTCATCTGCTGCGAGATTAAGCTGAGAGACTGGCAAGAAGGTGAGAGCATTGGGTTTGATTTGTGCTGCTGTGTTAATGTTCTCATAAGTCTGGTCTGAAGAAGCCGTCTCCCTTTCATAGGTGAAAGCAGGGGTCAGGAAACTTTTCCCTTTCCGTGACTACTCTAAAGTTAGTACAAGCTCCAAAGGCTGCATAGAAGTTGGAAGTGGGTGCACGCTCAAGAAGAGGAGGGTCCAGATCATGGCTCGGTGCCATAGATTTATCCCCTCTCACCAGACTTAAAACTAACTTTTAAGCCTGGGGGTGGACCGTGGCTCGTTTGGTAGAGCACATGCTTTGTATGTATAAGGTCCCAAGTTCAATCCCCAGCACCTCTGATTCAGGATCTCTAGTAGCATGCCTGGGTGAGGCCTCTGCCGGAATCCAGCAGGGTCTCGGGTAGCACGCCTGGGTGAGGCCTCTGCCGGAATCCTGCAGGGTCTTGGGTAGCATGCCTGGGTGAGGCCTCTGCAGGGTCTTGGGTAGCATGCCTGGGTGAGGCCTCTGCAGGGTCTCGGGTAGCACACCTGGGTGAGGCCCCTGCTAGAGACTCAGGAGAGCCATATTTGAAACCCTGCTGTTGTGACAATTGGGCTAATACCATTGGTCTGATGCGGTTAGGCAGATCCTTATAACTTATTTTTGGTTTCATCAGCTTTACACCTTTTTTTTTCAACATTTGCCTGACAACGGAAGGTATCGTATTTAATAACGGCCAACTTACTTCCATGACTTTCAGGGGGCTATACTAGTAGAGACAAGCCTAACCCCAGAGGAGAGATTATTATTGGTGGACCCAATGTCTCCATTGGATACTTTAAAAATGAAGAAAAGACGTCCGAGGATTTTGTTTTGGATGAACATGGCCAGAGATGGTTTTGTACTGGAGATATTGGAGAATTTCATCCTGATGGCTGCCTGCAGATCATAGGTTAGTCTCACACTTTTTTCTGACTTGGGTCCTGATTGAGCAAAGTACTTGAGCAAGTGTGTAGTTTTAAGCACTCGTGTGGTCCCATTCAGCTCTACACAACCTGAACTAGCATATGCCGAAAGCCCGTTTTGGAGAAGTTGATGTGATGGTGAGAAGCTGAGACTGTTTTCTGTCCCCACCCAGTCCATGGAGGCACTGAATATGAAGAGTGTGTTTTGGTCTTAGTTTCATGGCCAAAATTCAGATTTTAATGGAAACAACATGGCTAAAAAGACATTGTCTCTTACTTACTATGTAAACGCCATTGGTGGCTTGGCAGTTTGTTTCCTTGGGGTTTATTAACGTTTGTGGGTTTCTTTGTATTCCTTTTGTATGTTACGGCAAAAAGTTAAAATGAGCATCGTGTATTGCAACAATGGGAAACCTTTTCCTTCCCAGGGGCCACTTTGAAAATTAGTACAAGCTCCAAGAAATGAGGGTGCTTATGGGGTGTGTTCAGGAAGAGGCGGGTTCAGATCATGGATCTGTCCCCTATCTTGTATGCATGCCTCCAGCTCTCTTCCCTTATCCCAAGTTCAATTTTTCAGTGCTGGGGGTAGGAACTAGATCCAGGAACTTGAAAGGGGCCAAATGAAAAGTTGCTGAGGGCTGCATTTGGCCCCTTGGGCTCCCCAGGCCTGATGCATTAGGTTAATAATGCTTGTTGACTTTTCACCTTAGCCTATACAAGTATATGCATTTTTAAAGCGGCAAGCCCCCTTTTTCTTTCCCCTCCTAATTATTTCCAGACCGTAAAAAGGACTTGGTGAAGCTGCAGGCAGGAGAATACGTATCGCTTGGCAAAGTCGAGACAGCGCTGAAGAACTGTCCGCTGGTTGATAATATTTGCGCTTATGCCAAAAGGTAAGCGTTCCGGCACCTCTTGCTGTAAGCCTTTCGCTTGTGCTGACTATTCCTTCAGGAGGGATGGGGAAGTTCATGTAAGGGACACACGTTTTTATTATTTATGTATTTTATTTAAATTTGTATCCTGCCCTTCCCTCAAAAGGCTCAGGGTGGCTCACAAAATAAAAAATATAAACATATATAAGCATCTTAAAATATATATATAAAGATTAAAAACATTAAAATACAAACAACCGCCCTACCCATCCACCTATCCCTGCCCGCCAAATACCTTTTCAAACAAAAGGTCTAACACCATCCTCATAAGACACGCAGGCTCTGACTTAAATGAACCTCCGGGACAAGGGAGTTCCACAGTGCTGGGGCAGCAACTGAGAATGCTCCCTGCGTCTGAACAAGTCTAATGGATGGTACCCGCAGGGATGCGCTCCCAGCCAGTCGCACGGGCTGCAGTGGGGCACAGAAGGACAGGCGGTCTCCGATATGTGGGGCCCAGACCATTTAGGGCTATAAAGGTCAAAACCAGCGCCTTGAATCGTGCCCAGACAGCTATAGGGAGCCAGTGCAGACTTCGGAACGCTGGTGTGATGCGCTGTTGGCAAACCACCGCATTCTGCACTAGCTGCAGCTTCTGAAGAGTCATCCGGGGCAGAGCGTGCTGCGGTATTCTAGCCTCAAGGTGATGAAAGCATGGATGACGGTGGCCAGATCCGAATTGGAAAGAAAAAGCTGGAGCCCAATAGAGAGAGCTGGCCAGGAAGTCTTCACATGAGATTTAATAAATTCAGTAGTTTATGGCAAGAATGAAAACTCACACCGAGGGCCCCTCTTGGCATTACCCTGAGGGTCTCTTCCACTGCTTTCGATCTAGGAAGGGGCAGATCTAGCCCAGTCCCTGGGAATTGCTGGGGCAGTTTGCGGTTGAGGTGGCACCCGGCCGCACCCTTGCAGTAACCACCTGCAGCAGTACATAATCGAACCCCACCTCCCATCCAGCGACTGCAAGCAGAAGCTACTTATGGGAGTGGTGGAGCCCCCTGGTTCTTGCTGCTGTGGCAGTGGTGTGTGCCGTCAGGTCCTGCTGCCCAGCTCTTCAGACTCTCTTGCTAGGATGATGCAGCAGCCCCAGAACAAAGACTCGCTAAGGCTTCGCTAGGAGTCTCTTCTTGCAGAGTGTTGATTCTCTCTCCAAAAACAGAGGAAGGGAGGGAGCTTCGCACCAGCAGTCTTCTCCAGCCATTCCCCTCCTTGGCTCTGCTTCCCCAGTGGAGCTGGGAATTGGAGCCAGAGGCAAGTTGAACACTCTGGGGCAATGCTCCTCCCCCTCTCCACATCACCCTACTGGGCATTCCAACAGGGAGATTCCTTTCCAGTCCATTGGCTCTGTCGCAGTCCTTGCCTTTGACTCCGCTTTGCTAGAGGGCAGAGACTGGCAGAACCTGGTTTTGGAACAGAGTGGGGAAGGGAAGAGACAGCAGTGTGGGGGGCCTGTTGTCCCCCTCTGCTTTGATTTTGCTCTGCTGGGGAGTAGGAGGCTCCCCAGCTGGGCTTCTTTTCGAGCAGAGCAGAGGAGGAAGGAGTGAGGTGGAGAAGACCTTTCCCCCTCCCCCAACACACCCGCTACCCCAGCTCCTATTCTGATCAATGGCTTTCCCTTCTCCCCACCGCCAGTCCCTCTCCTCTTTCACCACACTGTTCTAGCCCCTCTTATTCTCCCTCGTTTCCCCCACTGGGCCAAAAGAGTATATCCAAGTGCTGTACACGTTTATGCAAATACATAATGTTTATGTAATGTTAATTTACATAATTGATTCCACTCAGAATGTGGGTTTGCAGGTTGCTGAATTGAGGGTTTTTTGGCAGTGTACGAAGGTCCCAGCACGCCCTCCCCAAGTTACTAATTGTGTACTGGGGGCCCTTCCTGTCGGGTGTAGATCTGGACAAGCATGCTCTTTGCCCTGCTCCCAGCCGAGAGCAGGAGGGAGGGATTGTGGAGACAACTACAGCCGTTGACTACTTCTAAAATGCATAGAGAGAGATGGAAATCAAGAGTATACGTTAAAGCAGCTTTACACTGGGACCGTGGAGGCTTCAAGCTGCCCCAGGATTGAGGGAACACACAAGCTTTCATTTTACATCTTTCCACCATTTCTGCCTCACATGCAGAGATGGGGTAACTGACAATAGGGAACTTTTTGTATTTTTGTGTGCAGTGCAAGTAAAAGTCTCTCAGTGGTAGACTGAGCCTTTTCTGGAACACTCGGAACAATATTTATCTTGGCAATTAGGACCTCCTACAAAACCCACAGAATGACATTCATTGATTTCCATGGGCTTCGGCTCAGGCCCTGGGCACTAAGAGCAGGGGCGCGAGGAGATAGCTTGCGTGTGCTTCACTTCTGTGCAATGAGACGGGAGGCCAAATTCCCTTTACATTTCGAAATTACACTGAACATGGTTGCTGAAACCTGCAGTGTCTTATTAAACTTGCTCAAGCTCAGGAAAACCATATAACACCTTGAAATTCTTCCCACCCACCCATTCTGTTTTAGCGACCAGTCTTACGTGATCAGCTTTGTCGTTCCTAACCAAAAGAAGTTAACTGTGCTGGCTGAGCAGAGAGGGGTGGCTGGAACCTGGGTGGACATCTGTAACCATCCTGTCATGGAGTCGGAAATCCTGAAAGAGATTAAGGAGGTGGCAAGCAAAAGTAAGCAAGACCAACTTCTTTTATACCCTATCCTAACCAATCTGCATGTATGAAGGAGTCTGTTCGAATCATCATGCCCTGAGATTCCTTCCTTCCTTGCTAAGAGTTAAATGAGAGGCAGTAAGATAAAGACCTTGTCTAAACCAAGTCTTATACCTATTCTAGATTGTAAGCCCCTTGTAGCAGGGATCTAGCTCTAATTAGTGCCAAGTACATTGCTGGCACTATAATAATAATCCTTTCGTTTTGCTACTCCTAGAGAACTTGTGCCTTCGGGGGGTAGCTTCCAGATGATGATAGGTTGCTTGCTGTAATGAGAGCTTTCATCGTTTGGGATGGAAAAGAAGGATCAAGAAGGATCAGGAAAATCCAAAATATGTTCCCATCCCACCCATTGAGCTATAGTCAGAAAACTCTTAAGTAGAGGAAAATCTTACCCAGTATACCCAGAGATAGCCTCTTCTATGCAATCTGGTCTGTATTCTAATAGAGCAGGCTGGTATTTCACATGCAGGACACGTTTGGTTTAAGAAGTACTGCTGATTCTTATGGTAACTGCAGTGCCGTTAGGCAGGTCAGGCTGGTCTCTGGTATGAACTCCCAAGGATGAGCAAGCTAAAACCTCTGTGGCCGTGGAACTGGAAGATGAGGGATGTGTTTATTTCAGGGATTTGTTCTCACTAGACCCTTCTCTTAGATAAGAGTTAGTCTGGAGCAATTGCCCAAGTGTGTATATGATGCTAACCAAGTTGCGTATTACTCCAAGGTAATTTTGCCCCAGATTAAACAGGGTAAACTGCCTCCTGCTTTGAAGGGATAGGACTACCCTGGAATGCAGGAATTTATGTGAAGGCCTCGGGGTATGTTTTTATTATGCAGTAAGCGCAGAGTCTTGTAGAAGCCTAACCCTTCCTCTTTATTTCTCTCATTTGTTTTTACAACTGCCTTGACAATACAAAGAACAAGTCCAAATCTGCCTCCGGAGATGCAGTTTTTAGGCACGCGCATTAAACCCTCTCCTAGCGCTTGTTAGGCGATGTGAATCACAGCTTATCTTCCAGAAGATAGGTTCATCCAAGTTTACAATAAAACTCTTGCAGAATGAAAGTCTAGCTCCCCACTCCCCTTCACTTCATCTCTTTTGATTTTTAAAGGGGAACACATCTTTTTTTTGTTGAGTTTTATTTTGACTTTATCCTCTTGTGTGTGTTACTCATGGAACTTTTTCTACAGCGCTGCTGCTTTTTTTTTTTTTTCTTCTCCCCCGTTTAATTTTAATTGTATGTAATACAGAAATGCAGTTTACAGTTTGGATGTATTACTGAGTTACATATACATATTATTCCTATATTCCAATATGATTCCACTTCTGGATTACCATAAGGACACTTGTGAAGCAATATTTTCAACAGCAATTAATGTTCTAATGCGGAACTGGTAAAAACGGAGTACAGTTAGATGAAACCACTGTGGATACAATGCGTGTGGTTTGTCATAGCCGACAGAGAAGTACAGTGATTTCTATGTAAAATGGTCTTCCCATATGGGAAAAGCTACAATTTAAATGTGACATATAGGGGGAAACTCCATATTTGAATGTAAAAAGTATGTAAGGTAAATGGTTATCTGGGAAATGACTGTGTAAAGGGCCGCTAGCGGGTTTTTTATTTTTCTTTATTATTGGTGTTTTCTTCTTTTTCTTTGTCTTTTTCTTTTTCTCTCACAGCGACATGGGGAGGGGGTGGGTAGAAAACAGCGACAGATCAAATAATGATCATTTAAGACAATAATTAAAGTTTATTAAGCTGAAGATATAGTTCAGATATTGGAATATAGAAACAATATGCATATGTAACAGTAATACATCCAAACTGTAAACAGCATTTCTGTATTACATACAATAAAAAATAAATTGATATATAAAATCAATTTTTCTCTAAGAGCTTAGTTTGTAGAAGAATGTTGGCAGAGGAAAAAACCCATCCTTGCTGATTCACTAGCCTGAATGTTTTAGATAAAACTAAGACTGTCTTTTGTTTGGCCTTCATTCCAAGGGGAATGCCAAACAAGCCGCCTCAAGTTAATTTTTAGCACCACGTTTCATAGTTTTGATTACAAACAGGCACATCTAAACAGAAAAGCATACTCTGGTCTCAAGCTACAGATACAGGAGCTTGTTTCAGTGGTAACTATTTTACAGCTGTGTGTTTACTGCCACCTAGTGGTTACTCATGAGAATCAGTTTTGGACATATGGTGACTATTTCAATATGGCATTGGCTACTGCGCAAGGAAATCCATTGTGCTTTTGTGAGGGACAGCACACACAACTGTACTGGGTTTTAATGGGTCTGAAGGAGCATCCTACCATATAGTATGTCAGGAGTGAAACAATTTTACCTTGTAATTGTCCTAATCAGGCAATCATGTTCCTGATTTACACAAGACAGCGTACAACTTCTCTTGTGTATCCTTTCAGTGTATGAAAATGTGGTACAACGTCTCATACCTTCTTGTGCCTGTATTTTAAACCTTTACGGGGTAAGGATAATTTGATGCTCTTCAGCCGATTGGATATACAGCACCACATCCACTAGAGCTATAATAAATGGAAATAATTGCAGCCATAACTTGCTGGATTCCCTTCACTCCCTTGGCTTTTGTGGCTCTGTCCATAACTGGTTCTCCTCCTACCTCTCTGACCGCTCCTTTAATGTTTCTCTCTCCAACTCCGCCTCCTCCTCCTTCCCCCTCTCAGTTGGTGTTCCTCAAGGCTCTGTTCTTGGCCCTCTCCTCTTCTCGATCTATACCTCATCCTTAGGCAAACTTATTGCCTCCCATGGCTTCCAATACCACCTCTATGCTGATGACACTCAGCTCTATCTCTACTCCCTCTCTCTCGCCCTCTGTTCAAGCTCGTCTCATCAACTGTCTCTCTGACATCTCTACCTGGATGTCTCAACGTCAACTCAAACTCAACATGGCTAAAACTGAACTCCTTATCTTCCCCCCTCATCCTTCCTCTCCTTCCTCACTGTCAATAACTATTGATGGAGTCACCATCCTGCCTGTCCCCCAAGCCCGTAGCCTAGGCTTCATCTTTGACTCAGCCCTTTCTTTTAAACCCTACATTGACTCTGTTGCTAAATCCTGTCGCTTCTCCCTCCATAACATTGCTAAGATTCGCCTTTTTCTCTCTGTCTTGTCTGCCAAAACTCTTGTTTATGCTCTGGTCATCTCTCGCCTCGATTACTGTAACCTCCTTCTCACTGGCCTTCCCCGGTCCCACCTTTCTCTCCTCATCTCTGTCCAAAACTCTGCTGCCAGGGTCATCTACCTCGCCAGTCGCTTCGACCATGTGCAGCCCCTCCTCTCTTCGCTTCACTGGCTTCCCCTTCCTGAATGAATCCTGCACAAGCTCCTAGTCTTCACCTATAAAGCTCTTCACAACCTTGCTCCCCCCTACCTCTCTGCACTTATCGCCCTCCATACTCCAGCCCGTGCACTTCGCTCCTCCTCTGTCCCCTCTCTCGCCCTTCCACGCCTTCCCTGCTCCCCTAAGCGCCTTCGTCCCTTCTCACTTGCTGCCCCCCATGCCTGGAACTCCCTCCCTGTCCACATCCGCCTTGCCCCCTCCCTTCATACTTTCAAATCTCTCCTTAAAACTCACCTCTTTCGCTCTGCTCTGTCTGACTCTTTATCCTGCTGAGCCACTATTCCTATACCTACGATCGGTTTACCCTTATCCTTGCAACATGGACCTGCCTGCTGTCATTCTCATCGTAACCATCCAAGCCAAGTACGTGCACTTGAGACCTCGCATCTTCATGAATGTTAGACCCCTTGTCTCTCCCTCTGTTCCCCTTCCTAAGTCTCTTCCCCTTTTTCTTTTTTTTTTTTTGTAAGCCCTAGGGGCAGGGACCAGGTCTATTTTATTACTTTGTAAAGTGCCAGGTACACTGCTGGTGCTATATAAATGTTTGTTAATAATAATAATAATAATAATAACTGGGTATTTTCTGTAGTGGGGGGTGCATCATATCTGCAAGTGTTTTTGTTCTTCAAACATGAACAGTCTAAACATTAACAAGCCTGTCTTTAAATAGCAGTTTGCCACACCGCTCTGCAGTGCAGCAGAATAACTATCTGCAAGTATTTCTAAATGTGTTCACTAAGGAGTATAAATACACTGTCTGTGAATGTAAATTGTATGACTTGTTTAATTTGTCCTTGCAGTGAAGTTGGAGAGGTTTGAAATCCCAATCAAAGTACGGCTAAGCCCAGAACCATGGACCCCAGAGACTGGTCTAGTCACGGATGCTTTCAAATTGAAAAGGAAAGAACTAAAGAACCATTACCTAAACGACATCGAGAGAATGTATGGAGGCAAATGAACCTCGGCACCATCAGGAATAGAAAGTTGTGCAGAAAGTTCCTTCTCCTCATACCCTCCATGGGGAACTAAAGCCTCCAATTGTTGGCTGTCTTTGTATAATGTAAATTTCGACAGCACCAGAAAGAGGCGAATGACTTTTTAATACATTCTATAAAGGCCAGCAGTTGGGAGGAGGTAGTGGAGGAGTTAGTCCTCTCTGAACCTAATTAGCCACTGACAACGAAATTAAATAAATCTGCACTTACCCTCTAGGATAGTTAAATTTGATCACTTCCTGCTTTTAGTTAGTCACAATCTGAATCCACCTCAGACAGGAATGCTGCTTCTCTCCCATCAGTTCCTCTCCAGTCCCTCTTACTAATTGGAAGGAGGCGCTGCTGAATTGTACGCTAAGCAATCTGTGACAATTCCTACATAAGTAAAAGGTACTTGGTGGGAAGAAAATAAACTTGTATTTATTGAATGCTGTTCAGAAGCCCAAAGTTTCAGGTCCTTTTCTAGATAACCAGTTTCTTTAACTTGACTGTCAACTCTACCTTTCCAAAGGCCAGTACAGAGGCAAAAGCCTTTTAAAATGCATTGCGTTGTGGGAATAAAGAAATCTGTAACGCTACAATAGAGTATTCAAGACCTGACGACAGTCTGCCACCTTTGTACTCTCAAATCAAGGAGCTACAAAGCAATCCTTCCCCAAGCATCCCCCTTCACCAAGCACACGCAAATCCCAGTGACCGGGGCTGCTGATCGATAATGAAAACTTCATTTCATATCGCAAAATCCCAAGTGGCCAAATTTTAATATGAAAGGGCACGGAAGGTACATTGCTGACCGTAGATGGAATCTTCTGCACATCAGTTAGTATTTTGAATATTTACAGTGCCTAAAAGGGAGTATAAAACTCACAAGGAAATATTAAAAAGAATGGTGTACTGATAGGGTTTTTTCTTTTCGTTTTTTAAATCAATCCAGAATTTCAGTCTTCATGAGTGTTCTGTCAATGACTTGTGATCAGACACCCCTACTTTAAATGTTTTGGGGGAAAAAAGTATCCTTTGCCAACGTGTGTGTGTGTTTTCCCCCTTAGACAAACCATACTTTAGACTGACACAAGCAGGTTTAAAAAAAACCAAACTACTAGTACTTTATAAAATCTCTTGGCAAACGCTGATGTGATCTTGGCAAGGGAAAGCAGAACCAACGTTCAGATGGTTTTGTTTTCAAACATATTTATGTTTTAAGTGACTTTCTGTTGCTCGTTTGGAATTTGGGCCCTGTTCCTGCAAACATGTACCCACTAGGAGTAAATCTGGTGCATGTCTGGGTGTGCATTTTATTTGCAGTCCTCCCCTTATTCCAGGATCTGGCCTAGGGATCCAATCTCTACCCTCAAGCACTGAAAGAGTGAACTTGGGGGAAGAGAAATCCAGATCTTTCTCAATCCTGTGCATCCCTTAAACGCTACTGGCCTCAACGCCTATCTGACCCATAGAGCCTGTACTATATGTTTTTAAAGTGACCCACAGAAGGGAAAAGGTTCCCCTTTTGTATTGACTTTAAAATATTATTCCTGTTCACCTTTTAAACATGTCAATGAAAACAAGCCACAGTCTTTATGTATGGGTAATGAGCTGGGTCTGTTGGTTTGGGAATTTTCTTTGGTTTGGTTTGTCGTTGTTGTGCTTTGTTTTTGTTTTTTAAAATAAATGTGTTTAAGGTGGAGGGATGCTGTAGCTAGAGCTTTGTCATTTCCTGTTTGTGAAAATATTCATTTGAAAAACTGGAAACTCTGGGGAGGGACAAGAACTCAACAACGCTGTGCCGTTCTGTGTACAACATTCAGTCTAGTGTCTCTGAATAGTTATAACTTGGGCTCGTATATCCCTGCTAGCTGTTCACACTTGAATCATAAATACTGTAAGAAGTGGAAACTCCTGATACTGTTCTACTTTGCACTTTTTTCTTAATCATTTTATATATGTTGCTTACATTTTGTACAGATGTGGTCCTTGACTGCTGTATATTATACTTTTGATCTAAAGTATTTAAAACAGATTTCTTCTGTTCATAATATTTAAAATGTTGTGTATATGACAGTTGTTGAGAGAGATAATCTGTTCTTATTGTAAAGAATGAAGGGTTTTATATGAAACTTTTTGTTGGTTTAAAGCAGTTTAGAGAAACTCGTGGTAAGTTTTTCCTTCTATGATATGTATGTGTGGAGCGGCCTTTTTCAACTCGGCCAACTTTCAAAGTGAAAACAAATCGTGTATTACCATTACCCATAAACCCTTGAACTTGTTTTTGCCCCCAAACTGATGGACTGTCTTTCTTCAGTGGACCAATTTTTTAAAAAATTATTTTTTTTAACATTCAAATGAATTGTTAACTTTGTATGCATAACTCCTCTAGCCAAACCAGAACACTGCCAATTGATCTTGCAAAAACCCCTCTGGGAAGAGCAAATCAATAACTTGAAAGTTGACTGCTGCCAGTTGTGCATGGATTTCCAATCATAAGCAAAAGGGACCAGGGAAATGAATATATTTTTTCTTAACCAGACACATACATACACTTGTTTGCATATACAGGAAATACTTCCCATATCGATAGTGGCTTTTCAAACCATTTGATATTGGAGCCTTGTTATGCTTAGTCTTTTTGGTGTTTATTGCTCCATTGTTAAGAAATAAAATGGCATTAGGTCTTTCTCTCAAGGACCACAAAGAAGCTACAATTAAATGTACAAAGTAATTTAGCTGTTAACGTGCATCTAAGTCTGACAGCAGATCTTGTGAATTTGCGTTTTTTACGCATGAAATGTATTTATCTGGCCTCCATAATTTCCCTCTTGTATCCATGTGGCTTTTGTTGACCGGGATAGCTATTTTCTGTATATATATATAATATATATATATGAAAGTTTAAAATTATCTTTCAAAGATGGAATACAGCTGCATTGGTTCAGAAAAATCAAAAGTATTTGAGAGGTTTTGTTCTCCCATGTCGCACTCTGTCCATAAGCTTCTTTTTGATCAATGAAGTATCTTTCTGTTTTCCATACATTTACCTTACTATAAAAACCATCTTTAAAATGAATTACAGAAGGGGCGCACGAGGGCATGATGAACAGCAAAGCCATCAAACTTAGGATGTGGGTTGGGTTTTAAAACACTTTTTATCCAAGTGCCCTGAGATCAAGATAAGGACCTGAACTATAAAATATCCACTGGGCTAACGCTTTCATTGCATGGCAGTAAACACTCTTCTGGTAACGGGGTGTTTGCAGGGTAATAGTTGTGGGAGAGGGGAGACCTAGGCTCCAAAATATCCGGTCTTCCTTTCGCGGGTCATTTTAAGCATGTATAAACTTCTTATTTTATAACCTCATAAGCATGTCCCTTTGTTACAACCTCTCATGCCACAAATCGAGTCCATGCCCTAGTCATCTCTTGTCTTGACTACTGCAAACTCTTTCTTATCTGTCTTTCCTGCTCTCACCTTGACTCTCTTGCTTCCCTTCAACACTCTGCTGCCAAGGGCATCCATGTAGGTGGCCACTTTGATCATGTTCAACTCCTTCTCTGCTCTCTCCCCCCCTTTCCATCCAACACAAACACCTTGTCTTTGCCTTCGAGGCTCTTTATGCCCTTTCTACACTCGTTTCCCGTTATGTTCCCATCTAGGAACTTTGCCCATCCTCACTCTCCACCCCCACCGTCCTCTACACCCAGCCTAATGTGTCTCTTCTGCTGTCCCCTATGCTTGGAACTCCTTCCTTGAAATATATACTCTGCTCCATCCCTCCCAGTCTTCAGTACCTCCTAAAAACCTACCTCTCCCATCAGGCTTTGCCTAGCTTCAGTCCCCAATAGATTGATCACTGTTGCTTTTCTTTATACTGTGCCCAACTGGGGTCATGCCCTCTGTGGCAAGACTAGCGATCCGATTACTATTTGACCTACTTTGTATGCCTTTGCTGCTGTCCGGTGCCAAGGGGGTCACACAAGAAAAGTTTGGAGAACCACTGACTTAAGATGTAAAATCTGTGCTGGTAGTTCTATCTGGTCGAAGGTACCTTTACCAAAGACATTGCAGTCCTTAACTTTTACAGTAGTTTACACCTTAACAAGAATTTTAGCCTCATGATTCCCTTCCCCTCCCTATGCAGAATGCAACAATGATAGGATTAGTAAAGTTCCAAGAAACATTCTTGCTAAAAGAATATGGCTTATTATTATTATTAACAAACATTTATATAGCGCCAGCAGTGTACCTGGCACTTTACAAAGTAATAAAATAGACACGGTCCCTGCCCCTAGGGCTTACAATCTGAGAGACAGGAGCTGGGGGAGAGACATAGGAAGGGGAACAGAGGGAGAGACAAGGGGTCTAACATTCATGAAGATGCGAGGTCTCAAGTGCACGTACTTGGTAGGCTTATAAATGTAGGGAATTATCTGTTCTGTTAGTGGGTGATATTTTTACTTTAAAATGCTATCTTTAAATGCTATTCCACCCTATTCGAAGGGCTCAATAATCCACGTAAATTCAAATCTCATCCTAAGCTGCCTCAAGCCCTTTCTCTGCCTGCCAAATCAAGTCTTGCATCTCCTCCAGAAGATGAGCAGGTTCGAGCTTAGACAAACCATCAGGGGAGGGGAGTTCCATAATTGTGGAGCAGCACCAAGAACGCCTTTCTGGGTGCAGCCCCATGAGCTGTGGAGGGCTCAATCCCTGTGCAGCCCCAGGGCCGGCAAACCCTGCTGTCACACTGAGCGGCCAGCGTAGGGAGCAGGGCAGACAGTCTTCTCTTCCCCTCCCCCAGGTGGCCAGGCTGCCGTTGGCACTCCCACCATGGCAGGTGTGGGATGAGGTGCCGGCTACATGAGTGAGCACCCAGTCCTGCCCGGCCTCCCTCCCCCAGCCCAACCAAACTCCTGCCTGCACCCATGATATGGCCAAGGGTAGGGGCGGTGGCCATGACCTGCCACTCCACTCCGCACGGCGGGGGGCGGAAGGAGCCCCAGCACACGGGCTGGCGTGCCTTGGGCAGCCTTGCCCCATTTTGGGTGAGGCTGCTGCACAACGCATCCTCAGCTTTTTTCTGAGTATGCAGCATGTGGTGAGGGGGAACAACCAGGCACATCACGAACTGCTGCATCATCGGGTTAGACTGCCTGGAGTGGGGTAAGCCAGCTCAAGGTGTTGCAAGTGCATTGTGTGGCTGCACCCTCTGTGTGTCCTTGCTGTGCAATCTTGATGGGGAGATGGTATGTGCAAGAGGCTGCTCCCTCTTGACCTCGGAGCCCACAATGGGATATAAGGGAAGAGGTGGTCTTTCCAATATGTGGGGCCCAGGACTTATTTTAGTGCAGTATGTTACGACAACATTTATAGCAACTACTGTTCAAAACAACACCACCACGACTGTTTTCTTCAGTGCAGAAGGTCATGCTGGGACGGGGTGTACAGCTCATGGCCCTAAAGTGGTAAAAATTGGGCACTGCAGATAACTAAATGCAAGTTCTATCAAGAACCAAAATGCTGTTCAAAGCTTTTGGAAGAGGTGCCGCTAATGCTGCGATGTTGGCAGTCTGTCTGAGGGAAGGCGAGAACCACAGCACAAGCCTAGAGTTTCAGATTCTTTACGTAGCTAGTGATGACCAAAACAAGCCATCTGGTTAGCTTTACTGTAACATGCAGCTTGTTGCAGAAGCATTTACCCTAGTAGTAGTTAGGTTCCTTCGGGCCTATTAAATGTTTACTGGTATGGGAACCTGCTTGGACAGAAGAGAAGCCAACGAGATGGCTTGCACCAACAAACCCTTGCAGAGAAAAGACCATTCAATAGAGGAAAGTGCTCAGGGAGCCTGTTGTTCTCTGCAGGCCTCTGGGCTTGTTTGACTTTAACCGTGCCGGCTGATCATCTGAATAGCAAAATCAAGCTTTTACATTCTGACATTTGTAGCTGTGGCAAACAGTTTAAACCCTCGCTATTCTCCCAGTTATGCTATTTCTAGCTTAGGAGTCCGCATCGTACACTTCAAAAACAAATCTTTATTAAGCCACCGGCAGGGACCGCGTCTAATTCTATGTTCTGTACAGCACCAGGTCACACGACTGGTGGTATATAAATGTTTATAATAATAATAATGAATAATTCATCTTACAAGGTTATGCGGAATGGGCATACTTAATATTGCAAGAGCTTGTAAAAAAATTGCTAGGCATGCCTGGACAGAGTCACTGTTGTCCTTTTTACAGCAGGGGTGGGGAACTTCCAATCGGAAGCAAAATCTGGCCCATGGCTGTCTCTTATTTGGTCCCTTCCTAGATCCACTCCCGCCCTGCAGGCACTGGGAAAGCAAACTCGGGAAAGGAGCAGAGATGAAGGCATGCATTCCTGGGTAGGGGATGAATCCATGATCTGGACTCTTTCCCTCCTTCCCCAGTCCTGTGCACACCCCTTAACCACCCCGGCCTCCTATGTGACCCATGGAACCTGTGGTCCTCAGGAAGGAAAGGTTACCTGTCCAATGCAAAATGCATTTGAAACTTGCTAAGGATGTTCATCCGTAGCATTTTGTGCTGATCTGGATGGCTAGCTACATACAGTCCAGAACAATAAAGAGCTGGGGTCCCGATTTCTTTAAATGGGTAGTTGCTGTCATATGGAGAATACTTCAGTCCTTCCCATCTCTCAGTTTTAAAATCCATAAATGCAAGATTCCAGCTGTGCTTTGATGGAGAGCAGACTTAGCAAGTTGTTAGTCTGAAAGAGCAGGATAACATGCAAGAAAACCTGATGCTGTCCAGATGTTATAGAACAATAGCCTGCAGTCCTACTTATAGCACACTGGACCTCGAGTAGCCTGGTGGGCCAGGCTTTTTGTTAATTCAAATGGCCTTGTAAAGATGAAGGCAGTCTGATCTGCTAGTTGAGAGCCAACACAGGGCCACAGGCCCCCTCTCCCTACCTATTGTCAGAAAAGGAGGATGTGCAAAGGCCATCATCCATACAAAGGAAGCAAGGGAGGGAAGTGCAGGATGGTGATTTCAGTGTTAGGCACAGGAGCCTAACATTTTAAGTTTTGCTCTATGCCAGGTCCACACACAAGTGAGACCAGGATAGCCCAGCAGTGTAGCATAAGACTAGAGGTGAGCAAGTGCTGGAGCTCACTTCTGGTGAGAGCCTCATGCAGCTCCTGCACTGCAATTAGTCCACCTCTGTTGTAGATGAAGCTGGAAATATTATTATTTACTTGCAGTGCTAGCTGCAAATAAGTTAAGGCACAACCGCTCTTCATTATAATCAGGGGACTGTTTAACCCCCAATATTGTGGAAACCGCCTCAGCTACAGTTCTGAAAATGTATCCATGGCTTATATTTGTGGGGACCGTCATAGGTACAAAATGTAAAGATTCACCCTGAAAGCCAAAAGTTACAGCTGTTTAAAACTTAAATGCACAGCATCCCCCATTATTTTGAATCGATATCTCTCCTTCCCCCCACAAGTTAAGCCCCAAGATTTCATCGCCTTGTAGTCTGAGATCTAGATCAAGTGCTGCTGGAGTCTGGGAGTGTTTAGTTTAGCCAAAAGCAAGTTATTAATGATTTAAAAATCAGTTCTGCAGTTAGCGCATGTGCAGTCAAGAAGCCGCCTACTACCATTTGTGTTAAGAAAGGGCGTCTGCAAAGGTACGTGACATTTAGAAATGTTACGCCCCTTTTAGTCACTCACTCCATGGGGAGGATTTTAAGCGATCCATATCTCCTCCCCCTGGATGACTTGAGCCCCCAGACTTCAGAGGCTTGGAGTATGAAATCACCACCAAGTGCTGCTCTAACATGATAGTGCTTGGTGCGGTGAAAACCGTTATTAAAAACACAAAATTCACTTCTGCAGGTTCTTCAAGTGGCTCCTCACATTCTCACAACTGGGTTGCATGCATGCACCCATCACCTGTCAGTTCGTGCCTAGCTCATGAATATTAGAAAGACCTTTGACAGTCGTAAGCCCCTCAGTATGTAGCACACTCTCCTGCCCATTCCCAACCGTTCCTTCCAGCTGCTTTCACGGCTTGTTGGTTCTAGCTTAGCAGCTTGTGAATCAATTTCTGTCCGAGATGGCCTTGTTAAAACTAGCTTTTAAAAATTGTGGATCCTGTGAAAGAAAGATGCCCAGTAGTGATCAGCATGAACTCTTGTCTACTCTGTCTGGGCTCTTCCCATGATCAGGATGATTGTCCTCAGTGGGCTAAACTTAAATCAAGATCGCTTCGCACAAGGCCCTTAAGACAGTCGACAGTTGACTAGCGAAGCTGGAGTAAAAGGAGCAGAGAAGATTTCTTTGCCAATCCTAAAAAGGTGGCCCGATCCCCCTCTCCATCGAGCTCTGAGGCAGAGATCATCACTCATTAACAGACTTACCTACGTCTCCTAAGTATTATTACTTGAATTCACCTACCGTACCTACACTGAGGGGGAAGAAGATGTAGATCCCATATACAAGGGATTCCAGTATCAATCTCCCAGATTTGAATGGCTGTCCGAGAGACTAAGCCGTGATCATACCTGATCTGAGGGCCATCTCAGAAGGGATGAGATTATTAATCATCCCCCTTGGGACTCTTGGAGAACTGAACATGAATCTAGGCAATGCCAAGAGTCCTTAGTTGTGAATTGCCTACAACCGATCTTACAAAAACTCGCCTCAGAGAGCCGCCTCAGGAGTGCTGTCAGAAACAGCACCGCTCCCCACTCCGAGACACTTTCCTCCATTGGCACTGAGGCACACAGCACCGGAGCTCCCCCTCCTGCTGCAGAAGCAGCGTTACATGGCCACATTGCCACCGAGACGTCTAAAGACACCAAGGACACCACCTGTACCGACAATCTCCACCATGTCGGTGTCGGGAGACCCCTCCGTACAAAGGGCAATGACTTCAATGCAGACAGCTGCTGAACGTAGAATTAGTTCTTCCCTCACTGAGGAAGACTTTCAAAAATGCAGGCATCACCTAGAGAAATTAAAAAAGGCTAATACTAGAAAGAAATTGTGGAAAAGGGCACAAGCTCTTGATCCAGTTGATCCATGCCTAAGAGAGGCACAGCAACGTGATCACACAAGGGTACAGGAGTGGACACCTGTTGAGTAGTATCAGCCAACTGATTCCTCAGAGTAGGAACCCTCTGCTGAAATCAGCCGGGAGGACAGTGCATCCCTTGCTCCACTGCCCTCAGATAATATTATGGGAATAGATGATATCCCGCTTACTGAACAGCACAAAAAATTCCAGGGACTGGTTCATAAGTTCACTACGGCCCTAAAGATACGTACTATTCCAGTTACTGAGGAGGAAAATGATCCAGCCTTCAGCATTATTGAAAAGGTCACCAAAAATCACCCTCCCAAACTGAGTAAAGAGACTGACTGACAGCTTAGGGCATACTCCTGCTCTTACGCATGCTGTCAGTTCAGCTTATAGTTCATTCCACCTTTTCCCACCAGCTACTGAAACCATCTTCTTCGGACACCCAGCACCGAATTCTTTAGTAGTTGCTGCTTCCTTGGAGAAGTATCAGCGTTCAACGCAAGAGACTACACCAGCGGATCGGGAGGGTAGAAGAATAGATGTATTTGGAAGGAAAGCTTTTACCTCATCTACCATGATTATGAGGTCATCTAATTATAGTGCTGGTATGGCCTCCTACCAGCATCTTTTGTGGGATGGAGTTAAGGAGTTGGCATCGTACCTTCCCCCAGAAAAGCAAAAGGAAATGTTGAGACTCCATAACGAAGGGACTCGAACTGCAAGATATCAAATCAATGCATCCAAACATGCTTGTGAGATGGCAGCACGAGGAGTTGCCAATGCAATCGTAATGAGACTATTGGCTTGGCTCCAGGGAACTCGCTTGAATTATCATCATAGGGCCCGGATCAAAAACTTATCATTTGAAAAATCCGGCTTGTTTGTCCAACAAACAGATGACGTCCTTGAAAAAATTCAAACGTCTCGAGCCACCGTGTAAAAATTGAAAATAGCACATCGAGACACTGGACATTACCAATACCAGGCAAGGCAACCACCACTGCAGGCTTCCCACACTGCACTGGGTATTCTCGCCAGTACATTCCCTCTTCTTACTCCCACTATCCTAAGAAGTATTACCCCACTTTCTATCCATTCACAGGGTCAAGAGAAAAAACGAATTAACAACCAAGGAATTACGAAGCCAAAAAGAGTGTACCAGCCCAGCATGCCAGAGGGCATAGATGACAATCAAAGGCCTCTAAAGAGCAGTTTCACATGTTAAATTTTGAAAACAAGTTGTTTGTTTGATTTTTGAGTTGGCAAGAAGTAACCTCTAATGCATGGGTATGCTCAACATTATATTTCATGGTTATGAGGTTAAATTTTTGGAGTTGTCACCAGTCAATTTTGTAACGGATAGTGCCAAGTTCTCTAAAATTCAGTTCAAAGCATTAAATAAAGAGGTGTTACAATTAAAGGTGTGATTGAATTGGTACCAGAGGAGGAAAAAGAATTGGGATTTTATTTTTGTTATTTTGTAGTTAGAAAAAAGGGTGGTGGCCTTCGGTCCATTTTGGACCTAAGAGAATTAAATAATTTTGTAAGGTATAAACAATTTAAGATGATAACTTTAGATCATTTGAGAAAATACTTTCATGGGGGACAATGGTATGTGTCAATAGATCTAAAGCAGGGCTAGGGAACCTTTTTGAGGCTGGGGGCCGCATTGTCGGTCCCCAAACGTGCTGGGAGCACACGTTGAAATCAATTAAAAATTAATTTAAATTTATTTATTTTATTTATGTTTAAAATTTATTATCCCGCCCCTCCTGCCACAGGCAGCTCAGGGCGGCTCACACCATGTAAATATAAAAACATTTTAAACAACTTTAAAAGGAGGTACCAAATACCCACCCCACTCAAACCCAAACCCCGACCCATCACCCTCACAAAATGTGTGGCAGAACAGCAAGGTCTTACAACTTTTCGTCGAAATGAGGGGCGATCAGGGACCAGACGGGCCCCCACCGGCAGGGAGTTCAACAGCTACGGTGCGGCCACTGAGAACGCCCTCTCCCATGTGGACCCCCCCCAGAAGACTTGGGGGGACCTCGAGCAAGGCACCCCTGGATGACCGCAGGTGCCGATCCAAAGCCCAGGGGGTGAGGCGGTCCCGCAGATATGCAGGGCCTAGGCCATTTAGGGCTTTATAGGCCAATCCCAACACCTTGAATTGGGCCCGGAAAACCACTGGCAGCCAGTGCAGAGAATGGAGCACCAGTGTAATGTGCTCCCGGCAGCCCAACCTCACCAGAAGCCGGGCCGCCGCATTCTGCACCAGCTGCAACTTCCAAGCCGTCAGCATGGGTAGCGACCCCATTCCCAGCGCAGATCATCCACCAAAGCCACAAGCGCAGTCTCGGTGCCATGAAATCAAGTAAAACTATTACAATATTCACATACAGAGAGCTTTGCTCCCAGATTCATGGGCGCCCAGCTTGGTGGTGGTGGTGGCAGCGGCATCCCGCCTGTGGGCACAGGTGACCTGGACCAGCACCTGGAGGGGTAGCTCGGCGCCAGGGTGTGAGTAGCAGCAGAGCCTGGCGGCGCAGCGCAGCAAGTAGACCCCACAGGGCTCTGCCTCCAGCCAGGCACAGACCACACAGCAGCCACAGCCGGGTTCCCGCACCAGCTCCGGGCAAGTCATTTAGATTATGTAGGCCTGATTATTGTGTGTGGCCCGCAAAGCCCCGCTCAGGCTGCAGTGAGCCAGGCGATGGGCTGCACACAATGGGGAAGGCCTTAGAGGTCAGCGGGCCACGGGAAAAAGCCCTGCGGGCTGCAGGTTCCCCACCCCTGATCTAAAGGATGCTTATTTTCATGTAAGACTGCACAAGTCCCAAAGACATTTTTCAGATTCACATTTGATAATGCACATTTCCAGTTCAGTTCTCTACCGTTTGGGTTGTCCTCAGCACCCAGAGTGTTTTCAAAGATAGTGGCACCTGTTATAGCTCATGTTGGTTGTAGCGAAGTCAAAATATTCCCCTACCTCGATGATTGGTTAATGGTTGGAAAAGATCCCTCAGAAGTGCTTTTACAGCTGCAGTTGACTTTACAAACCTGTCAGTATCTGGGTTTGACAGTGAATGAAAAGAAGTCTTCTTTCATTCCCACACACTGGATACATTATATTGGTGTCCAGCAATTGGATACATTATATTGGTGCCCAATTGACTCTATCAGAGGTAAACCTTTCACTTCCAAGAAGTGGTTTGATAACATTGTAGCCATTATTAAGATCTTGATGTTTCACAGGCTAAAACGCATCAAAGATTGCTTGGTTTGCTGGCTTCTACAACTATCCTAATTCAGAATGCCAGGTTATTTGGGAGACCTCTGCAGCCCTGGGTCCTGTCACATTATAATCCGGTACATGATACTGATACCAAAAGGCTCAGATTAACTACTGAGGTGTTTAAATCCCTCCGAATATGGACTAGGAAGGATTTTATGTTCTCTGGTATGCCCTTCAGATTACCAAAGCCTTCCCTGTAACTAACCACTGATGCGTCATTAACAGGTTGGGGAGTGCACCTTGGAGACCTGTTGCTGACTGGACACTGGAGCGACCTCCAGAAAACATGGCATATAAATCAGCTGGAGATTGTAGCGATAGCAAAAGTCCTAAAGGTGTTTGAGGGGTCATCCGGGGCAGGTGATAGGTAGAGTGTCAGACAACATGAAGACTTTATATTATTTGAACAGGCAAGGTGGCACACATTCCATAGAGCTGTGCAAAATAGCTTAAGCCATATGGCACTGGACAATTTCCACAGGTGTGTCACTACAAGCCATTCATTTGACAGGGACTCTACATGCCAAGGTGGACATTCTGAGCAGAATGACCAAGGAACACCACGAATGGGAACTATGCCCAAGAGTGTTCCTAAGTATAGTGCACTTATGGGGTCAACCATGGGTAGACCTATTTTCCACCTCCCAAAATATGAAGTGCACTCAAGCAGGATATGACCCCAGGTCATAAGGGAACACTTTCATGCAGGACTGGACAGGGCCCCTGCACTCTGTGTTTGTTTCTCCCTTTACCTCTGTTGCAAAGAGTAAGAGGAAAAAATATGTCTGGAGGGGGCCAAATTAATTTTAATTGCCCCAGAATGGCCAAGACAAATTTTGGTTTTCAACACTTCAGGAAGTATTATCAGACAAATGGCCGCTCCCTATATTTCCACATCTCCTAACCCAAGAGAATGGTACCATCCTACAGCCAGACTTAGACAGGTTACACTTAAGGGCCTGGAGAATCAGGATCAAACCTTAACTGATACCTGGCCTACAGAACTTAAACAAGTCCTGGGAAGTGACATCAAACCTTCCACTAAACGCTCATATGATAGCAAGTGGAAGAGGTTTACCTTCTGGTTGAGGGATAATTCTATTGCCATAAAAGAATGTAACCTACAGTGTGTACTGCAATATTTGTTACATTTGGTGACTAGGGATATATCATCTTCATCACTTAAAGTTCATTTGTTTGATATAGCCCAAAATTTAACCTTTTGAGGATGGGAAATCTGTTTTTGCTAACCTGATTACAAAAAAGTTTTTGAAGGGAATTGGAAACATGTTTTCCCCTATTAAAATCCCAGTATCTGCCTGGGACTTAAACTTAGTTTGAGATATTTTAACCAAACCCCCATTTTGAACCAGCAGCTGGTTCAGATCTTTATCATCTAACTCTCAAAACAGTCTTTTTGATAGCTATAACTTTCCTTAGAAGGTTGAGTGAATTGGCAGCTATTTCTATAGAAGCTCCCTATTTGCAGGTTCTGCATGATAGAGTTCTTATTTCTCTGACACCTTTTTTTATCAAAGGTGGTGTCCACATTTCATTTAAATCAGTCCATTGTCCTAAATTTCATTCCTCCACCACATGTTTCGGAGGCTCACAGATGTCTGCGCATGCTTGAAGTCAGACGTGCTTGCCTTTTCTATCTAAAAGGCACTAAAAGTATTAGGAAATCTAAGAGACTCTGTTTCCTATGGTACAGAAAGTTTGGGATTACAGGTATCTTCTCAAACAATTTCAAAGTAGTTAGTCAAGCTCATAACACTCTGCTAGCCTATGCCCAAGCAGAGAAAGTTGTGCCAGAGAATTGAGAGCTCATTCAATAAGAGCTATGGGAGCAACTGTGGCTACATTTTCCAATGTTCCACCATTAGAAATCTGCAAGGCTACCACTTGGAGTGAACTCACATGTTCACTAGATGCTATGCAATACATTTAAATTCTGAAGAAGATAAAACTGTTGGTAAAGTAATTTTGAGTTTTCAAAAATAACTTTATTGTTCCATGGTATTCACTGTTCTGTCTTTGACAGAAATATTTTTTTCTTTCCTCTTGGATGCCATCTCTGTAAATAAAATTAACACAGTTAGGAGGTTTGCAACTAACAGAGTTATGTCATACGAAATCCTCCCACCTCCATGTTTCCTCAGCTTGGTACTCTCCCAGTTATGAGAATGTGACGAGCCACTTGAAGAACAGAAGGTTGCTACCTTGTAAACAAGGTTCTTCGAGGTGGCTACAAACATTCTCACAACACCCACTCGTCCAGCCCCACTAGGATTTCTAAGCTCAGGGTTGGAAGGAACTGTTGGGAATGGGTGGGAGAGTGTGCTATATACTGAGGGGCTTGCAACTGTCAAAGGTCTTTTTAATATTTATGAGCTAGGCATGAGCCGACAGGTGAAGGGCACATGCGTGCAACCCGGTTGTGAGAATGTTTGGAGCCATCTCTAAGAACCTTGCTTACAAGGTAGCAACCTTCCATTCATGCATGTGAGTTGGTATGAAAAGATACACATCTTTTAGTCATTCACTCCATGAGGATGATTTTGAGCGATCTATATCACCTCCCCCTAGGTGACTTGAGTGGTACAGTGGAGAAGGCCTGGCTAGATCTTGCCAGGAGCATTAAGTATATTTTAATGAGAAGGCCTGGCGGCAGGAGGGATTACTCCTATTAGAGTCAATGGAGAAAGAATTCCTAGCTGGTGTAAATTGACCTTACTCCATTTAGGTCCATAAATGGTGTAAATCTGTGTTTTGTATTGGAATACATAGTATCTGATCTCCCGCTGGTATAAAGCAGCATTATGCATATTTTTCCTCTCCTCCCTGATCTGAGCTTCTCTTCCCTCCCCCAGCTCTTTAAGATACACACCCCTCAAGTGTACTTAGGAAGAGTAGGATCCACATTATGGATCTGTTGCCAAACATTGTGTACATGCCCTCATCTCTGCTCCCTTACCCTGAGCTTAATTTTTCAGTACTTGGGAATGGGGGAACAAACTGAATCGAGGGCTAAGATCCAGGAACTCCCCCCAAAATGAATAAATTATCTAAAACAAAAAAACTAACGGTTTCAAAAAACGTTAAAGACACAACCATTTCCAAACCAAAAAACTTTTATCTTAAAAAACATTTCACAAAATACATTTTACCCTAACAAACTAAAAAAAAGAAAAGAAAATTAATTACAGTTCTAATTCAAAAAACATTTAACATACATTACAATAAAAATTAAATGCCAAAAAGCATGGAAATTATTTCAAACTTTTCTATCTCTTATTTCATACTTTAAACATCAACATGAACGTAATATATGTACTTATTAATTCCTTACCATACATACTTACTCTTTTTAATACTAATCACAAAGTAAACTATCACACCTTTTCATGATTAAGCATTGATTTATTATAATTTGACAATGAATGATTTTTTCAAAGTGCCTTAACTCTGTTGTTTACATGTATACAAATTGTATACACTTTATAGAATGAAATATTGCTAATGTTGGTGTAAAGAACTATAGAATTCGTTTGATACAATACAAATCTGTGCACAAGGACAGAGTTAAGGCACTAAAAAAATGGTTCATTGTCAAATTATGATATTAAATCAATGCTTAATAATGAAAAAATGTGAGTTTGCTTAGTGATCAGTATTAATAAAAGTATGTATGGTAAGGAATTAAGTACATATATTACATTCATGTTAATGGTAAAGTATGAAATATAGATAGAAAAGTTTGAAATAATTTCCATGCTTGGTGTTTAATTTTGTTGTAGTGTATGTTTTTTTATTATTATTAGAATTGTAATTACTTTTCATGATTTTTGAAGTTTGTTAGGGCAAAATGTATTTTGTGAAATGTTCTTTAAGACAAAAGTTTTTTGTTTTGGAAATGGTTGGACCTTTAACATTTTTTAAAAAACCATTAAGCTTTTTGTTTTAGATAATTATTAAGCATTTATATTGTGCCAGCAGTGTTCCTGGCACTTTACAATTGTTATTGATGGAGACAGGTCCCTGCCCAGTGGACTTACAATCTAAGATGGACAAGGGTGAGGGGAACACATGGAGAGACAGACTCACACATCCCCATTTTACAGATGGGGAATGGAGACTTGAGAGGTTATACCTTGCCCAATGCCATCCAGACAGTTCATGGCTAGGGCAGGATTCAAACCCTGGTTTTCCAGGTGTGAGTCCAGCACCTTTTCCACTACCCCACACTGGCTTTTATTCATGCTTTAATCTCTGAAGGTCTCAGATGGGTCACAGGTATTATGCAGCTACACCAGCCAGGTCATGACTGCTCTGAGTGTGCCTGTTTCTGCAAATGTTTGAATGGGACGCCTACCTGGAACTGCTTAGTATGATCAGACCAAATGCTCAGGCACTGAACAGTGACTCTAAAGAAACCTGGGCACCAGAGCATGCGCCCAATTACTTTGCTTGTCAGAAGGCAATGGGCTGAAAAACTGGGCTCTGCTTTCTCCCCCCTGAAACATTAAGCCTGTCCCATCCTATTGCACCAGATGGAGTCCTCATGCTTGCTGATCTGGCTTTGATGTCAGCACTAGTCATTGGGTGTCTTTAAATGTAATGTCAACAGGTGTCTGAATGTGTGTTTTGACCTTCATAGGAACCCTGGTTTGGCCCTGTGTTCACCATGTGGAGCTGCTAGACACAGCCTGTCTTGAGGCAAATTGGTGTTTTGCTCGCCACCCGATCTCAGCACGCAAGCGCTGCTGCCTTGTTCCCATGTTGTACCTATGAACACACCACGCAATATCATTAGACACAACGTTGGCCATGTGTTCAGCCAGAACACGCAAATTGTCCTTGTGATGCAATGGTGTTCACATCGTATGTTCAAGGGGTGGCCAAATTGGTGTTGGGATTGTTATGGTGCTTACACACAACGGCCAAACATGTGCTTAGGGGTTTTGACACCTGATCTTTATTATGTCTAAAGACGCCCGTTGTTCCACTAGCTTCTGACGTTGCCACCTCAGTTTCTGAGTCAGAAACTATTGATTGTGAATGATGATCGATTCAGGCCATTCATCAAGCACCTTGAAACCAACTTACAAGTAATTCTGGACATTTCAATGAAGTCCATAATTACCACCACCTGACCTGCAGTCTCCTGGTGTATTTGCCCCTGAACCCATGTTGTCCCCTATGCTTGGAATTCCCTCCCTGAACACATATGGTCTGCCCCCTCCCCACAATTCTTCAAATCCCTCCTGAAAACCTACCTCTTCTGTCAAGCTTCCCCTAGTTCCTTATCCCCCCAGCCCGGTCACTGAAGTCCTTTTCATTCAGGGTGCCCTTCTCCCCTGTAACTAAGCTAAGCATGTGCCCCGGTGACTTCTCAACTTCATGAATGTATCCCTGACTTCAGGTCAGAGTTTAGGCAAAGTGGTGGCAGGATCAGGACTGGGCAAGTGTCAGGTCAGGATTGGGACCAGGTGGGTGAGAGTCAGGTCAGGATCAGAACCAGATAATCCAAGAGCAAAATCCAGGGCAAGATGAAGAGCCAAGCCAAGGGTCAGATCAAGCCACAACAACAAAGCCCAAGGGGAGTTCAGAAAGTGAAGTCGAGAGGCAAGCCAAGAAAGTGAGTGCTGGGAGGAGAGTCCATTCTGGGAGGGGTGGGCAGGAACAAGAACCTAGACCTGGGAACAAGGCAGGTGTGCAGACAGGTAAGCAAGCTTAGGGACAAGGGAACTGGGAAATGGGCTGGAGGCAGGTACCAAGACAATGAAACAAGCAAGCATAAGCATTCCTCCCTTAACTTCCTGTCAAATGGTTCTTAGATAAGCCAATCAGAAGCTCTGTGGGCAGGGAATCCAATCAGAACCTTGTTGCCATGGTCAGTGCTGCCCAGTGGCCGTGCTGGAACAGAGAGCGTAGTAGGCAGGAGCATAGGCCCAAACCAGAGCCTGGAGGTGTCACTGTGGACCCAGCCTCTGTCCTCAGATTCCCATGGTTTGGAACCCAGTTCCTTGCAGCTTATCCTCAAAAACACAAAAGGAGGTGGCTACTTGAAAGTGGCTTTTATGTTTTTGTCTTGCATCAACCAATGAGGTTGTAACAAACAGTCTGATTTCCTCCTCGTTAGACCTGTGAACTTTCACTTTTAGGCCTGGTTCGGCCTCTCCCGACCCAAGGGCTGGGCCTTGCCATCGTCAGTCTCAATTCAAGTATCTGTGTTGCCAATAAACAGATCTAGAGCTTATCTGATACGTCTGTTTTGTGTGCAATAATCGATTGGTTGTCTAGTAACTGTTCTCTGGATGGCTCCCCTGGCACTAGCTGAACAGCAGGCTGTACTGCTATAAATAGAGCGCCTATATATTCTGCATAGGCCATTCTGTCACTAAAAGAGGCATTCTGGACAGCGAGCACTACTGCTATTGTCTGCTGGAGTTGCACGAAATGCAGACTAGAATATTCCATGAGAAGGTGGTCATGGTTACTATATAGCTTTGCACATGCTTTCTACAGCACGTGTTGTGGCATTTGAAATTTCACCAATTGTGGAAATATACAAACCTCCATCTCTTTGATCAACTATTCAGACAACAGATTCTTTACATCAAGCTGCAATGGAGGGTATTGTTGTACCCAGGGGAAGTTGGGACCCTCAAAGTCATGCCAATTGTTGGAGTAAACATCAACTGGTTGAGACAAAGAAAAGGCAAGGCTGTTTTTGTTGTAGTAGTCGCTGTGGTGTAATGCTTAGAAGAAAAAGGTAGTCATGACATGCAAAACATGCAAGTCCAAGTCATATTTTACAATGGTTATTGTTTTGCATCTTCAGTCAAATTCTAATGGCTTCCTTTGTCAGAAAGGCAGCAGGCGCTGTCCAGAAACCGAGCAAAACCCAGTAAGAAATGTAGCAGCGCAACTAGTGAGTCGAGGAGACACATCTTCAAGAAAGTTAAATGCACAACCACTCTCCATTATAACCAGGGGATTGCTGAAGCCCCGATTTTGAGGAAACCGCTTGAGCTACATTGCTGAAAATTTATCCATGGCTAAAATTTGCAAATATGGTTCTGAGATTATTATGGCTGCTATTTCACTAACTCTTAGTGAAGTTATTGTTAACAGGAATACTGTCTTTAAACCTCCACCCCCATAACCAGTTCATTTGTGCCCCCCCATATAATGAATTCATGCTGCCCTGGGGGTGCAACTGAACTGGTTATATATATATAATCTTTTCATGGCATAATGTGCTTAATATGCTGACTGCATTTTGGGTGTCTTGTGTGTTTGATAGCAGCGTCCCCAGGCCCGCCGGCGGGACACAAAGAGGGGGGCCCATTTTGACTTCTTGGCCAGGGGCCCATTCCACCATAGCTATGCCCCTGGTATTGAGTGCAGCCGCCAGGCGCACTGATTGCAGCTTGAACCACGGGCGCTAGTCCCCAGCCAGCCCCTCTCCAACTCCGGCCCACAGCATGGCAGGCCAGGTGAGGCCTCGGCCCCTCCAGCAAAACAAGAATTTAAGCAACAGCAGCCAGACAGAGAGCCAACCAGCGCCCAGCAGCAGTGTGTGTGTGAGAGAGAGAGTGAGTGAGTGGGGGGGAAGAAGAGTAAAATATACAACTTAAAAGTTGGGCAACAACTGATATATTAATGTTCTGATATATTAATCATATCACACAAAACCTGGAGATTTTCCAAAACAAAAAACTATACAGTTTAAAAAACTTAAATGCACAACAGTTTTTAAAACAAAAAACTTTCCTCTTCAAAAAGTCACAAAATCATTTTGACTCTAGCTTAAACTCCAAAAAACATACAAATTCATTACAATTACAATTAAAAAAAAATTCAAAAGCATACATTGCAACAAGACATAAACATCAAAAAGCATGGAAATTGTTTCAGAATTTTCTAGGAATATTTCATATTTTATCATCATCAACATAAATGTAATATGTGTACTTAATTCCTTAACATACATACTTACTCTTATTCATATTTATCAATAACTAAACTAACATTTTTTCATTATTAAACTTAAATTATCATAATTCGACAAGGAACAATTTTTTTCAGAGTGCATTAACTCTGTTTCTGCAGAACTGCATTCCATACAACGAACTGTATAAAGTTCTCTACACTGACATTGTTAACAGTTTATTGTATAAACTTAGGGACCGCCTCGCCCTTCGCGCCCCAGAGCGGCTCCTGCGGTCTGCCGGGGGTGCCCTCCTGGAGGTCCCCCGTGTCAAGCGAGGGGCCACGATGGAGAGAGCATTCTCGGTGGTGGGACCGCGGCTGTGGAACTCCCTTCCGGAGGAAGCTCGCCTGGCCCCAAGCCTTTTAACATTTCGGCGGAACTGTAAGACCTGGCTGTTTGCCCAGGCCTTTGGGAGGGAGGGTGGGGAGGGAGGATTTTAGTCCCCCACCCATTTATTTATTTTATATGTCTAGCCCTGTTTTATATTTTATATTTAATATTTGATTGTTTTTAAAATGAATTTTAGTGTATTTGATTGTTTTTATTGTTGGAAGCCGCCCCGAGCTGCGTTGCAGGAGGGGCGGGGTACAAATCTGGAAAATAAATAAAAATAAATAAATAAATAAATAAATAAATAAAATGTATGCAATTTCTATACATGTAAAGGACAGAGTTAATGCACTCTGAAAAAAATGTTCGTTGTCGAATTATGCTAATTAACGTTTAAGTTCTTCGAGGATCTCTGCAATTCTCGCTATTGGGATTCACTTCCTGCTCCACAGGCACCAGAAAACCTCTTGTCAGCAGTTTCCAGGCAGAAGATAGCCTGGAAAGATCTAGAATAAGGTGAGGGCTCCGTCCCTCCCTCCTGCCGCCCACTCAGAGAAAAGCGCGGGTTCCAGATCACTCGAGAGTGGGAGTCTATAAAAGGGGGCAGAGCCCTCGCCACCTCAGTTCCTTCCAACCACACCGTGTTGGAAGACCTCTGTGCTTTTCAGCAACGTCAGTAGTTTTGTTACCTGAAAAGAAGAAAGAAGATTAGAACGAAGGTTATACAAAGAAAATAAAACCTACGACTAGTGCGGTTGGGTTCTGTCCCCCCCGTGGGGCCTCCCCCAGGGCTTACTGCCTTCCCGCACGCCGGCGAAGCATGCCCAAGCAGCCGGGCTTCAAGCGCTGCACTTCCTGCCCAGCCATGCTTTCCGTGAGTGACACTCACGAGCTTTGTCTGACCTGTTTGGGAGAGGGGCATAATACCAGAATCTGCCCCCACTGGGCTAAGCTCTCCTCCCGAACCGAAAGAACAAGGGCCCTGCGGCTGCAGGAGATCCTGACGAGGAAAGCTGTTCAGGGGGGTGAAGATGGGCCTCTGTTGCTCCTCGTTTAGCCCCCATGGATTTGCCTGCGGCCTCTACCGCGCAATCCCATGCCCTGGAATCTCTGGAGAGAGTTTCAGTACCACTGCTTACACTGTTGGTACCTGAAGGGCCCGGTGTCGGGACGAGCTCGCATTTGCAGTCAGCCGCTACCGGTTCCGCTCCAACCAAGGAGCGTCACTCCCGGCGCCAGGGAGAACACAAGAAAAAGAAGAAAAGATCCCTTAGCGTGGACGCAACGGTCCCAACCCGTCTGCTCCAGGTCGAGACTGTCTTTTCTCAACCAGTTGCGGAGACTCAGCTGCTTCCGCCTCTCCTTCCACACCCGGTACCGCAGGTTCCGCCTGCTGCACCTACTCTGGTACGCCTCCAGTACCACCTAATCAACAAACGTTGCCAGCCCTGCTCCTCACGACCGAACATCACGGGCACTCCCGTCCTGCCTCCCAGACCTGGTACCACGGGCACCATCGGTCCCGTTCCGGATCAGTACACAGGGAGGAAGCCTTGGAGCCGGAACTCCTAATTGAACCTGATCTCCACGATCTACACTGCGGGGGACCGCTTCATTCCTATAGGAACCAGTGCTCCCGATCTCCATGCTCCTGCTACTCCCCCCACAGTGAGGCACAGTACCGCCACGACGAGTTCACCCCATTCCAGGACTACGGGCGCATGGGTTACCAGTACAGCCGGCACCAGCACCAAAGTAGATCACCATACCCTCCAGATAGGGACTTCTCAGTATTTGAACAGGAGGCCCGCTACCAGTCTGCCCACCAATACATACCTCCTGCGCCACCTCGAGCACCTCCTACAGCTATGATTTCCAGGCCTCCAACAGACTCTCCCCCGTGACTGTTCATCCCTGCTCCACCAAAGCAGCTGTGCTATCAGGGTCCTCAGCAAGCCGCGGTACCAGCAGTACCAGCTATTCTCCTGGTGGTGCAGACGGCGCCGTTGGTGCACACCTCTTCCACCTACCAACAAGAACCAAGGTCAGACCCACCGAGAGGACTCTCTTATTGATTCTTTGCTAGCTTCCCTGCCTTCATTTAGGGATGCGCCTGCCTCCGTTGCAGCCCCAACTGTTCCTCGCCCTGAGCTGGAAACTTTCTCTGAGTGCTCTGCCTCGGTGTCCCTCATCTTCCCTGCAAGAAGAGGATGAGACTATCTCCCCTCCTCCTCCTGATGCCATCTCTGATCCCATGTCTTCCCTCTCTACGGAGGATAGCAAGGCCTTCCAGACCATACTGAAAAGGCTAACCTCTGCCCTCCCTAATTTACCCATTAAGATGGTTAAAAAAATCACAGTCGGGCCCAGTTTTTGGGATCTTGGGATCAGGAGAGTCAGGGCAGATCATGCTCCCTATCCTTGACCAAATCTTGGAGCCTTCCAAGGCGGTGTGGGCAAAACCATCCTCTGCGTTACCCACTAATAAACTTGCAGATTCGCTCTATGCGATACCAAGGGAGGGAGCAGAGATGTTTTATCAGCACCCAGCACCTAACTCCTTAGTCATAGCTGCAGCTTCCTTAAAGTCAAGAGCAGGAGGCATTCAAACGTCCCCTGCAGATAAAGAGGGTAGACGCTTAGATGTGTTGGGCAGAAAGATTTGTTCATCAGAGACCCTTTCTCTCCGTGCTGCCAACTACAATTCCGCCCTCTGCGGATACCAGCACTGGCTATGGGCTCAGTTGAGTAGAGCCTCTGACCCTGCCCAGATCTTGGCCCTCCAACAAGAGGGAATGCAGATAGGTTTCAACTCCCTGCTAACATGCACATTGCTGATTCCAATATCAGGGGCATGGCCGCAGCCATTACCCTCAGACGTCATGCTTGGTTACAATCCACTGCCTAACCTCCTGAGAATAAAATGCGCATAGAGGACCTCCCCTTCGATGGGGACAGACTCTTTGTGGCTTCCACTGATGACACCTTAAAGAAAGTTAAGGAGATGTGTCAGACTGCCAGATCAACTGGGGTGATTCACATGACTAGGAAGAGACCCTATTATCCTTCTTCTACCTCTTACCCATACCACCCTTACCAGGCTAGACACCGCTTCCAGCCCTCTTACCAATTTAACAGGCGGTACTCGCCCTAATACCAACAACTGCAACCCTCCTCTACCCAATCTCGTAGAAGATTCTCGAAACAGAGAGGCAAGGGTAGATCTTCCTCCACCTCCTCCACTAGACGCCCACCCAAGCAGCGTTTTTGAAGAATGCCAGGTCAAGGGAGTTTCTCAATGTCCCCTCCTTTTCTACAACTGCCTTCAGCCCTTCTACTATCTGTGGGCCTCTCTTACCTCTGACCATTGGGTTAGGGAGATAATTGCTTGTGGATACTCCATTCAATTCCACTCACTCCCACCCAACTCCCCTCCCCCACTCCTCCAGTCCTCCCCCCCCCAACCTCAAATACTACTTGAGGTTCAGGAGCTTCTTGCTAAAGGAGCTATTGAGGAGGTCCCTCCGTCTCAGCGAAATACTGGTTTCCATTCCAACTATTTCCTGGTCCCCAAAAAGGATGAGGGTTTCAGACCTATCCTGGACCTTCGCTGACTAAACAAGTATATTTGAAAATTCAAGTTTCGCATGACCTCCCTTCCCATTATTTTCCTTGGCCTTCAACAAGAAGACTGGTTGGCCTCCCTTGACCTAAAGGACGCTTATTTCCATATTTCCATTAATGTTGCTCACAGACGGTACTTACGTTTTGTTGTAGGGAACTGACACTTCCAGTATTCTGTTCTTCCCTTCGGCCTGTCTACAGTGCCCAGGGTCTTCACAAAATGTGTGGCAGTAGTCGCAGCTCACCTAAGGACACTGGAGATGAAAGTGTTCCCGTACTTGGATGACTGGCTGCTCGCAGCACCGTCCGCCCACACTTTAACAAGCCACCTCAACCTTACTCTGGAAATTTTACAGAACCTAGAGTTTGTCATCAATTTCAAGAAGTCTCACCTTCTGCCTACTCAACAACTTCAGTTTATAGGAGTGGTTCTCGACACCCTACAGATAAAAGCTTTTCTGCCTATCAACAGATTCCACGACATCGTATTGACCATATTACTTCTACAAACGAAACCCAGGAAACCCGTATGTTTCTTCCTCCACCTTCAGGGACTGATGGCGGCGACCACAGCTGTGATCCCTTATGCACGTCTGCACTTTCGAATGCTACAGCAATAGCTTGCATGTGCCTACAACCCCATCCTTCATCCACTCTCTATGTATATAACAATTCCTCCAGAGGTCTACGACGACCTCCTCTGGTGGGTTGACCTGCACCACGTGCTTACTGGCATGCCTTTCTATCCACCTCAAGTGCAAGTCTCCCTCACCACCGATGCCTCGCTCACAGGTTAGGGTGCGCACATAAATCACATCACAGTTCACGGCCTATGGTCTCAAGAGGAGAGACTCATACATATAAACTTTCTTGAACTTCGGGCCATTCAATGGTCTTCTCAACCACATCGCAGGCTTGAACGTTCTGATACTCACAGACAACACCACAGCGATATCAACAAACAGAGTGGAGCGAGATCCATGCTCCTCTCCCAGGAGACCCAGGCCATCTGGGCTTGGTGCATCCGCCACAAAATACACCTACACGCTATTCACCTAGAGGGACAGGACAACTCCCTGGCTGACCAGCTCAGCCGCAGATCCACCGGCCAACACAAGTGGGCCCTCAACGAATCTGTCCTGGCAGATCTCTTGCAGTTATGGGGCACCCCCTCTATAGACCTCTTCGCTTCTTGAGAGAACGCAAAAACTCCACAATTTTTGCAGCAGGACGGGCCAAGTGCAGGGATTGATCTCCGACGCCTTCGCCATCTCCTGGAAGGGGCCCTTGCTCTATGTGTTCCCGCCCATTCCCTTGACATACAGGGTTCTCCACAAGATTCAAATAGACTGTACTCACGTCATTCTGATAGCTTCAGCTTAGTCGCGCCAACCCTGGTAACAGACACTTTGGGCCATCTCAGTCGACGTCGTCACTCTCCCTCTTCTACCCAACCTTCTCTCCCAAGAATGAGAGACTGTCCTCCACCATGACCTACAGTTGCTCCATCTCTCTGCCTGGTTAATCAGACTATGATGCTTGGTGCCTCTCCAGAGGTTGCACGGATTCTGCTTAATTCTCGTCACCCTTCTACCCGATCTTGCTATACAGCTAAGTGGATCCGTTTCTCGACTTGATGCGCCTCGCTACCCTGTAATTTAGACAATATATCCATGAACCACGTCTTTTGTTACCTGATACGCCTCCACGAGTCTGGACTCTCCATCTCATCCCTGAAAGTACACTTCGCTGCACTCTCCTCTCGACTCCACCCGCCTGGAACGGACACACTCTTTTCTCACCCCCTCATGAGAACCTTCTGGAGGGGATTAGTCAACTCCTTCCCTCCCTCCTCCCGCCCTACCCTGCCGTGGGACCTTAATCTTGTCCTGACCAAGTTGATGGGGCCCCCCTTTGAACCTATGGCATCTTCTTCTCTAGAGAACCTCTCTATTAAAACAGCTTTCTTGCTGGCTATCACTTCCGCAAGGAGAGTTTCAGAGCTCTCTGCCCTACGAGCCTCTCCTCCTTACACTATTTTCCACCGTGACAAGGTGGACCTCAGAATGGATCCTTCGTTCATCCCTAAGGTGGTTTCCCCCTTTCATTTAAACCAAACCATCTCCTTACCTGTCTTTTTCCCAAAGCCGCATTCCTCCCCAGCGGACCGAACTCTCCATACTCTCGATGTCAAACAAGCGCTATCCTTTTACATCTCTCGCACTCGTTCCTTCAGATCATCTGATGCCTTATTCATCTCCTATGGTGGACAACGAATCGGAGTTAGGATTACATTCCAGAGACTCTCTAAATGGATTATTTTCTGCATACGGAGGTGCTATGAACGGGCGGGCAAGACACCCCCCTCTTATCTTCATGATCATTCCACCAGGGCAATCACCTCATCGATTGCCAACTTTCGTGGAGTCCCCGCCCAGGACATTTGCAAGGCTGCCATGTGGTCCTCTGTGCATACCTTCACCAAGCACTACTCTCTAGACCTGGCAGCCAGGATAGACTCCGGAGTGGGTAGAGCAGTTTTACACTCCATATTTGACTAACCTCCTTGACTCCCTCCACCTGAGGTAGGTCTTTTTACTGCTACTCACTCTCCCAATAGTGAGAATCACGGAGATCCTTGAAGAAGAAATAGTGGTACTTACCAGTAACTCTGTTCTTTGAGAGAACTCCGTGTATTCTCACGACCCGCCCACCTTCCCCTCTGTCTTGGAGGTACCCTGCTGGGGCTTCCAGGGACGGGGTTGGAAGGAACTGAGGCGGCGAGGGCTCCGCCCCCTTTTATAGACTCCCGCTCTCATGCGATCTGGAGCCCGTGCTTTTCTCTGAGCGGGAGGGGGGAGGGAGGGACGGAGGCCTCACCTTATTCTAGATCTTTCCAGGCTATCTTCTGCCTGGAAACTGCTGACAAGAGGTTTTCCGGTACCTGCGGAGCAGGAAGTGAATCCCAATGGTCAGAATACGCGGAGCTCTCTCAAAGAACAGAGTTACTGGTAAGTAACCTCTATTTATTGATAAATATGAATCAGTAAATATGTATGTCAAGGATATACGTACATTTATGTTGATGATGATAAAATATGAAATATTCCTAGAAAATTCTGAAATAATCTCCATGCTTTTTGATATTTATGTCTTGTTGCAATGTATGGCATTGAATGGTTTTTTAATTGTAATTATACTGAATTTGTATGTTTTTGGGAGTTTAAGCTAGAGTCAAAATGATTTTGTGACATTTTTGAAGAGGAAAGTTTTTTGATTTAAAAAACGTTGTGCATTTAACAGTTTTTTAAACTGTAACGTTTTTTGTTTTGGTAACTAAATTACTTAAAATGATGCTTTCTATTTATTTTCACAGAAGTTGATTAAGATTGGAGCCAAACATGGTAATCTCGCTATAGATGTTGGTTTGGGCAGACATCAAAACTACAGAAAATGCAACTTTTGATAAGATAAGGAGCTGTCGAGGAGAAATTTAGAAGCAGATAGCCATCTGTGCACAATGAGAAACTGTTGTGTTTGCATGAGATCTTACCACTGACTTAAACAAAAATTTGTATCTGAATTTTGCTGTTTTCTGGACTGGTAACAAAGATACCACCTGGAGCGTAAAACCCGTAGTGTATAAATGCCGGCATTTCTGTATCCAGTTTATCAATGACAGTGTATAAATGACAGTAGTATATCAGTTTTGGGCACCTCATTTTAAGAAGGACATTGACAAACTGGAGTGGGTCCAGAGGAAGATGACAAAGATAATAAACAGTCTGGAAAGCAAGTCTTATGAGGAAAGGCTGAAAGAACTGGGTACGCTTAGCCTAGAGAAGAGAAGGTTGAGGGGAGACATGAGGGCAGTCTTCAGATATCTAAAGAAGATGGCAAGGAACTTTTTTTCATTGCTACAGGAGTGCAAGACTAGAAATAACAGGCTCAAATTGCAAGGTGGCAGAATTTGGATAAATATCAGGAAAAACCCAGAGCTGTTTGGCAATGAAACAAGTTGCCCAGGGAGGTCATAGCTTCCCTCTTGTTGGTTTCCAAAGAGAGGCTGGAGAGCCACCTGCCAGGAATGGTGTAGCTGTAGCCATCCTGCATCCAAGCTGGGAGCTGGACTAGATGGCCCTTGGGGGAAGGATCTATGTTTAAATGAAGGACAGCTGGGCAGAGATCAGAGGTGCCCAGAAAGCAGTGGGAGAGAAGAGATCCCCCCTTCCTTAGCTGACACTGTCTGCTTCCAAAGAAGGAAACTGAAGAGGCCAATGCAATGGCATCAATCATAGCGCTCCAGGAATATCCAGATGCCCAATGGGTATCAGATGGAGAGTACGCAATCAGCATGGATGGAGATGGGCTGTAAATCCTTTTGCACATCATGCCTTATTTCAAAGAGCAGAGCTGAGAGGAGCAGACGAGATACAGACAAGATTCCCTTTGCCTATCCAGGGAATCTTCTTTTCAAACCACTGTGGAGGACTCCTGTCTACCTTCTTCTGACCTGCTTTCCTTTCCAGTTAACCAGTTGGTACTAAATGAAATCTGTCCTGTGCTGGGCGAGGTTGGCAGAATCTCACTGGGTGTGTCTACCTGTGATGCTTGCCCGTTCCAGCTTCCGAACACGGGAGCACGGATTATGTTTGTTCACTGCAACCTAGGTGTAAGCCACCCACAATATATGTGAGGAGACTTGTGGGACTTTGGATAAGCCTGGGGACAAACAATATCCGTACAATGCTACCATTCTGGCAGAAGGGAATGGCAGGAGATGGAAGAACCACTCAGGGAGAAGAGGACGGTGGGAGAGCAGGCTTTTTTTTGTTTGCATCTCTCTTAAAGACACCAGCATGGAGAAGTTGACGGATACACTCAACACAGAACTATGAAGTTCACAGTGGGGACAGAACTGTGTACTCACTTTGGGAGTGGGGGGGGGGGGGGGGGGGCTGCACATAAGTCTGTCCCTGACAGTGAAGCTGTTTCCAAACGCCACTGTTCTGTGTGGATTCTCTCATGTTGAATTTTCTCCATGAATTGTGCCTGCCATACTGCACAAGATAAGCAGTCACTCACACGCACAGTCACCTGGAACACAAGGGATACTTCCCGAGTTTATGCTGCTGTCCAGAGGGCTCCCCCCCGGTGGTCAGAATCCAGAAGGTGGCAGCATAACACACAGCAGTGTGAATGTTTTCAATATGCACCACAGGATGGCATAACACTTAGGCTAATTTAGTAATTTCAGACAGGACGGGCCCAGAGGCCCGCCATGCTGAATCACGCACCGGGATCCATTTCGGATCCCGGTCAGGAATCAGGCCGTCCGTCCTTTAGACATGCCGGCCTGATTCTCTTCGGGGAGGGGGCGGGGCAGCACGGCGCGACATGCGGCCGCACAGCCCCACGCCCCCACGCCCGCCCGCCCTCCAGGAGATGGACGGGCGCAGCAGCCAATCCAGCCACTGCATCCGATCCCGTCCCATGGCTGGGGTCGGATTCCTGGACGGGGCTGGCGGCCAGACATTCAGCGTGGCCATTGCAAGCCCCGTCCTGGATCGTGGCCAGTCTAACCACGATTCCAGGTGAGGCCGACCTCACCTCCGGAATCGTGGTTATTTTGATTCCTGCCAGGTATTCCCTGTGGTGAACATCTGGCAGGAATCTGTTAGAGGTTATGGGACAAACGGCCACCACAGGGGATTCACTGTGGTTGACCGTGGTCTCGTAATATCTGAAATTACCCCTTGTGCCATGGGTTAACATAATGTGTTAGACGCCCACATTCATTCACAAATAATGCACCATAGAAACCTCAATTAACCCTCCCAATCCCTTCTGAGGGAGAGAAGATGGTTACCACGTTTACCACTGAGCCAGCCACATAAGGACATAACTAGTGCCATACTGGGTCACAGCAATGGTCCATGAAGCCCAACATCCTGTCTCCAACAATTACCAATTTCTGTCTCTTGGGAGAAGTACCCAACAGGTCACAATGGGCAATTCATTCCCTGTTGTTCCAGCCCCCAACAGTAAGAGGTTACATCCCCAAAACCTACTTGGCTAATAGCTATTAATGGACCTATCCTCCAAGAACTCACCCAATCCCTTTTTAAAACTAGCTCAAGGTCAAGTGAATTTAACCACTTCCTCTGGCAGTAAATTCCACCTGTTTGACTATGGGGCACTCACTCCTAGAGCTGCCCTGGAGCTCCTCTAGGTTTGGTTCTCATGATACGGCTGATAAACCAACGAGAGAAGTTGCCTCCATTCAGCCCCAGGTTCTATATCTGGACATTCACATGACACAAGAATAAGAACATAAGACATGCCATACTGGGTCAGACCCATGGTCCATCAAGCCCAGCATCCTGTCTCCAACAGTGGCCACCTACAGTAGCTTGAAAGAAGTACAAGTACAGGTCATAGAGGTGTGACCCATCTTCTGCTAACTACTCCCAGCTACTGATAACCAGGGCTTTAAGCCCCAACTAGTAAGCATTTATGGCTCTATCCTCTTAAAAATGTATCTAGTTTCCATCTGAAGCTAGTTATGGTGCCGGCTTTCACTGCCTCCTCTGGCAATGAGTTCCACAACTGTATTGTCCGCTGAGTGAAAAAGTACTTCCTTTTGTTTGTTTTAAATCTGCTGCCATTTAACTTCAGAGAGTGTCCCCTTATTCTCTTATTGTGAAAAAGGGCAAGCAACAGTTCCCTATTTACTTTTTCCACACTGCTCATGGTTTTATAAATTTCTATCATATCCCCCATTAATTGCCTCTTCTCAAAGCTAAACAGCCCGAACCTGGTGAGCCTCTCCTCATATGGAAGTTGGTCCGTCCCTTGTTGCCCTTCTCTGAACTTTTTCCAATTCTATTATATCTTTCCTGAGATGGGGCGACCAGAACTGCACACAGTGTTCAAGATGAGGTGGTACCAAAGATTTATACAGCGGCATTATATTTTCCCTTTTATTTTCTATTCCTTTTGCAATAATGCCTAGCATTCGGTTTGCCTTTTTGCCTGCTGCCGCACACTGAGCTGATGTCCTCAAGGCACTATCCACAGTGGGGCCAATCCCATGCCCCGCGTGCGCCGCACACAACCTGCGCAGGCAGGCACACCTCCATTAGCAGCACGTTGTGCTGTGTGGAACCCGCACGGCATCCATGCGGATCCCACACAGAGGGTTTTGGAATTGTGGAGAATGACTCCTGAGTGGTTACACCCAGATCAGAACCTAGCACCGTGTATGTAAAGCGAGGATTATTTTCCCCTAGGTGCATCACCTTGCACTTATCAACATTGAATTTCATTTGCCATTCGATTGCCCATTCACCTAGTTGTGCAAGATCCCTCTGTAGTTCCTCACAGGGTGTTTTTCAAATGTGATGGTGCTTGGGCGCCGCCACAGACTTTACCCCCCTCCGGAGACAGGCCGCCACCATCCCACTAGGCCCCCGAACTAATGGGACGGGGGCTGGGCCACTGGGGAGGGCGAGATGTGCAGACGTGCGTCCACCCAGCCCTGCCCTCACACTCAGCGGCCTGCCCCCGTCCCTGATGGGTGACCAGTGATGGCCGCCATGGCACCTGGAACTGGTGGGGACTCTGAACCGGTTCCAATCAAGTGGACTTTCAAACATGAAAGCTCACTTTACTCCCAGCCAGGCGGGCGGATCCTGGCCGTGGTGTGACTCAGGCTGTGACTCAGAGACTTTCCCAGGTCACATCCGAGCTAGTTGCCACCAGAGCTGGGATCTAGCCCATGCTAACATCCGGCATGGGAAAACTAATGTGACCGTGACCCTTGTGCCAAAGCGTGTCACCATCACGTTTGAAAACACCCAGCGTCTGTGTCGGTCTTAGCTATCTTGAATAATTTGGTGTCCTCTGCAAATTTAGGCACCTCACTCTTTACCCCTTTCCCCAGATCATTAATGAATATGCTAACCTGCTCCCAGTACTGACCCCTGAGGCACCTTGCTGTTTAACCTCTCTCCACCTTGAAAAAAATGACCATTTATTTCTATCCTTTGTTTCCTATCTTTTAACCAGCTACCAATCCATGACAGGACTCTTCCTCTTACCCCATGACTACTTCGTTTGCTCAGGAATTTCTGGTGAAGGACTTTGTCAAAAGCTCTTTGAAAATCCAAATGTACTATATCAACTGGCTCACCCCTATCCATGTGCTTGTTAACAAACTCATACAATTCTAATTGGTTAGTGAGGCATGACTTCCCTTTGCTAAAGCCAGGCTGGTTTCTACCCATCAAATCACGCTTGTCAATATGCCTAGTCATTCTATTTTTTAACAATGGTCTCCACCAATTTGCCTGGGACTGATCATGATGTCAGGCTTACCAGTCTGTAGTTTCCAGGGTCACCTCTGGAGCCCTTCTTAAAAACTGGGGTTACATTTGCTAACCCGAATTTTTAAGAAGGGCGCAGAGGAGGATTATTATTATTAGCAAGCATTTATATAGTGCCAGCAATGTACCTGGCGCTTTACAAAGTAATGGAATAGATACGGTCCCTGCCCTAGGGCTTACAATCTGAGAGACTGCAATAAAAACGGATGCAAAGAACTGATTTAGTTTCTCAGTAATGTCCATGTCATCACTGAGCTCCGCCTTTGTTCCCTGATCATCTAGTGGGCCAACTGCCTCTCTAGCAGGTTTCTTGCCTCTGATGTACTGGGGGGAGAAATTGCTATTGGATTTGATATCCTTAGCAAGTCGTCCTTAGTCCCTGACAGCACTTTTAACTTAGACTAGTGAGGGGGGTGTCTCTGCCCTTTGGCCACCTGAGGATATGGGGAGAGCGCTACAAGAATGTCCCGTGCAGCACAGGAAGGGGAGCCAAGGGAGGGGAGGCAGAAGGTTCCTTAGCAGTTGAGCTGGCAGGGGCCAGGAGGACACAGAATGGGTCACGTGTTTTGAAACGAGTAAGGCTGGGGAAGGGGGGGGTCCATGGCTGCTGAATGGCAAAGCTACAGAGCACCCATCCAGGTGGGGTGGGGAGAGATTCTGTCGGGCGGCCCCCAGTGTGGCTACTGTGGAAGCCTCCTCGCGCTCCCCCTGCCGCAGACCATGGGGGACGGGGAAGCACGCCGGGCTGGCCTTTGAAACGGACATGTCCTGGTGTGAGTGCTGGGGACCCTGGGCTCCCCAGTGCTCGTGGCCAGTTCCTGTGACTTGCAAAGGTTGTGTCCCCCTGGCTGGCATGGCTGGCTGCCCCAATTCATACAATCGGGATGCGTGGACGCCATAGACTTTTTTGGCTTGCCCCACATGGACCTCTCGGCAGTGCACTGAGAGTGGGTGCTGAGTGGCTCACAGGAGCGGGCATCCCCCCACTCCACCTTCAGGTGGGTGAAGGCCACTCCTGGGTGGCCATGCATGGTAGCATCTCACCCTTGGTTGGCAGCTAGTGTTTGGGGTGGAAGCTGAGTTAAGCTTTGAGGTAAGCAGCACAGCAGCTGGGACCAGCAGCAGGGATGGGGCAGGATACAAATGGAGCTTGCACTAGGAATCTGCTTCCCTTGAATTTGGCTTTGGCTGTGGTTACCTGTAAGCTCAGTCTATGAAAGCGTCAAAGTGGGTGACTCTCCAGCAGACAGACAGACTCTCATCATTTGAGCTGGGAACTCCCCATTTAAGGGTGAAGCATGCAACATTGCATTCCTGTGTGAGGTCACGGAGGAAAGAGCTCTTTAATGTAGCGACAAATACAGAACTGACTGGAAGCTGAAGTTAACAAAATTCAAACTGGAAATAAGATGCAATTATTTATTTATTTTTATTAAGCACTGGAGCAGCTCCCTGAGGAGCGAGGCAGCTGGAGTCCTGAAGGCCAGAGTTGGGATCCATGTCTGCTAGGGACTTCAAGGGTGAATCACTGGGCAGAACGCTACGAACTGCACTTTTCAGGAGGGTCAGTGCAGGTCATCGTAATGACGCCTTTAAAACATGAGGGTATTTTCTCTTGCGCTTCTGCAATCAGTGTTTGTTATTCCAGAATAACTATCCTACTTACACCCCGCTTGTGAGGAGTGGTACAGATCCCCCGTTTAACCATCACTCCGATCATGAGTCAGAATCAGTCCTAAGTATTTTGCTACCCTGGGAAGTTTATTTCCCAAACCCCTATTAAGTCCCATCCAGAGCACAGGGGTCTTTACACCCAACCAAATTCAGCAGAGTGCAGAAGCACTGCATCCCGCTTACAGGTGGGGGGAGGGAAGTTCCCTCTGCAACTAGAAGCTGTTCTTCGTTTCCATTTGGATATTTTAGTGGCTACGACTCAGAGATATGTTGATAGAGCACAGCTACCAACTGAACCCCTGATGCGTGTTTTTTCACCTGAAACGCATTGGGTTAGTATGTGGTTGTGTAGGTCTGAGTATTTTATAAGATCTATTTATGTTTTTTCATTATACGTTGTTATTAAATACATTTATATATCATCTTAATTTTAACTGTGTCTTGCAAGTAGCTTGTTTGGTTTTTGATTTCAGTTGTTTGCTATTCCTTTCTTGTCCCTTCGTTTGAATTTAAGGTGGTGTTTGTTTACCCAGAACACACACTCGAAGATGCATTTTATAGCTGTAATGAAAGACTAGCTTTCCCCTCCCTGCTTTAGGAAGGTTAAAGGTCATTCTCTCTGCCAAACTGGCAGGAAATGTGATGTTTACTGGGAATAGTGGAGGCAGCTGGAATGCCAACATGGAACGCCAACAGGCTTCAAGGGACAGCTGGAGAAATGCCCAAGGTCTGCAATTAATGCCAAAGGGCGCTGCGGTGACTCCAGCAGGGGCTCAGTGAACAATGTAGGGAAGATGGGGAGCGAGGGGAAATGAGAAGTAGGAAATAGACAAGTTGCTGGAGGAGCAGGAGGAAAGACAAGAGGAATAAGGGGATGGATGGGGAGGAGGCCGATTGCCGACAGAGGTGCAATTCGGGGAGGGGGGAAGGTGAAAAGAAACAGCCCCGCACGCATAAGAAATGTTAAAGCGGAGTTTGTTAAATGCATTTGAGTTTCACTGAACGAGCAGCTCGCCCTGGAGGGATTCTGCCTCCTCCTCCTTCCTTTTCCCAGCTGCCAGACCCTTCCCCGCCCCCCGCAGCGCCAGCCAGCCAGCCAGGCGCGATTGCCGCTTATGGAGCAGAGGCTCCGGCTGGATTGGGGAGGAGGGGCCTCGACTCTCCCGGGCTGGGTCCGTGTTGTTTAAGCTGCTGGTGAATGAGGGGCAGGGGCTGCAAGGGGCGGGGCGGGGCTGGGAGCCGGCCGGGCAGGGACGATGCTGCTGCAGCCGCTGAGCCAGGGGGATCCATCCGCGTCTCCCGCCCCGGTATGAACTGCAGCGAGAGCCTGCGCCTCCGGAGCCTGCTGGGCAAGCTGTGGCGGGAGCTGCACGGCGGGAGCGGCAATGCCAGCGAGCCCGGGGGGGCTGGAGTCTGGCCGGGGCTGGGGCCGCAGCAGCCGCCGCCCGGGGGGAGCAAGAAGGGGGACGACGCCTACCTCTACATCCTGGTGATCATGATCTTCTATGGGTGCCTGGCCGGGGGCCTGATCCTGGCTTACACCCGCTCCCGCAAGGTCGAGTCCAAGCACGACCCCTACCACCTCTACATCGAGACGGACTGGCCCCGGCTCCCCGGCCCGGGAGAGCGCGGCGGCGAGGAGGGACCGCTGCCCCAGGAGCCAGCCGGCGTGGAGGGGGGGCCCGAGCAGCTGCTGTAAGGGCTGGGGGACGGGGAGGGTTTGATACCGACTCGCTGGAGCGGACTGGAGAGAAGGGAGTGGGGAGGAGAGGCTGGAGAGAAGGGAGTGGGGAGGAGAGGCTGGAGGGGGAATTAGGGGGGAAAGAGGCTGGAGAGAAGGGAGTGGGGAGGAGAGGCTGGAGGGGGAATTAGGGGGGAAAGAGGCAAGATCAGGGTTTTCCGATCTACCCTGAAGGGGGTAAGCAAGCCTGGTGGGGAGTAAGTGGGTCTCTCTGGCCGAGTTACAGCGCAGGGGCCAGAGGGGAGACTCTTAGACAAATCCTTCCGAATATTTGACCCCAAGGCCAGGCAGTGGGATTGGATACCTTGCCAAGGGAGCTTGGGGAGGCCTTTTAAAACCAGCTAGTAGAGAGGCCTCTCTCCGGAATAGTGTGTAGCTAGACCGGGTGGGCTCACTAGTGGGGGGGTCCCTTCTTGTCCTATCCTCCCGGGCTGTTTGTCACTCACAGGCTCCAGCAGCAGCAGCAGCAGCTAGAACAAAAGGCTCCTGAGGCTGAATCCCACGTGGAGCCAAACCCATCACTGGGGGAGGGACCGTAAAATGGGGCACGTTGTCCTGGCAACCAGCAGCCAGCCTCCCTGGTTCAAGCTCCCCCTCTGGCTGACTACTGCTGCAGTCCAGCTCAAGCAACGCCCAGGGCAGCTCCCTGCCTTAAGCCTGGCTGAAGTCACCCGAGGGAGGCCACCTCTAGATGCTGGGGCATCTAGAAAGCCGCAGGCCGATCACAGAGACTGGATTTAGATTCAGAGACATGATTTCACCTCCGTTGTGTTAAAGTTTCTGGGTAGCGCTTGCAGCTAACAATGAGCTAATGCGGGGAAGCCAGAAACAGAACTGAACTTAAAGGCCATCCAGAGCCTTCTGGTCCAAAGCGCTGGTGGCGTGGGCAAGACATGCCAGTTTTTATGGCCTAAGGTACCACATTGAACTTCCCCAACCCAATGGAGTATCTACGCTGTTCAGGACTGGAGCGGGGCTGGCTGTCTGGTGTAAGAAGAAGCAGAAGTCGCATCTACAACCTTCAGGGACACAGCGGAGTGCCTTAACTACTCTGCTGGGGGCTGCTTTCTGGACTACTGTGTCAATGAGGGTGGAAGCAAGCAAATAGGAATGGCAACAAGTGAACTAGATGAGAAACATCCTGCTTTCTTAGGGTGTAACATAGGGTGTAACACAGTCCTGCCTAAGGGTATCTGATCCACGTCTTACTGTCCAAGAGCTCCAGTGTAAGGATAATTCTGGGAGATTCTCCCCATTCATATTCGTCATAGGAACAACCTGGGGTAAATCCCAGTCACCCAAGATAACCCATTTATCTGCATTTATCCCATGGTAGTTATTTATGTGAATGAACAATGAAGTCAATAGGGCTATGAGTGTTTACAGGATCAAGGCCTCTTAGAGCAACACTCCACACATTGATCAAGGCCGCTTAGAGCAACACTCCATACATTGATCAATAGCAGCAACAAACTCAGGAGAAAGTAAATCAGAGAGCAAATTGTAACTGACCAATCAGCCCTGGCTACGGGGAAGAGGCAGAGGTAAGGCCTCGCCCTGTGACAGGTTCCATGCAAGCAAACTCTTGTCTGTACAGATCCCATTGTCTTTATGAGTGCCAGATCGGGACCATTTTTTGTAAAGGACCAGAGTTGTGTTCTGAAGAGCTGCCAGAAAGCTTTGCATTCTTCCTAATGCCTGGTTTGCCTTCCATGTAAATTTCAGCCACACAAATTTTCAAGACCTATCTGAAATTCAGACATGTTTCATGGCTACATTAATGCCAGCTAGAAAAATACGTTCTGTAAATTCTTTAGTGAAATCCCAAAATGGACAGTTTGGTCCCCAAAAGATCTGAAATTTCAGTCTGACTTTTGTAAGAGCCACATGTTTTTATGAACTGCTTAGGGGAATGAGATCTTTGTTCAGTACTATTGTGTATTTTAAAATAAATAGCCACCCAGATGAAAAACAGATTGTTTTTGGTTCATTAGTTTGCCTAATGCTTAGCTTGTAACTTGATTACATTTAACTTTTTTGACTACTGTTTTTTCTACAATAGATATTACTCATTTTGTAGTTTTCTACTTAATATGTTTGGGCACCAGATTTTCTCTTTCATTTTTATATTAATTGAACTAAAAACATTGTTACTGAAATAGTGCTTCTTGGTATAATTTATTTAAAATGTGCAACTCTAAGATTGATCTTCAACATGCTGTGCCAAGTGCCAATGGAGTTAGAACGAGCCAGAAGTGGAGGAGGTGGGACAGCCTTTGTCCCACCACCATTTAAAACAGGAGGAGAGGACAGAGTGCTGGTGTCCCTGGCACCCACAGGTGTCATGGAGGATGAAGTTGAGAGGCCTGTGCTTCCACCCGAAACTCAAAGGCAGATGTGTCCTCTCTGTGGTAAGTGCCCTTGTATCAGAACCTTAGTTTTTATTGGGCCAAAGGCTTTCAAAGCCAGTCACAAGAAACCAAACTTGACCTGTCACACAGCAGCCCTGCCTCTGAGGAAGGAAACATCGGCTATGCTCTGGGTTGGCTTCCCCCTATTAGGAGAGGACTTTCTGAATACACTCATAAATAATTGCAGTATTTACATCCTCTGTGTGTTCAGATATCACTAGCAGAACTATGTGCTGGTTTTTCCAATAACCCTAGGGAAGTCATTACTACCCTGAATCCCCACTTCTCTTTGCTTTTCTTTACAATGAGGATGGTAGCTTCATTCCAGTTATTTCAATAGTCAGCAGCGCAGTCCCCTGGAAGACAACCCAGGTGCTAGTAGTCAGCCAGAGGATGGCTCTCTAAATCAACCACAAGGAAAATCAGCTAGTTGAACTTTGCCTTTCTGGTTCTCCTGCCCTTATAAAATTGTCTGGGTTGGTATTATAGTGGGTAGGAGAACACTTGCAAGCCAAAAAACAATTTCCACTGGATTTTTAAACCTAATAAAAACACTTGCTAGGCTTTGCAAAGCCCCTTTTCAAGGGGTTGCAAGACCTACTCTACCAGTGAGGGCCCTTCTAACATTTATGAAGGACAGGGCACTGAGATGTAAAATGCTGCAAATGCAAAGCATTATTTAAAGGGCTGTAGGTCAGAAGCAGCCATTATGATAATCTAATCTATCCATTTGAATAACAGGTTATAATTTACCATCATCAGGCGACATTATTTTTACACTGGGTGTTAACAGACATCATGCTGGCCCCGCTTGGCCAAACGGCCAATGGGATGCCTGAACGTTTTGTTCCAGACCCACCAGCTGTGGGCCCGGAACAAACCCCACACGGGGGGGTGGCTGGGGTCCGCGCTCAGCCACGGCCAAGCTGGGCGAGAGTGGGTAAACATGGCTGCCTGTTGTCATGGGGTGGGAGCCGGCCGGCCCTGTTCCCCCTCCCTGGCCGAGGCAGGTAATGGGGATGTCTGTTCCCGTTGCTGGAACTGCCCCAGCCAGGGGTAGCCCTCCCCACCCCTAGGCTTGACACTGACACGCTGTGGCTTGCCTGGGCCAGAGCCTAACCCATGTGTCTCTCAGCGGGCCGCCAGATGGGGGCCCGCTACAGGCCCCAACCGTGTAGGTGGCTGCCCAAGGAACTGGGCCCAAGGGCCGCCCAAGCTCATTTCTGATGGGCCAATACCTTCTAGTTTATGGTCCTATGATTATATTCTGGCTTTTGCAACCCTTAATTCAGCCCCTCTCTCTTGCCCGTATGAAATCATAAATTGAAAGGGAAGCAGACACAGGCAGCCTCCTCCTCCTCCACGGGGTAGTGAGCACTAGCATGAATCCCATTCACTTCAGTACGACTCGCACCTCTGCTAACATGCATATTATTGCACTGGAAGATCATAAGCATAATGGGGAAGAAACACAGCGAGTTGATATTTTGGTTTGTATTGATGAGAGCCCTAACAAAATCAGTCCAGATGCCTTTGATAGCTGAGTTAAATCAAATTGAGGGGACACTTGCCAGGAATTATCTGTGAATTAAGTCAATCCCCCTTAAAGTGGACAGAAGATAAAATTCAGCACCTTCTGGGACCAGCCCAGGGTGTTTACCCTGCCCGTACAGGGTGCTTTCTTTTTAAAATGCATTCTGTTTCTCTAAGCTTCCCATAAATAACAAATGCCTCATCAGTCCGTTCGATTAACCACTGGCTGATTATTATTATTTTTTAAATACAAAAATAAGCAGTGTTTATCCTACCATCTAGAGCTGTGGACTATTTCACTGAGCTGAGATGAAAAAAATTTTCATCACCGCCTCCTGGAGAGACACCAAGAAAAAGCTACTTTACACTGCTTAGTTGAGAAGGACATAGGAATGTCCATTAATTTACTCCAGCACAGTATCAGGAGGATTCTTAAACACTGCTGTAGTTAGTTTATATTTAAAATCAGACTATGTGAGAAACAAGATCTACACATGGAGCAGGGAAGTAACTATGGAATGTGTGTGACAAATTTTGAGTGTTTTTAAAAGAGCAAGGTGGTGGTGGGAGCGTGGTCACTGAGTGGCACAGCTGTGGAGCACCCACTTAGGTGGAGTGACTGGGCAGCTCCCAGTGTGGCTAATGTGCCAGCCACCTCACTCCCCATCAGGGACCATGGAGGAGGGGGCAGCGTGCCAGTCTGGCCTTTGAAATTGACATGTCCCAGGTATGAGCGTTAGGGACACCCGGGCTCTCCAGCACCTCACACTCCCTGTCAGGGACCATGGAGGAGGGGGCAGCGTGCCAGTCTGGCCTTTGAAATTGACATGTCCCAGGTATGAGCGTTAGGGACATCCGGGCTCTCCAGCACCTCACACTCCCCGTCAGGGACCATGGAGGAGGGGGCAGCGTGCCAGTCTGGCCTTTGAAATTGACATGTCCCAGGTATGAGCGTTAGGGACATCCGGGCTCTCCAGCACCTCACACTCCCCGTCAGGGACCATGGAGGAGGGGGCAGCGTGCCAGTCTGGCCTTTGAAATTGACATGTCCCAGGTATGAGCGTTAGGGACGCCCGGGCTCTCCAGCACCTCACACTCCCCGTCAGGGACCATGGAGGAGGGGGCAACGTGCCAGTCTGGCCTTTGAAATTGACATGTCCCAGGTATGAGCGTTAGGGACGCCCGGGCTCTCCAGCACCTCACACTCCCCGTCAGGGACCATGGAGGAGGGGGCAGCGTGCCAGTCTGGCCTTTGAAATTGACACGTCCCAGGTATGAGTGTTAGGGACGCCCGGGCTCTTCAGCACCTCACACTCCCCGTCAGGGACCACGGAGGAGGGGGAAACGTGCCAGTCTGGCCTTTGAAATTGACATGTCCCAGGTATGAGCGTTAGGGACGCCCGGGCTCTCCAGCACCTCACACTCCCCGTCGGGGACCATGGAGGAGGGGGCAGCGTGCCAGTCTGGCCTTTGAAATTGACACGTCCCAGGTATGAGTGTTAGGGACGCCCGGGCTCTTCAGCACCTCACACTCCCCGTCAGGGACCACGGAGGAGGGGGAAACGTGCCAGTCTGGCCTTTGAAATTGACATGTCCCAGGTATGAGCGTTAGGGACGCCCGGGCTCTCCAGCACCTCACACTCCCCGTCGGGGACCATGGAGGAGGGGGCAGCGTGCCAGTCTGGCCTTTGAAATTGACACGTCCCAGGTATGAGTGTTAGGGACGCCCGGGCTCTTCAGCACCTCACACTCCCCGTCAGGGACCACGGAGGAGGGGGAAACGTGCCAGTCTGGCCTTTGAAATTGACATGTCCCAGGTATGAGTGTTAGGGACGCCCGGGCTCTCCAGCGCTCACAGCCAGTTCCTGTGACTGGTAAAGGCTGTGTCCCCCACTCAGAGTGCCTGTGAGTGGCAGAATGGTCTGCTGGTGTGGCTTGCTACCCCGGTTCATACAGGGAGGGGATGTACGAGCACCCATTGACACACACTTTTCTAGCTTGCCCCACATGGTACACTCCAGATTTCTTGGCAGTGCACAGTGAGTAGTCCTGAGTGGGCGCTGAGTGGCTCGCGGAGCACACGTTCCGGCTCCTGGATGGCCATGCATGGTAGCATCTCATTTAAAAACACCCTTTGGCGATTCAGTAGCCTAGACAATGGTTTGCTAAGTCTCAATCCATTATCAAGTATATTCACATCACGTTTGTCACAGGGAGACAAATAACTTCTCAGCGTCAGAGACGGGTCCGCTTGAACAGCACCCTGAATGCTTCGCAGAGAAGCAGATTTGTAGAAACCGCTAAATAGTTACATGGCCAAGCCGAGATTTCACTATGTATGCTAAAAGCGACTTTGCCTAGGCATGAATCCCATTGATATGAATGGGACACATGCTAGCACTACCTACCACCCTCAGCAGTATCCCTGAAGAGGATCATGCTGCTCTACTGCAACCCTCAAAATCAATGGGACTATTCTGGAGTAAGATTGTGGTCAATATTTAGGGTGTTAACGAACAAGAGGGGACGCCCTTGGAGCCCATGGTCGCTCTGTGCCCTCCCCGGGGCTGCCACCCACAGGCTCCATGTGGAACCACCACTAAAAGGCAAGCATCCCCCCCTCTCCCCTCCCCCCCTCCGCGGTCCGCCTGCACACACACACCACCATAAAGTTGTGGTCACTCCTCAGATGTCCTAGACTGCTGGCCACAACTCTATGGTGCTAAACATGGGTGGAGATGGCTGTGCACCCAACAGACAGGGACAGCTGCAGGGGAACCTTGTGGCCCCCCAACACGCAGGACTCAAGAGGCAGCGCATTGCCCTGCCTGCCTCCCGAGTTGCCCACACAGCCTCCCAGGCCCTTCTTGGCCTTCCCTGGAGATGACACCATGAGTACTGGCCCCGGGGGCTGGCCATCTGGAGGCTACCTGATATTCGAGCAGGTGAATCTGGGACTAATGGGGGGCGAAAGTGGGGCAACATCTCGTCTATTTATACCCTTAATTGACTTCCTTCAGGCTGTGTTATTCTCACTGAAAACAAGAAAAAACAAGGGTACTAATATTTAAACAATTTATAAAGTTGCTCTATATATACAGTATAGGGCCTCCTGTGCCCCTAAGAACAAATAAGTAACAATCTCCCTACGCACTCCTGCACTCTCTCCGCTCTTCCTCTGTCCCCTCCCTCGTTTCTCCTACTCGCCTAACCCTTCTCCCTCGCTGCCCCCCATGCCTGGAACTCCCTCCCTGCCAACATCCGCCTTGCCCCCTCCCTCCGCTCCTTCAAATCCCTCCTCAANTGTAGACATTGCCTTGACTGCTTACCATGACATTAGATGTTGTGAGATATCTGCTCCAGGGAGTCCGCTGAATTCAAGAAAAAACAAGAGTACTAACATATTTAAACAATTTATAAAGTTGATCTATATATACAGTATAGGGCCTCCTGTGCCCTTAAGAACAAATAAATAACAATCAAAATAATCAGCCCTAAAAAAAATGCTCATGTACAATCAGCAATCCCTAAAATCATGCATATGGACAAATACAAAGAAAATAATCCTAAAAATGGTAACACAACCATGTCACTCAGTATGAACAATTCCCTATGAAATCAATCCCAAATGCATTTCGGGGTCATAGCCCCTTCAATGGGATGTACATATTCAAAATAAGCAGAATATAGAAAGTGAAAAAATGCACAAAGTACATATAGGAGAGACCCTGCAAGAGACAAGAGGAAATAGCATGATATTTCATGCATCGTATCTGGAGATGAAATCAATGTTAGTTGAAAATAAGATCCCACCAATACCAGTCTGGGGCTTATCCTTTTCTCCTATTGATTCACTTTTTATTTCCTTTCTGCTTTATAGGTGCTGCAAAAATGCCCACCATATATGTAGATGGTCCTAGAGAAAAGCTAATGAATGTCAGAGCCGGGAAGGGAAGAAGGGGAAGGTTAGAAAACAAAAAGCCCATTAATAGGCCCCAAATCCATAATAATATCATGCTATCTCTATATCCAATACCCCAAATCCCATTTGCACTCTTATAAAGGCAAAATTATCAGGGCAAATATGCAACGCCCCTTTAGCAACCAATGTTAAAGTTCAGGCCTAATGGCTCTCAGAGGCCAAGCTCTGTTGGCATCCTCATGAGCAACATAAACATCGCAAAGGGTGATGTAGATATACAATATAGGGCCTGGGAATTCTTCTTATCAAAGCCAAAGAGCCCCCTTCCCTCTCTGGCTTTGATAACAGGAATCCCCACGCCCTATATTGTATATCTACATCATTCATCTGCTAAAGGGGCGTTGCATATTTGCTAGGGGTGGGACGTTCGGTACATCCGGTATCCGATACTGCCGGTATTTTGCTGTACCGGCAGTATCGGATTACTCCGGTATTTGGGGGTACCGGTACCGGTTCCCTGTGCCGGATTTTTTCACATTGCGGCCATTGAAATGAATGGCTGCAATGTAAAAAAAGAAACAAAAAACCCCAACCACTTTCCCTCCTCAGTCCAGGCTGCGCGGGTGGAACGGGGGACACCCCCCACCCACCCTGCCCAGCCTGGAGTTAAAAAATTTTTTTCCCTGAAGTCCCTGCTAGTGCGGGCTCCGGGCTGCTGCTGGCGACCCAGAGCCTGCACCAGCTGGTAGGTCCTGTGGTACTAGGGTGATCCCTGGGGTGGGGGGTGGTTTAACACACACCCCACCCCAGGGAGAACCCTACCTCCCCACCCAGGGATCGCCTACCTTTGGCGCTCCAGGCGGCGGCGGAGGTGGCGGCGGCAGCACGGCGGCTTCAGCACTTACTAGGCCTTCCGGGGAACTTCCACACTAGTAGGGACTTAGGGTAAAAAAAAATTTTTTACAAAAAAATCGAGGCTGGGCAGGGTGGGTGGGGGGTGCCTCCCCTTCCACCCGCACAGCCTGGGAGGGGGAGGTATTGGGTTTTTTCCCCATTGATTTCAATGGGGACAGTTCCCCATTGAAATCAATGGAATACATCCGGTACCAGTAAACCGGTTTTAATCCGGTAAACCAGTTTTTTGTAAACCGGTAACCGGTAAAACCGGTAACTGGTTTTTTGCCAGATGTCCAACCCCTATTGCCCTGATATTTTTGCCTTTATAAGAGTGCAAATAGGATTTGGGGTATTGGATGTAGAGATAGCATGATGGATTTTGGGCCTATTAATGGGATTTTTGTTTTCTAAGCTTCCCCTTCTTCCCTTCCCGTCTCTGATGTTCATTTGTTTTTCTCTAGGACCATCTACATATATGTTCAGGTGGGCATTTTTGCAGCACCTATAAAGCAGAAAGGAAATAAAAAGTGAATCAATAGGAGAAAAGAATAAGCCCCTGACTGGTATTGGTGGGATTTTATTTCAACTAATATTGATTTCATGTCCAGATAGACGATGGATGAAATATCGTGCTATTTCCTCTTGCTGGGTCTCTCCTATATGTACTTTGTGCATTTTTTGCACTTTCTATATTCTGCTTATTTTGAATATGTACATCGCACTGAAGAAGGGGCTATGACCCCGAAATGCGTTTGGGATTGATTTCATTGGGAATTGTTCATACTGAGTGACATGGTTGTGTTACCATTTTAATGATTATTTTCATTGTATTTGTCCATATGCATGATTTTAGGGATTTTTGATGTTTTAGGACTGATTATTTTGATTGTTACTTATTTGTTCTTAGGGACACAGGAGGCTCTATACTGTATATATAGATCAACTTTATAAATTGTTTAAATATTAGTACCCTTGTTTTTTCTTGTTTTCATTGGGTATTTTCAGATGTTACGAGAACCTGCTCAACCACAATGAACCACGGTCAATCCCGCGGCGGGGCCAAAGCACCCTGAACGTCTGCTTTGCGGGCGCCAGATGTTCACCACAGTCAATACCCACATGGGGTCAAAATCAACCACGCTTCCGGAGCTCCCCCCCAGACCATCTCCGAAAGTGTGGTCAAAGAGATTCCCGACAAGAACCAACAAAAAGTAACGTCTGGACGGCAATCACTGGCCGGAATCAAAGGAATAATTCTCAGCTGGGGACAAAGCACGCAGCGTCGCTGCTAGGCAACCAGCAACAACACAGGCTGGGGAGGGAGATTTAAAGGACATACAGCAGCAGCTGGGACAAGCCGCCCCGGTGCCTTCCAGGTGCTTTGACTACGGCTCGCCCCGGGATCAGCGTAACATCTGTTGCGTTGCCCCGGGTCGTGATCTGGCGGCCCGATTCCCTGCCGTGGTCCCGGTCCCGTCAGGTCTGTTCGGGGCTTTTTTTTTTTTTACCACGGGGGGTAGTTGTTCGGTTCACCCCCGCAGGGAACCCACTGTGGTGAATCGGGACCGCGTAACGTCTGAAATCACCCATAGTGTGTTTTAGCCTTCGGCTGCACAGGGGTACGTTGCTGCTGGGGATTCCTACCCCTCGGGGTGTTCTCACACTAGGTTATTCTCACCCCAATTCTCTTGACAAGGGCAGATTTGTATACGTCTTACTATCTGTGGCAGGATATTGTACACTCTAATAATTTAATCACTGAGAATTACAGAAGATTAAATGACTCAGACGTGCTTGTCTGCTAGAGAACAGAATGGGCTGCAAATACGAAGCCTGGGACTATGATTGAACTCTAGGCATTCTGCGGCGTTGAAAGTTATACTGAACGGCATGCACACGGCACAAAGGAAGAATAGAACTAGTACAGGAGACAGGCTTTGTTGTAATGATGATACAGTCCAGACTGATTAAACAGCAGAGTCAGTACTCAACAAGATCCATTTGTAAAAAAATAAAAATAAATCATTTTTGCAGGAAAAGAAATTAGGGCCCCTCAGCTACGTTAAGAGAAAACTGCATCGCTTAGAAACAGTGAACCATTTACCCCACTACAAATCATTAGAGGCATCACATCTCGAGTCAAGTGTTCTAGGCAAAGGACCCTTTCACAGCACCTCATTTCCCTTCATGGGGGGGTGGGGGGGTGGATGGGCTCTCACATCAAAGCACGTCCTACACAGTCTGCTTAAATCAGGGATAAGGAGCCTTTTCCCTCCCAGAGGCCACTTTCAAAATTAGTAAAAGCTCCATGGGCCAGAGGGTGGGCTCAAAAAGTGGGTCCAGAGCATGGCTCTGTCTATGTCTGTAGGGGGACACCGCGGTAAATCTCTGCTCCCCTACCCTAAGCTCGGTCTTTTCACGCTTTTCGGAGCAGAACAGAGTGTAGGAACTGGATGCAGAGGTTTGGGGGAAGAGAAATTGCCGGGGAAGCTTTGCAGGTGGGCCACACCCACTCGTATGCTGCTTGATGCTGTTCCTGCTTTTTGAGGGGGGGGGAGGGGGAAGGAGAGTGCCAGGACCCTCTGCAGGGGGAATAGTGGGTTTGGGGGAGGTGTGAGTTATACACTGACCCCGCAGGGGGGTGGGGCTGTGGAATCAAGGGGGGAGGGGTTGTGCCCTAATCACTGCGAGAGAGGGAAAGGGACAAAGACTAATTTTCCTTTGGTTTTTAATCTTGTGTAAGTTCTAATTGGGTTTCTGTACTTTTATGTATTTTTTTCCTGTTTTGTAGCTGCTCTGAGTCTTTTGTGAGATTAGCGGGATAGAAATCCAAATTAATAATTAATAAAATCTAGTCAGAGGCTGCATTTAGCCCCCACACCTGATGTTTCCCCATCCCTCGTTTAAATGTAAAGAAGAAAAAGATCTGTATTAAACAGCTGCCTAGCACATAACCTTATCCGTTCCACAGCCTTCACCACCCTGTTCAGTGACATACAAAGAATTGATTTAGTTAAAACATTTTTAGAATAAAAAGCGTTTTATTTTCACTATTTTCTGATTTAAGAAATAAACAAAGGTTTTATCTCCCAGTCACAAAATATAACCTTGCTAGTACAGCCATATGAACTCAACAAAATATCATGATGAATTAAGATCAGATCTACAAATTAACCATGTAACTGTCGAATGCATTTAGTTATCAGCAAAATATAGTTTAAAGGATTTGTTACATAGTTCATTAGGTTCTTGTGTTTATTCAACTTCAAAGTTAACAGTCTTAACATAACACAAGTTGTATTCTGCAATCTACACACTATTAACTGCTATTAAAACAAGTCATTGTTTTACATAAACACATAAACAGTAAGGTTTTACAAAAACTATATAGTTAGATCATCATTTTTTATTTCAATGTTCTCTGGGGAAAAACAAAAGCTTGCAGATTCAGGCCAGGAGAGGGAGAAAAGGCAACAAAAGCACTTCTGTCCTTCAAAGTCATAACGGAATCATTTCGCAATATTGTAGGTAACTGGCAAACAGTTTATCCTAGTTTTTAAAATAAAAAGCAGCAGTTTTCCAAATCCACATGATATTCTTCTTTTCCCTTTCTAGGGAGTATCTTCTGGTGTAGTGGGTGCCATCAATTAAATCTGGAATAAATATGTTACCCAGTTTATGCCATGGGAAAACTAGCTATTCCTTATTGATAGAAGCTCAACACTGGCTTCAGAGTAGATTCCTAGTGTCCAACTGATTACATATATTCCAGGAAAGCTTATTTGCAGGTCTGCCAAGAGACTAATCCTTCCTCAATCCCAACAGCTTCCAACCCTCTAACTCCAAATAGGATTCCCCCAACCTCACAACTACTTAAAGAGTTACTTTGATATGGCTACATGAACTTGGAAAAGCATATTTTCCACTGACTGCCAGCTTTAAAACAAGGCTGAGAAAAAGAGTTTTGATGCATCTCTGAAGTGACCAGTTCCATTTGTTAATGGCCTATTTGTCTGCCTATGCTCCAAAAGCACTACTTATGAAAGATGTCAATTGTGACCTAAAGGACAATCACATGTCTGCTCAAAGCTGTAAGGCAAGTTGATTTAGCACTAGTGCAGACCTCAGCATTCAGTATTATACAAGAAGTTCTTGTAGAACTGTTGTGTGCAAGGCATTTATGGGAACAACTCCAACACTACCTAAATAAGCCACCAATACAAATAATCCAGGAGCCTGTATGCACTTGAACAAAATCTTGATGGCTGGTTTCTTTTAGCAAACTTCTTCCATTTACAAATATTTGTCACCAAGTCTATGATAGCCTAAGGAAGCAGTGCTCAGCGGTACTTCCAAAACAAGCTACACTTGAGAATAGAAAGGACAGTTTCCCCTAGTTTGAGACGGACTGCCTAGAGAACCAAGTCTTGGAAACGGAAGCAGTCACTTGCTATCTTCCATACTGTGTTGGCAGGTGTCACCTGTGCTGTCAGCAGGAAGTTCTGGTTGAAGAAACGTTGCTTGTTCCCATCAAATTTTACAGACCCACATGTCACAACGAGGATTGTCGTCTGGCCTTGAGTAGCTTGTTCTTTGTAGAGAGAAAAGACAACTTAAAAAAAACCAAGCCACCGCACCGTTTCCCTGCCACCTCTCCCGTTTTATATATGAAATTCAACATGCTCACTTAGCTACAAGATTATGTTCACACTAACCACAGTTTTAGTTTAATGACTTGCTAGAAGAATATGCATGTTAGTAACGTAACCTACAAATCCATTTTTAAACCCCATTTTGTTAAGGTGAACCTGAACAGCTTCTTAGCAGCAAAGGTTGATTTTCCATGCTACTTTTTCCACATATTTTCCTTTGTACCATTTAGGTTACAGCGCCACCTGGTGGTTACATTGATAAACAGCCACATTTCCCTTAAATTAAAAATGTCTGTTAAATTTAGAGAAGCAGATTAGGCACGGAGTAGAACAGAGTTCTTCCTGCTTGGAAAGCGACTTCTGTCACAGTGAAAGAGTGTTCCTGTTCCCTTCTACAGGGTTGTAGTTCCTTTCCTGTGTGCAGTTTCTTACATGATCCACATGCTGGAAGCCACGTTCCAATGGATGAAGCTTGTTCCAAAAACCAGACACGGAACGTAGCATTTTTGCAACTGTTTACATCAAGCAGTTCTCTGAGCTATACGGTCTGCAATTTTCCAACCTGGCATGAGGAAACAGAGGTCTTGGGAGGCAAGAGATCCAACTAAGACCGTAGTCACACCCGATGGCGGTGCAGCAGCAAAACATCTGGGAGCCAAAGACGCAGCAAGGGAGGAGGCGGATGCTGGAAGTACGGCCCATTTGAAGGAGGTTCTGCCATGACTTTATTCGTGGTTGTCAAGGCTCAAAATCCAGCCTTGACAACCGCGAGTAAAGTCGCAGCAGAACCCCATTCACACCGGCGGTACTTCCAGCATCCGCCTCCTCCCCGCATCACCGCGCCTTTGACTCCCAGGTGTTTTGCCGCCACGCCATCATCAGGTGTAAATGCAGCCTATGGCTGCTTGCACACAAGACAGGAGGGGGTGGGAGTGGGGAAACTGGTGCGAGCCAAAATCAAGACATGGGATCACGCGGAGTCCCGCTTGTGTGCGTGTTTTTCAGAGGGCTGAAAATCCAGCCCTGTCTCCCATCACTGAAATCACAGCAGATATGGACTAACCACATCAAAACCCCATGCACACAAGCGCGACTTCATGATTCCCCCTGCCGTGATTTTGGTTGGCGGCAGTTCCCATCTCCTGTGCAAGCGGCCTAAGGTTACTCTACTGCATCCCAGAGGAAGGATCCGAATCCAGGTCTCTTGGCTACCAGTTACACACTTTTTACCCATTTCCAAAGTGAGCCTTACAAATTAATATCACACCGCCTAGATAAGCACCACTGCCTCGTCAGTGCTTGGAGTGATCCAAATTACATCAGTCTGGTCAGGTGTAAAATGTTAAGGAGAGACTCATACTGCAACTCTACTGGTCATCTGCTTAGTTACCCACCATCCCTTTTATTTGGGATGGTTACATGCCAGCACCAAGCTGTTCCCGAAACTGTTCTCCCACCACCACCGCTGATCATCACTGGTTTCAATTCTTGCCCACTTTCTATATTTGCAAGAAAACGAAAACCTTGAATTATAAAACCAGCTTACCATGAACAGGTTGACAATCTAGCATAGTGACTTGGAACTCACTAGATGGCAACATTTCAAAGAATTCATTCAGAGCAGTTTGTCCAGATATAGCATTTCCATTCCAAATTAGTGTTGCTTTGTCCATGTAGAGCCTCGTCAACATCTAGCAAACAGAGAAACACCAGGAAGAGTTACGATATCAACTGCCAATAAGTGAAAACCTTGTGTGGAGATTTATATAATATTGTTGTACATGAGATCCGTCTTCACATAACCTTGAATTTAATCATCATATTCAGACACCGGCTTGCACTGGCAAGAGCTCTCTCCATTCGAAGGTGAATTAGACAGAAGAGTGTGTATTGCTTCACAACAGTGGGTGCAGCCACACGAGAGAGTGGGAAGACTTCCACGCCTTGGGTAGCCTTACTGCGCTCTGGGCAGCCAGGCCACGCGGCGATGCAGTGCATTGTGTGCCCAGCACCTGACAGATGTGTCCCCCACGCCCCCAATCCCAGGGTGGGCCAAGCAGCTGGCTGCTCCAATATGCATCCTTGGAGAAATTCCAAGGATGTGTTGTAGAGAAGTCTTACCCCAACTAGGGTTGGGGTAACTCATGTGGCTGGATGCGCTGAGCGTCGCTGTAGGGCCTTGAGGGGCAGGCACCGTCGCGAACAGCCACATCACGGATGGGTGGGATCTCCAGTTAGATACGGACTAATCGTGTCAAAAATCCCATGTACACAAGTGCGACTTCATGCGATTCCCCCTGCGCTGATTTCAGCTTGCGGCAGTTCCCATTTCTCGTGCAAGCAGCCTAAGGTTACTCTAGTGCCTATCAGAGGAAGGACTGGAATCCAGATCTCTTTGCTTCCAGTTATGCACTTTTTTTACCCATTTCCAAAGTGAGCCATATAAATTAATGCAGATATTCACTAAAATTGTTAGACAAAACTTTCTTAAAACCTGTAAAGAATAGTCTCTTTATTATGTATCTATAGATCCCTATGAACATAGTTTGAAGCAGAATTTAGACCAGCAGTTTCTAGCAAGTCTGCAAAGCTTTTTCTGGTAATAGGATACTGGCTGTACCTTCACAATCACATCTGTATCTACAGGCATCCAGGCAGCCTTATTAGAATGAAAGGACTACAATTAGCATAAGAGAACAGAACTTTCACAGCTGTCAGCACTAAAAGTTGTCCAAAGAAGGAACTTCAGCTTAGACTGGGAGAACAGGATATTAATTTACAAGTTCAAAAGAAGAAACTAATAGGACTTGGCTTCGCTTTATTAACCAAGCATGTAAAAAGTCATCAAGCTCTGCAGCTGAACCGGTGACTGGAGAAGAGAGACATGAGCAGAATAAGTGAAAATAAAACGGAGTGCTTCTAAATTAGTCAATAACTTGAAAGATATTTCGTAACAGTGAAGAGAAGACAGATCTTGATGCCGGATCATCAACTCTTGGAAGTAACTTAGCAAGCTCGGTCTGATGCTAATTAGAAACACACCAAAGCCAGAGTGTAAAAACAGAATAAGTCCTACTAAGGAACTACATACCCTCCTCCTTTTATCCATAGTCTCATAGTATATGTTGATAAATTCTTCAGCTGCTCTGCAAGCTTGATCCACATAGGTTTTGAAATCCTAAAGAAACAAAATACACCCCCCCTCATCAATTTTCTACAGCAAATACACAAAATGAACTAAACTAGGGTCCTAGATTGATCTACTCCACTTTCCCCAAGCCTGCTGTTGACTAGTTTATACCTCCATCAAACTTTCCAACAACATCCCACAAGTGTTCTCAGACAGCATTCTGCAGCCAGCAAGACTTCATTTGAAATCCCGCCCACCCTTAAGATTCATATTAAGCTTTTCTTGAGGTGATCCCATTTAGCAACTCCCTGCCATATAACTTTGGGCCAAAAAATGTCATCAGCTTCTCTTCCTATTGTCATCGATATGCAGCCAGAGAGAGACCCATGTTCAGCTTAGACAGGGAGAGCAGGATATTAACTTGTGAGATCAAAAGAAGAAAGAATGACAATAGGAAGCCAAGTACGTGCACTTGAGACCTCGCATCTTCATGAATGTTAGACCCCTTGTCTCTCCCTCTGTTCCCCTTCCTAAGTCTCTCCCCCAGCTCCTGTCTCTCAGATTGTAAGCCCTAGGGGCAGGGACCGTGTCTATTTTATTACTTTGTAAAGTGCCAGGTACACTGCTGG
>QEPC01006282.1:7632900-7647304 GCA_003113815.1 Sphenodon punctatus
CCCCCCCCCTCCTCTCCCCGTTTTACACATCATTATACTCAAGGTGCAGCCTTCCAGCCATTGAAGTTCAAGCCAGTGGCTCAGCTCCATGGGGTGCCCAGAGCTTTGCTTTGGTCCTCGGTTTGATTTTCCTGATCAATGAAATCAGTCGATTTCAGTGGAGAAATCTACTACACTACACTACTACTACTACTACTACTACACAGTAGTAGAGAGAAGCACATGCAAAAAACACAAAGAATACTCGAGTCGCAAGACTTAACCTGGTGTGATTCCCAAACTGTTGTAACCCTGGCACTACTACTTAACACTGCTGGAAGCCTCTCACCAAACTGACTATGGGACTCACACAAGCTCTAAGGCCAGAGCTAACCAGCCAAAGGACAGTTCTGTCAGTTGTCATTTCAGTCTTACTACCCTTTTTGACAATATTTCTTTTTCTTTTTTTAAAAAAGCTGTTTTTTATAATGCAATTCATATTTCTATATTTGACTGTCAGAGTGGTAAAAGAGCGAACGTGAGCTGACTAAATTTGCAGATGACCCAAGTTATTCAAGACAGTTAAACACCAAGGTGGACTAATGAAGAATTAAGGAGGATCTTGCAAGGCTGGGAAACTCGGCAATAAAATAGCAGATGAAAATCAGTGTTGATACACGCGTAGTGATACACGTAGGGAAATGTTTCCATACACGGGGTTGCCCGGGTTCCAAATTAGGCGTTACCAGTCAGGAAAAGGATCATCATGATCGCTGTGGACAGTTCATTGAAAACATCAGCTCAACATGCAGCCGTGGCCACAAAGGCAAACAGGATGTTAGAAATTATTGGAAAAGAGAGAGAGAATGAAACAAAATACCATCATGCCTCTATATAAATCTATGGTGGAACCACAACTTGAGTATTATATGCTATTCTGGTTGCCTGATCTCTAAAGAAGAAAGATATATAGTAGAACTGGGAAAGGGGCAGAAAACAAAAAGGTATGGAATGGCTTCTGTAAGAGGAGAGGCTAAATAGGTTAGAGCTCTTCAGCTTGGAGGAGACACAACTGAGAGGGGATACGAGAGAAGTTTCCAAAATCTTGAGTAGTGTGCAATGAGTAAATAGAGAGCAGTTATTTACTCTCTTTAAAAATACTAGAACTAGGAGACACTTTCTGAACAAGGGCGTAGCTATAACAGAGAAAGGTGGTGCAACTACAACAGGCCCCAGAGCCTGGGGTCCCCACGCTTCCTTGTACAGCTTTGTCTTGTGACACTGGGAGGGAGCAAAGAGGGAGCCCGTTCTGTCTTCTGCACTAGGGCCCATGCCAACCTAGTGTGTTTCTGTCTTTGAAATTAACTGGCAGCAGATTTCAAACAAATAAAAGGAAGTACTTTTTCACTCAACATACTGTTAATAATAATTTTATTTTGCCCCACCACTATCAAATGGCTCTCAGAGCGCTTTACGATATTATAAATAATAAAACAATATAAAATCCATTTAGAATAAAAGTCCAAGAAAAACAATTTCAAAGGGGGAGGTAAGGAGAGGGGGAGAGAACACATAAAGGGAAACTAGCAATGGATCCTAAAAACACGTAGAAAATAAATAAGTCTTCAGGTGCTTTTTAAAGATGAGGAGAGAGGAAATAAGATGGACTTCTGGAGGGAGCAAGTTCCGCACTAGGAGCCCCCACCACAGCAAAGGCATGATCACCCACCAACTTAAGGCACAAAGGCAAGTTTCCCCAAGCAGCGGGTTGCTTCTGAGTGCAGATCCCCATCGGTGTGAGGCTCCAGGAGCAGATCTCAAATAGAGCCAGGGCCTGTACCATTCAGGGTCTTAAAAACCAGCTGTGCAGTCTTCAACTCAATCTGTTGCTTTACAGGCAGCCAATGCAGAGAACACAGGGTGGGCGTAATATGATCATGGCTGCCCAAACCAGTAAGCAGCCGCGCTGCTGCATTCGAAATGAGCTGCAAGTGACACAGAAGCACCATTGGCAGCCCATCGAAGAGAGAAAGGAGAATTGGTTACCTACCTTCGTGAATTCCTTTCTCTCTTACTCTCCTGATCCTCCTCCGCTGGGTAGCTCTGCTGATGGCCGATAGGAGGCAGATGACTTCATTTCTTTTATGCGCATGCGCGCCAGGAGCTACCCGGTCCCTCAGTCCATAGTATAGCCGAGTGCCCCTGTAAGTAGTATCACCTGACAAAACATAACTTCAGGAGAAAAACTGTAATACGTTAAGAACATAATATTAAGAATCAGTTGAACTGGGACCCAACATGGTAAAAGTTAAAAAACAGTTGTATAAGTGAGATGCTGAGTGCTGTACGGCAGGGAGGGTCGGAGGAGGATCAGGAGAGTAAGAGAGAAAGGAATTCACGAAGGTAGGTAACCAATTCTCCTTTCTCCTCTTACCTCCTTCTCCTCCTCCGCTGGGATGTACCAGAGCCAAATCCCTCCTCTACGGGTGGGAGCCGACAGCACTGGGAGCATCCAGTACTGACTGCAGTACCCGCCTGCCAAAGGCAGCCTCAGCTGACTGAAAAATATTGATCTTATAATGCCTTATGAAGGTATGTGGGGACGCCCATGTTGCGGCTCTACAAATCTCCTCGTAGGAGGCTTGTGCCTTAAAGGCGTACGAAGTGGCCGCACTGCGGACAGAGTGGGCCCAGATCTGTAAGGGGGGAATCCTCCCGCCGGCCCTGTAGGCTTCAATAATGGCCTGCTTCACCCATTTAGATAACAAGGTCTTAGAAGCCTTGAGACCCTGAAGAGCCGGTCGAGTGTTAACAAAAAGGGCCGTGGATTTACGAAAGGCCCGGGTCCTGGACAAATAAATTTTGAGCGCCCGTCTGACATCCAGTTTGTGCCAAACTTTCTCTTTTTGGTGAACAGGGTTGGGGCAAAAAGATGGAAGCACCAACTCCTGGGATCTGTGAAAATAAGAATTTACCTTCGGGATGAAGGCCGGGTCCAACCTGAGAACGACCGAATCTGGCCGAAAAATACAAAAATTGTCCTCCATTGACAGTGCACTCAGCTCCGAAACTCTTCGAGCTGACGTGACCGCCACTAAGAAGACTGTTTTTAGCGTTAGAAGGTACAAGGATATATGTTTTAGGGGCTCAAAAGGAGGTCTTGTAAGTGCCTCTAAGACCAAATTTAGATTCCAGGAAGGCACCCGGTGAACAACAGGAGGAGACAGGAGCCTGGCCGCCCGGATGAACCTCCGGACATGTGCGTGCGAGGATATAGGCCTATTAGTTTCAGCTCTCAGGACAGAATCGAGAGCTGCTGCTTGCCTAGCTAAGGTATTGGCCCTGAGTCCTTTGTCTAGTCCCTGCTGTAGGAACTCTAATACTTGTGGAACTCCTGCCTGTCTAGGGTCCAAGTCTTTTTGCCTTGACCAGTTAGCAAAGGTTTTCCATGTGCTCTGGTATGTCCTTCTAGTGGCTGGTTTTCTAGAACTTTGAAGGGTATCAAGAACTGGTTCCGAATAACCCCTTCGTCTTAGCGCAGCGCGCTCAATCGCCAGGCTGTCAACTGCAGAGTCTGGACGTCTGGGCAGGATATCGGACCCTGACGAAGAAGGTCTGACAGTAGAGGAAGTTTTCTGTACTGGCCGTGACTCAGTTGGATGAGCTCCGAGAACCAGGGCCTCCTGGGCCACCAGGGAGCGATCAGAACTAGGAGTGCCCTTTCCCTGCGTGCTTTCGCGATGGTTCTTAGAAGTAGTGGAAACGGAGGGAACGCATAGAGCAGCCCCTTTGGCCACGGCTGGTTCAGGGCGTCGATTGCCTCCGCCTCCTGGCATGGTTCCCGTGTCATGAAGCGGGGCAGCTGGGCGTTGGTTCTCGAGGCAAACAGGTCGATGACAGGAAGCCCAAACCAACTCACAACGTTCCGGAACACTGTCTCGTTGAGCAGCCACTCGTGAGGCTGTAGTAGCTGGCGGCTAAGCCAGTCCACTGTCGTGTTGTCTTGGCCTCTGATATGGAGCGCTTTCAGAGAAGTCAAGTGGGATTGGGCCCACTTGAATAGTCACGTTGCTTCCCGGTGTAGTTGGAGCGACCGGGACCCGCCCTGATGGTTGATATATGCCTTTGCTGTGGTATTGTCGGTGTAGATGAGCAGGTGGCGATTGGTCCCGGAGGGGAAGATTTGTTGAAGGGCCAGACGAATGGCCTTCAGCTCCAAGAAGTTGATTTGTTGTTTCGAGTCCTGGGGAGACCATAATCCACCGATCACGTCGTAGTGTGCGCCCCCAGCCTGTTAAACTGGCGTCTGTTGTTATTATGACCCTTGGGGGGTCCGTGAGAGGAACCCCTTGCAAGAAGTGTGCGGGATCTAACCACCAGGACATGGAGTTCTTTAGATGTCCTGGTATGAGCACCCAGGGGTTCAGCCCGCCTGTGAGCTCTCATTGAAAAGGAGTTAGCAGCTTCTGCAAGGGACGAATATGGAACCTGCCCCATGTCACCTGGGCTGTGCAGGAGACTAGCAGCCCCAGGAGTGAAGCGAGTGTCTTGAGTCTGAGGCGGTGTGACGATCTGAGGGTTCTTACCAGCTTCTGTATCTTCCCTGCCCTGTCCAGTGGTACAAACGCGCGGTCGGAGCTGGTATCGATGACTGTACCCAGATGCTGTAGTGTCCTTGTCGGAGACAGATGGCTTTTCTCCATATTGACGAGAAAACTGTGTTGTTTCAGATAGAGAATAGTTCTGTTGAGGTCTTCTATGGTCTTCTCCGGAGACTGGGCCCAGATCAACAGATCGTCGAGGTAAGGATGAATGTGAATGCCTTCCATCCTGAGGTTCGCCACCAGGGGGATCAACACCTTGGTGAAAGTCCGGGGGCTGATGATAGCCCGAACGGAAGGGCTCGAAACTGCCAATGGTGGTGGTTGTACGTGAAGCGTAGCCACTTCCTGTGAGACGCTCTGATTGGAATGTGGAGGTAAGCATCCTGTAAATCCAGGGACACCATCCAGTCGTGTCTGTGAATGCTGTGGCAAATGGAGGACACCGTCTCCATCTTGAATCTCTTTTTTGTCACGTGGCGATTCAGGGCCTTCAGATCTAATACTGCTCTCCATTTTCCTGTCTTTTTTGCCACCAGGAAAAGAATGGAGTATAGTCCCGAGAATTGTTGCTCGAGTGGCACTTTTTCTATGGTCCTGGTGTCGCGTAGTCTTCTGATTTCGTCTGTCATTGCGCAATATTTTTCTGGATCCCTTGAGATGGGGGAGATCAAAAACCTGCTTGGGGGGGGGCGTTGTCTAATTTGATGGCATATCCTCGTTCTACGCAGGACAGGACCCAGGCGTCTGAGACCGAGAGAGCCCACTCCTCGCGGAACAGCTGGATCCTGCCCCTGACCTGCTGGGCGGAGTAGTCAGGCGTCCTGCCTGGGTTGGCTGGCAGGGGGGCCTCTTGATCTGTGCCTGTCATACCTTCCTGAGCGGAAGCCCCTGCCTCTGCCCCTGAAGGCAAAGTTGGTAGTATAACCCCTCTGTGCTGGTGTCTGAAATGTTCTGTATGGGCTTGGGGCTGAGAAGCCCCTGAAACGAAAGGGCTGCTGTCTAAAGGAGCCCCTTCTAGTGGACAGCTGTTGGAGGGTCTTAGTTTTGTCCTTGCTGGACGCTTCGTCCAAGACCTTCTCTAGGCACACGCCAAATAGTTTAGAACCTTTGTACGGGGAGGCAGTCAGCAAGTTCTTTGCGGTGACATCCCCGTCCCATGAGCGTAGCCATAGCCTGTGCCTGGCAGCGACGTTGTTGGCTACAGATCTAGCTGACCAAGTTAGATTATCAGTGGTCGCGTCTGCTAAAAAGGCGGCCACCATGTGGACTCTAGAATTTAGTCTCTGGGCCTTCCCCTCTGATATCTCTGGATCTTGTAATTCTTGGAGCCATGCGAGCATGGCTCTGGAGACATAAGAGGACGCTATCCCTATCTTTAGGGCCGCAGATGTAGTCTCTGAGGCTTTCTTAAGAGCAGCATCAACTGCTCTATCCGTAGCGTCCCTAGGATGGCAATCCCCCTCAGTGGGGAACACAGTGTGTCTAGCTAGGGAAGCCGCTCCTGCGTCTACCTTAGGTGATCGGAACAGGGGGTCCTTTCTCCTGGAGAAGGAGTAGAGGGAGTCCTGAGCCTTATTCATCTTACAACTTTTGTCAGGCTGCTTCCACTCTTGCAGCACCAGTCTCTCGAAAGCCTTGTCTAAGGGGAGGCCCTGGTCCCTGCCATGAATTGATGGGCTATATTGTCGGGTTTCCTCCTCCTGGGAGTCGGAGGAGTCCCGCTTAGGTGGTTTTTCCTGCAACTGCAGAGTTTTAATGACATGAGCAATGAGCTCATTCCTGTACTGAACAGGGAATTGTCTCTCCCCATCGTTGGTATCAGATGCTTGTTCGACCCATTCGCCCTCCTCCAAATCAGAGTGAGTTTGCTCAGATTCTGAGGAAGGTGCAGACTCAGTCTGCCTATGCTCAGCTAATGCCTGGTTCAGTTCAATATGTTGACCCTCTTGGTCACTTTCTGCTGAGGATTAAACGGCGTGACGAGTGTCACCCAAAGGGTGCCACTGCCTAGGTCTCTTCTTGGGGGTAGCGGAAGTCCCTGCCTTGGATTTAGTCAGAGACTTGGTATGCCTTTCTTTTTGGTCTGTCTCTCCCCAGTAACCTCCCCAGGGTAGCCAGGATCTCTCCTATAGATTTTTCTATGGAGGCTAGGCGTACCTGCGTGTCTTGTTCCTGCGAGGGGGCTGCCACTGCCGGAGGGGTGGCCCTGAGGGGGGGCTGTCCCGTACTCATGGCCTGTCTAAGGAGAGAGAAGCAGAAGTCACATAAGGATTAAAAGTTTATCAATCAGGCACTAAAGGGTTAACTTGCCTTCTGAGGGAGCCCGGCTAAACTGTCTCCGCTCTGGTAGAGGAGGGGCCACATGGGAGCTGTTGCTAGGGAGAAGAGACAAGCAGTGCTGCGTCCGCCCTGTAGGGGGCCCTTACGTGCTGTTGCTAGGGAGAATAGAACAGCCGTGCTGCCGTGCTGCCTCCGCCCTGTAGGGGGCCCATATAATGGCTGAGGGAGACTCTGAGGCCCGGCCGTGCTGTCCCCGAGTTCCCTGCCTTGGGCTTATTTTATTTTATTTTATTTTATGCCACTTAGCCCACCATATGCTCTCGGGCGCGGCCGCACCGCCCCGGAGCTTATTTTCACCTTATTTTTCTTTCTTTCTTTCTTTTTTTTTAAAAGGGTTTTCACGAGTGCGGCCGCGCCGCCCCGGAGTTACCGTATTACATATTTCTTATTTATTTATATAATTTATTTGGCCCCAATGCTCTCGGGCGCGGCCGCGCCGCCCCGGAGCTGACTGTCGGCAGGCGAAAAGTGGGAGGAGGGGGGTTGGAAGAGCATGCGGCAAAGCCGTTTTTCTGTGTCTTTTTTTTTTTTTGGAATCCTCTTTCTTTATAAAGACTTTCCCTCATCTGACAATCAAAACTAACCGAGCCCTTTCAATTGCTCAAGGAAATTTCCGTCGGTGAGAGCGAGGAGCTATGGAGAAACGCGTCCTACCGGCTGAGGCAGATGATAAGACTGAGGGACCGGGTAGCTCCTGGCGCGCATGCGCATAAAAGAAATGACGTCATCTGCCTCCTATCGGCCAGCACTAGAGCTACCCAGCGGAGGAGGCGAAGGAGGTAAGAGGATAATTACAAAAGTCAAGCGTCTTGGTCACCAGGGCATGGATTGCTGTAGCACGGTCAGCCTGGGATAAACAAGGGTGTAGCTTATCCACATTGCATAGCTGAAACAAAGTATTTCTGAACCACATCTGATACCTGAGGTTCACAGACAGAGCATGGTCAGCAATGACGCCCAAGTTCTTTACCTGTCCCACCACCTCCACCCGGACCCCATCAACATGCAGGGGCCCAAGGGAGGTGAGGGCATCCTTGTATTGGCTGCCCCTCCCCACCACCACCATCACCTCAGTCTTTCCCAGACTGAACACAAAGTAGCGCCAACATCTTCAGCTGGCCAAATTGTCCAAGGCAGGAGGAGTCCAAGATGGCAGAGCTCACGGGGAAGAGATATACAGTTGTGTATCATCAATGTACTGATGATACTAAACCCTGTGCTTGGTCATAACATCCCTGAAGGGTTGCATGTGTATGTTGAACATATTAATAATTAACTTTTAGAATTTGTTGCCACTAGAAGGTGTTTGTGAAGGCCAGTAATGTATCTGGGTTTAAAAAAGAATTGGGTAAGTTCTTAGAGGATAGGCCCATCGTGGCGGTTAGTCAAGTTGGTTGGGGGACGTATCCTCTGACCGTCAGGAGGTGGGAGTGAACAGCAGGGAATGGTTACTCCTTTATGACCTTTTCTGTACTTCTCTGAAACAAGCAACCAAATCTGGCCAATCTCAAAGACAGGATGCTGGGCTGGATGGACAACTGGTCTGAGCCAGTATGGCACTTCTTATGTTTCTAACGTGTAGTTTAAACATTATATGTTAACACAAAAGGTGTGCTTTGACTTATAATGCTTTGTCATTTTTAGGTGCATGAAGAATTTAAAATCTTAAGCAAGCTCCAAGAAAATGTACCTCTCACAATACATATCAACTAAAATCCCCACTCCCTAAACAAAAACAATTCCTTCCATACCTTCTCCCTGCCGTGATACCATTCTTGCCCCATACACACTCTCCAGTAACGTCCTGGGTGCCTAGATAAGCCTTACGAGTGTGCCTGGAAGCAGGTTTGGGCTCTGCCAGACCAAAGTGGCAGTGAATTGATATCCTTGAGCCTAGAACTGTGGACTCTTTGGGTGTTTTTAAATGAGCAAGGCTGGGGAAGGGGCTCCGTGGTGACTGAGTGGCACAGTTGCAGAGCAGCCACTCAGGTGGAGTGTGTGGGGAGGGATTCTAGTGGGCGGCTCCCAGTGTGGCTACTATGGCAGCTGCCTCAGACTCCCCCTACCACAGACCGGGGGGAACACGCCAGGCTGGCCTTTGAAATGGACATGTCCTGGGCGTGAGCTCCGGAGAACCGGAAGCCCTAGCTGTCGTGGCCAGTTCCTATGACTTGCAAAGCTGTGGAGCAGCCACTCAGGTGGGACACGTGGGAAGGGCTCCCAGTGTGGCTACTATGGCAGCTGCCTCAGACTCCCCCTACCACAGACCGGGGGGAACGCGCTGGGCTGGCCTTTGAAATGGACATGTCCTGGGCGTGAGCTCCGGAGAACCGGAAGCCCTAGCTGTCGTGGCCAGTTCCTGTGACTTGCAAAGGCTGTGTTCCCTGCCCACGGTGCCTAGGAGTGGTGGACCAGTCTCCTGCTGTGGGTGGCTGTCCCAGTTCATATGGGTAGGGGATGCATGGGCACCGATTACCACAGACATTTTTAGCTTGCCCTGCGTGATTGGATTTTGAATTAAGAGTAATATTGCCTTTTATGGTGCACTCCGGTTTTCTTGGCAGTGCGGCATGAGTGGGTGCTGAGTGGCTCATGGGTGGAAATGGAATCAGGGCCCCAGTTCAGCAGAGCTTTTAGCACATGCATAACGGTGCTTAAGGTAAGGGTGACTGTTATCAGTGGAACTTAAGCAGAGGTTTATGTGTTTTGCAGAATTAGGATCCCAGTTAGGAAGATACGACTTGATTTTGAATTAGGAGTAACATTGCCTGTATGGCACGCTCCGGATTTCTCGGCAGTGCACCATGAGTGGGCACTGGGTGACTCACGGGAATGCGCATCCCCCCCGCACCACCTTCAGACAGATGTGTGGCTCCTGCGTGGCATTTTGTTTAAAGACAATCTATTACTCTGCTAAATCAGATTTAAATGGCTGGTTTACTTCTGGGGAACATTTTTTAAGACAGGCCAATAATAGCTGTTACTGCCTGTCGTACCAAAAAATTAATGTGCTGCTGTAAAGCCTCTCTGTATTTAACCATCAAAAGGCTTAGCCAAACTTTTGGGCATCCTTTTGTCTGCTGCTGTACAGCACTTGCTTACATTCTCTGTGGCGCCATTGCTTTAAGGCCCCCTCCCAACACTTTCACTTGTGAAGGACAAAGACTTTTCCATTTTCGGATATTCCAAAACGTTAAGGTTTCACAAAAGACAATTCATGGGCTGAAATATTAATTACTTGAGCTAATGTGTGTCACTTGTGAAGGATGATTATTCTACATCTCACCCATAACTCACCCAAACTGCAGACATGGGTGAGTTATAAAGGTCTTTTATTTTGTATGAAAGAAACATAATACTTACCCTTCACAGGTGAGATAACTTATTTGGTCTAGGTAGAGCTATTTGATTTCCCCTTAAATTAAACTACTGAAGTTTTCCATTCTTGGGACATTCCTTTTAGTAGAGAGATATAAGGCAAGAACCTTGAGCGATATGATTTGTTATTCTCAACACGATGAATGCTTTGCCTTTGGAGCAGTGAAATTGCTCCCCGCCACCATAAAATCAACAAGACATGGGTGGAAATGGAATTAGGGCCTCCAGTTCAGCAGAGCTCATAGCACATGCATAACTTTAAGCCTGTGCTTACGAGTAACTGATGTCAGTGGGACTTAAGCAGAAGTTTATGTGCTTCACAGAATTAGGACCCCAGTTAGGAAAATGTGACTTGATTTTGAATTAGGAGTAACATTGTCTTTTATTGCACTTACCTCCAACACCAAAACTGCTATTACACCAAAACACAATATTAAGTTAATGGATGGCAATATTATAATCTCATTGCTAATTCTGTATCTAATGAGCATATTCCCCCCAAAATAATTAATATTAAAACCATCTCCAAAATGGCAAAACTAAAATACACCTGAGAAGCCAATATGTGCTAAGAAAATTGGGATTATGCAGAAGGCAAGGATTTTACAGCCTTCAGTGATGTCTGACAGCAAGGAATGGATCTGTCTGTGGAAGGAAGTGGTTTTACAGGAAAACTGATTTTAACTTTCAACCATCTTGTATCTTGATGATTAGTGGGAACTCACAGCTTGTAGCTATCACAGTAAAATGTGGATTTAACACTTTTTACTGTGATAGCAAGGAACTGTGAATTGCTATTAATCATCAAACTAATTTACAACAGCATTGGTTGTTTCCTGCTTTGGATTTCCCACTGTTTACTGTCCTCTCTGCATGTCTCCTCTAGTCTGAAAGCCCTTCACTGACTTTTGTCTTGGACAGTCAGCACAAGGCAAAATGACAGCATTTCATAATTACTAGTCCCCAATCTTACAAAGACTTGCACCCACATTCAAAATGATGCACCATGGGTAGTCTGTTGACATGCATGGGACTGCCAACAGTGTGCAATATTATGCATGAATGCAAGTCTATGCAGGATGAGGGCATAAATCATCATTTCAGGAAAGGGCAATCAGTAGCACTAGCTGCTGCAATAGAGGAAGGGAAATGTGCAGATGATATTTTCAAAGCCGCTAGGGAGATTTTTACTCCCAGTTGGAAACTGAGTGCGACTAGGAACTTCCCGTACCTGGAAAGTCCTCAAATGGGATCCTGCAAGTGTTTTTTGCTGCACTCACATTACCTAAAGTGCCAAAGTTCAAGTGTATTCTGGCCTATTGTTTCTTAATATGACTGCATGTGTCTTTTTAACAAGTTCTTTTCCTGGTGACATATTGGTCTAGTCTACACCAGAATCTCGACAAAGGGAACTGTATTTATATTGCTTTTTTATTTAGAACAGACAGGAATTAAATATGGTTAGGTGATGGATGCACTTTTGAATCTCTGCACATTGACAGATTTATCGTTCATCTGGGAGAGTAATACAATAATTGTTGTCTTTGATTTGACAGCAACCTTCTTTTAAATTGTTTTTTATGCTTATGGTTTGTGGAGCAACCATTCTTGTTTGTTACTGCTAAATTTAATCTCATTTCTGCAGAAGGCCACACAGGTGTTAGAATACAGCATGGTCAATTTTATTTAAAACTTACTTGTTTAGGATGTAAGCAAAATAGGTACATGTATTCAGACACCTGCTTTATGCAAAACTGAATGAACAAAGGAAACTGGCAAAAATTCAGGTTAGCACTTTGGTTTTTATTGATATTCAAAAGCAGCTGGGATTTCCATTATCGGACTGAAAGTGATGTGGCATTGTTGGAAAGACAGTGTTGCTTTTAACTATTAAGATGCAAATTACACAGCGTCCCTTTCAATTTCTGCACGTTGTACTTTAGAAATTATTGCTGCTTGGTCAGTGGAGACTTACGGCTTTGTTTTTGCTCCTTTCAAGTGGCTGGCTGTTCATCTCAGATGAACTCTATTTAGCATTTATGTGATTTACAAATACAGGACTGCCACCGCTGGCATCTTCACTAACTGTCCCAGCAATGACTAGAGCCACAGAGACTGGAGACCCAAGAAGAGGTTCCTGCTCCTTGGAACTAAGGGATCCTAGCTGGCTAGTGCGAGAAACCTTGCCCTGTCACTGGCAATAAATACAGGACTTAGCTGCAAGGTTGTAAATGTAACACCTTCTGTCAGGATCTACTCATTTAATATTCACAAATGGGAGAAGGCACTATCACCTGCTGGTGAACTAAGCTTCATGCATGCTCAGCTCTTTAAGGAGATAAGTCTGAGAAGCATTAATAGGAAGGAATCCATAGAGTTTGTCTACACAAAATGTTTGCTATGAAGCTACTTTCCCTTGCTGCACAGCAACTGGGCTTTGACGCTCTGCTCCTTAGTAAACGGTCACTTACTACAGAGGAAGTTGCTGTGCAGCCACTGTTTGTGTGGACCAGCTGGTTTGAAGGAAGTAAATTTGCTCAGGGATTGTGCAACCATTTGGACCTGCTCCATAGTCAGGGCAAGTTACTCTGGAAGGCAAACAGAGGGTAGAGGGAAAGGAGAGGCACGCCCTTCTCCCAATTGAGCCTCCTTAGCTCCAACCCCACCCCACCCTCTCAGCAGCAGAGGCTGCTGTTCCCAGAGCACCTGGAATGTCCTGGTTTGGGAGCAGAGGGCATTTGGGAACTGGGCACACTGCCGGGGAAAAGGGCACCATGGTGAATGAAGTGACCCCATTATTACCCCTGCCCCGGACTCCGGCGTTCCACAGGGCTTCCGAGCCCTGCTGGGACTATCGTTGGGGATGTCCCCAGACAGGTAACACGCAGCCTGCAGCAGCTTTCCTGGAATTTCCTGTATCCCTGCCAGCACAGCCTGTTGCTGATGGATGTGGGTTGGTGCCCAGCATGTAGCCATGTGGGCACCGCACATTCATCTGTGCCGCAGCAGTCTGGCCTGAAGCCCACAGAGTAGCCCAAGGCAGCTGGCGATGGCCTTGTGCCAGGCAGAATAGGCAGCTTGTGCACCGCCTGGATCTCTCTATTGCATGTCTCAGCAGTGGTGAGGAGTTGGAGGGCAGCTAGCTGTTCACATGCCATAGCTCTCAAACAGATGGCCGGGGTGCCATCAGACACCATGCAGGAGCCTTGGAAGTGGCGATGTACCGCATGCAGGCACGAATCTGCCATCACACGGCAGACTGCCTGCCAAGCTATTGTCTGGGACGCTCCCTGCACAGCTGCGAATCTGATTCTGACCCCAGCAAGGGGGTAGCACCCTGTACTGGCCACGTCTTTGCTCCTCTGCATTTTATGGGCACCATGGGATCACAGCACACACACACACACACACACACACACACCACCCCCATGTAACAGAGTCCAGGTGTGTGGCTCCCTTGGGATGCTCAATGTCTCTCTGTACGTGGATTACTCTGGGCGGCTGAGCTGGGCTTCTGGGTGTTGTGGTGGCCCAATAGTGTGGGGCCACCCCTGGGGGTGATGGGAGTGTGGGATGTGACCAAGAGCACGGCTTTGCAGAAGATTTCAGAGTTCCCAGAGTTTTTCCTGTGCCTTTAGGAAAGGGGACCCTCTCTGCCAGTTTCTTTCACCAGTGCCCTGCAGAGGGTAAGAGGACACAGGCGGGGCTGGCGACGCATGAGTGCCTTGATTGGATGCTGGAGCTGGACCTCATGACGGGCCCAGGGAGAGCTGCCCTGCGGAGATGCTTTCGACCCCCACCATATGGTGGCGTAGTATATGCTGGTGAGGGGCTACCGGAGGGGCATGTATGAATGAGGGTTGTATGTGGAGTGAGCAGAGTTTCCCCTCCCACAGCTGCTGGGAGGATCCCGTTAGATGTTTCCGCTATAGACTTCCCGTGTGAGTGATCTCTGGAGGGAGGGGGCATGTTGTTGTGACCCCCTTGGAACTGTGCCCCATGGACCGTCAGTGTGAGTGATCTGTGACCTGTGTTGTGTACAACGTCTGGAAGGGATGGGACTGGCAGTCTGCCGGGGGGGACCCATGTATGGGTGCTTTCAT
>QEPC01006282.1:7673659-7694754 GCA_003113815.1 Sphenodon punctatus
TGCAGGCGAAATGTGTGTGTAAAAACACCCAAAGACACAGACAACTACAAATAAGAGTCTTCCTATGAATAATGGACTACAGGATGCAGGTATTCAGCCAGTTTATTTATTTCAGTTAACATGGTTGAAATCAAGAAGGCTATGATAAGGCTAGGGTCTGGGTCATGATTTAAAAGCGATCTCAAAGAACTGGGCCTTTAGGCAGGACTTGAATATGGACAGGGAGATGACCTGACGCACCAGCTCAGGAAGTTCGTTCCAAGCATACGGTGCAGCAAGGTGGAAAGCGCAGAGTTGGGAGTCGGCGATGGAAGAGAAGGGCACAGATAAGAGCATCTTGCCCGACGAACAGAGGTCACGAGTAGGGGGGACGGGGAGATAAGAGAGGAGAGGAGCTGTAGAGTGAAGACACTTGTAGGAGAAGCGAACGTATGTGGAAGAGGATGGGGAGTGTGGTGAGTGACTTGAGGAGAGGGGTTACATGGTTGTAACGGTGTGCAAGGAAGGGGAGTCTCACAGCTGAATTTTGAATAGACTGTAGTGGAGATAAGTGGCTCAGTCTCAGTGGGAGACCTGTGAGAAGCAGGTTGCAGTAGCCTAAGCACGATGTGATGAGAGAATGGATGAAGGTTTTAGTAGTGTGTTCAGACAGGAAGGGATGGAGTTTGGCAGTTTGGCAGGATGAAGAAGGAGGGTGAGGGTGAAGGAGTGAGTGTTTCCGAGTACCCAGCCCCTCAAAAGTTTGACTAGGCCCACATGCTGCCAGTTTACCAAGTGCCCAATAAAGTCCTGTAAATGTTACAAAACAGTGATCAGTAGAGAGAGGTGCAAAACTGAGGACATCCATCCAGGTTTATGGGGACAGAAAAAAGATCAAATGCAGAGGGACTTAGATCTCCATATCAAGTGGCTTTACAGACCCCAAACTCATCTCTGATTTTTACCATGTGTAGTGTCATACTTTGCTTGCATCAAGTATTTCACTTAGTTTAGGCCTTCATCACTCTAGAATCTAATCATTCACCAACCCAGTTGAGTATATCTGCTCGACACACCTTTATTATATAAGTTACTATTACCCCTATTGTTCCTGATGGAGAACAAAAGCAGAGAGAAGATAAAATGTCATGCCCAAGGTTATACAGGAAGACTGTGGCAAGACTGGCTCAGGGTCATAATTAAAGGGGCATCCTTTCTTCTGCCGAGAAGATACCAAGGCTCCTAGGAATTCAATTGCCTTTAGAAAATGCAAGAATCATTGGGTGTTACCTTTAGAAAGACTTTGCTTGCTTTGCAGTTCCCTATGATAGTCATGCAAACATTTCCTAAGGAATCCGATTTTCCTGCTTCCTCAATAAGTAAGTTGTTTATACAAGTTATCGCTGCAGTTTTGCTGCTGGATTGAAGACAGGATCTTTGCTTCATCACAAAAGTCTTTGACTGTTTTTAGATGAGACATACCCATGGAGGTCCACTCATGCCCCACCCACCCAAGCGTCCATCTGAAGGTGGCGCGGGTGGGTGGACACTCCCATGACCCATGCAGCACCCACCCGTGCACATAGCATCGTGGAAAAATCCGGGGTGCCCCATGTGGGGGCAGGCCAAACCATGGCCCTTTTTACATGGGCGGCACCCATGCATGTACACCCGGGAATCTGGGGGTGCATGCATGGATGCCGCCCATGTACACACGGTGACGGGTGGGTGGGTGTGCATGCATGCACGCTTCTGCGCAACACCCTTCACCCACCTTCACCCATCACCCATGCACGGAGCAACCGGCAAAAATGGCGGTTGCTTCATGCGTGGAGATTGGTGTGCTCCTGTGTACATCCGTCCCCCCCACACCACTACACACACACACACACACACACGGGCCGTGTAAAAAAGGCTTGTGTGGGGGTAGGGGCGCACACCTATTGCACACCCATCCCTGGCCAGTTTGATTCCTCTCCTCCCACACACTGGATGTGCCACGCACACGGATCCGCCTCCTCTGTGCCCATTTAAAAATGGCCTTTGTGTCCTATAGCAAGAACAAGTCCAAGTTCAATGAAAGGGAATCATCTCAATTTCCTCAAATCTACCTGCTAAAGCTTAAAATCAAGAGGGGCCTGGGATTCGAAAAGCTGCACTGTGTGAAGAAAGTTCCTCCAATTAGTTTTTGGTAAAACAAAACAGGAATTTGAGAAACAGTTGTTTTTTATCCCAGCAGTTGTCAATAGGCTATGGAACAAAGGGAGCAATCTCTACACAATGGAATCACAGAGCTGGAATAGGACCTATTAGATCATTGCCTCTCTCGCTGTCAGGACAGGATTGTTCTTTACAGTGTATTGATTTGATAGTACCATCCACCAGGCAGTATGTATCATTTGTGAGCAAACAGACAATCTTTTTTCTTCACAACAGTTATAGAAAGTGGAAATTTTCCTTTGACAACATAGGGAATAAGAATAGTTCTGTACCCACAGAATTAATTTACTTAAGAAAAAACACATTTTGGATGTAAATAGTTTGGGGATTCCCCCCCATTATCTAAGCATAATCATTAGTTTAGTTCTGCAGGCATTTCAGGTGGAACTGGCAGTGAAAATTTAAGAGCAAAAGTTTTTGAGATCCTCTTGAATATAATGGGTGAAATACAGCAAGCACTGAGCTTCATTCTACTCTGAAGTCAGTTGGCATTTTTACACACACCTTAAAGTTCTGGATTTTTCAGTCGTCTGGGTTTACAAGTCCACAAGTAAGTTCCAGATGCATTTTTCACACACACACTGCCTGAGGCAGCCTAAAGTAGCTGCAGCTGTAGACGTGACAGGCTGCCATGGAAACCAAGTGACCACAGCTGCTTGAAGCAAAGCTGTTTACCACGAGAACGTTTTACACACAAATGTTTTGGGAGAAGTTCTACGCAGAAGTTCAAAGAGCCCAATGTTTAAGATCTGGGTGAGTGATTTAGACACACAGAAAGTTCAGGATGTAACAGCAAACATGCAGGAGAAATGTGTGTAAAAACACCCGGTGGCAAAATCTCCATTAACTTCAGCTGATGAGGATCAAGTTCTGGTTATTAGGTTTAAAAGTTAGTTGTACTTTAATTTGTTTCCTATTACTGGTCAAATGTAACATGGAATCTTACAAATGTAGGGACCAATCTTAAAAACACGTTATTACACAAGTAGTCGTATTTTATCTCACCTACACTTTTGTGAAGTATGGGAGTCAAGGGCTATTTATTCATGATGGCATGTACAATACTTGATAATAAGTGTTTCCAGGATCAGGCACAAAGGACTGCATAGACGGTCCCATTGTACTACAAACTCCAAACAAAAGACATCTCAAAAAAGAGCTTGCAATCAAAGCTGAACTTTTAAAAGATTCACATTTTCAAGCTTTTCTCTGCAACTAGAAAGTCTATATGTTTAGTTTAAAAGGCACCAAGAACTTTGATTTGCAGATAATCAATTGACTTCAAGTGCCGGGGCTTTAAGAATGACAAATATCACAAGATGACACTCATGGAAACACATTAGCTGGCAGTCCCAAGGAACACTTGCATGAGCAATGTATGCAGGTGCATGCAGGATTGGGCCCTGAACAAACTAGAACTAACACCTGAGTTTGCACCAAATCCCAGGAGCTACCAAGAATTCAAAGTTTCTGTTGGTTCAAAAGTTTACTCAGTTTTTACTTGAAATATAGCCTGAAGAAAGACTGAATAAGGATCTTTATGATTTGGCCCATTGGTCTCAGTGGGAGTTGTGTGGGAGGGGAGGGTATAAGCACCTTCCCTGATATAGCCCATTTGCTATATCCGAGGGGGCAATGTGCACTGAATCCAAAAACAGTGGCTCAGGATATTTCAGATGGTGCTCTGGACCAATCAGCTGAAGGGGTAGGAATAGGAAGGTCTCCTGGGCAGAATTTTCCAACTACAGCCCTGTATTCTATTGTAATTCCACAGGGACTCTGAACTTTGCACTGCTGCACCTCAAATTCCTGTCATTCCAGAACTGCAGGAATGCAATGGCTCTCATTCTGATAAAAATCCTTCTTGTCTTCCAAAGAAAAACATGACTTGCTTTACATTGAATTGACAAACACATTATTTAATAAGTTGTGTAGACTCAGCTGGACACAGCGAAATCCGGTGCCAAGGGCTCTTCAGATAGTTTGTGGCTCAGCAACCCAAACCAGGGCCTCAAAAGAGCTCAGCTATAAATATCACAATGAGAGGAGCTCTTTAGAAAATCTGGCCCTATACAAATAGAGCCAATGAAATCAAATGCATTTGCACTGGAATTGATTACAAGCTGTTGGACTACAACAGCTACTGGCATAAATATAAACCTCTTAGGCCCATTATGTACAATGATATTATTTATTATTATTTTTATTATTTATATAGCAGAAGCAGTGGACCTGGCTCGTACAATCAACAGTTCTAGACAGTTCCCTAGCCCAAGGGGCGAGACAAAGGAGAGGTGAACATCGGGAGAGACAAGGATACATTCATGAGGTTGAGAAATTGCAGGTGCACAAGCTTAGCTTAGGTCACTTGCGCATGTTATAGGAACTAACGCTAATTCCTATGTAACATTTGTTTCTGGAACGTGGGCAAGCAGCTTTCCTCATCCAGCATGGAACCTAACGTTAGTTTTCTCAGAGATGGCAGGGCTGGAAAATCCAGTCCTGTCACTTGCGTGAGTATAAACTAACGCTAAACTTGAACGTGTACATTCAAATTTAATGTTAATTAAACTAACTTTAGTTTTGGGGCAGGAGGAAAGGCAGTGGGGGAGGGTAGAGGGGAGGAGCTACACCCCCCTCTCCACCCAACAGGTGGGATGAGTTGGGGGAGGGAGTTTAGGGGGACTTACCCACGACTTTCAGCAGCTCTCTTGCTGTCTCCTGGCTGCGCCTCTCTGCACTGGGATCAGGGGTCTTGCCTTCACGGAGGTCCCTGGAGAGGCGGCTCTAGCGGCGCAGCCTGAGCCGGCGCGTTGGGGCCTTCCTCTGCGAGGTCGGTGCAGTGCGGCCAGGAGCCAGCAGGGAAGGTTTGTTGCTGGGCTCCAGGCTGGGAAGGCAGAGGGTGGGAGGGAAAGGCACCCTCTGGCACCTCCCTATTCAACCCAGCCCTGCAGGGAGCAGAGGGAGGTCAGGAAGGGGACCTGAACATGGACACAGATATGTTGTCAAAAACAACGGATCCATGCCCACCAAAAAAAAACCCGTAAAAGATTAACGTTGGATAAAATTCAACATAAGGTTGTGTAACATGGGAAAGTGGCCTTGGTTAAAGGGAAGTAACTTAGTTATTAACTTAGGGTGTTTTTAGACAAGCGTCTCTCCAAACATCACGCATGGTCTTTCAATCTTCAGGGCCGCATTAGTGCGCTATGCAGCTCTGCAACATGCATCATGGTGGGGAGACGCTTGTCTAAAAACACCCTTAGTTAGGAGAGGATGCAATTTCACTCATGAGGAGCTAGGGAAAGCCTGATAGAAGAGGTAGGTTTTCAGGATTTGAAAGATGGGAGGGAGGGAGCAGAACGAATGTATCCAGGGAGGGAGTTTTAGGCATGGAGGCCAACAAGGAAGGGGAGAAGGGGCAAAGATTTTTAGAGGAGTAAGGGAGTCACGAGTAGGCGAGGGTGGAGACAAAGAGGAGCAAAGTGCCCAGGCGGAAGTGTGGCAGGATACAACAGCAGAGAGAGATGGGGGAAGAAGGCCATAAAGAGCCTTGAAGGTGAAGTCCAGGAGCTTGTGATGAATGCATTCTCGTAGAGGGAGCCAGTGTAGGGCAGACTATAGGGGCTGAACGTGGTCAAAGCGACAGGCAAAGTGGATGACTTTGGCAGCAGAGCGTTGAACGGAGATGTGGGGGCTAGATCAGTTATGAGAGAGATGAGGGCGAGATATGATTGATTCGCAATTCCATCTCGGATATTTTTTGGCTGTATAAATGGGAGGCAGCCCAGCCACGCTGAATATTTGCAGGATTGAGCCCCATCTGACATAGCTATCCCAGCTGTCTGGTATCTTCCTCTCACACCTGGAAGAACTCTGCCTGTCCAGCCGATGTAGCATGTAATTCCTCCACCATCATGCTTACAAGCAGGGGTTGGGAACCTCAGGCCCAGGAGCCAAATGCAATTTGACTGCGTCCCAGTTCCTGATTCTGGTCTCTAGATCCAGTTCCTACTCTTCCTCCCCTCCCCTTCCCTCCCCCCTGCACTGAAAGACTGAGCTCAGGGCAACAGAGCAGAGATGAGAGCTTGTCCACAAGGATAGAGGTTTGATCCATGGTATGGATCCATGATCTGGACCTTCTTCTGCTTGAGCACATCCCTTAAGCACCCCCATCCTCAACTTTTATGTCTCCCTCAGAGCTTGTACTAAGTGACCCCAGAAGGAAAAATGGTTCCCCCATCCATGGCTTACAGCATCTAGTGTCTCTACAGACCTCAACTCATGGTATTTTTTCAAGCCTCCCCATGAGACTGAACCCCATCTTGAGGGATGGTCCTTGGCCTTTTCCCCAGACATCTCCCTACACATGGCCTCTAGCATCACCCTCCTATGCTCCTGTACTCAGGGTCCTTGGCTTCTTTGGGTGGGTCTTTCGTCCTGCTAGGTTTTGCCCTGCTAGCATCCCACTAGAGCAGGGGTGGGGAAACTTTTCTGTCCCAGGGCCACATTGAAAATCAGTACGAGCTCTGAGGACCACATAGAGATGGGGTGTGGAGGCGCTTAAAGGGTGTATTCAAGAAAAGGAGGGCCCAGCTCATGAATCTGTGCCATGGATCTGTCCCCTGCCCTTGTGCCCATGCCCTCCTCTCTGCTCCATTATCCTGAGCTCAGTTTTTCAGTGCTTGAGGGTAGAGACTGGATTCAGGGACCAGATCCAGGCACTGGAAAGGGGCCACATACAAACTTGCCAACAGCTGCATTAGGCCCCCGTGGCCTAAAGTTCCTCATCCCTGCACTAGAGCAAACACATTCAAAACAGGAACTTCCTACTTTTAACCCAGTTCTTGGTTACCTGACCTGATAGACCTCTGCTGGGCTAATTACTCTGTAACAGCTTCCGGTGACCGGTAGCAGGCTGCCGGCTAGCTATGTCCTTGATCCTGAAAGGACTTACCCACAGCTCCCTGTCATAGTCGACATCTACGGCTTGCATATTTGGCCAGTTCTGCAAAGAGATCAGTCAGTACAGAGGGATCCTGTTTCACAGGGCACTGGGTGGTTTGCTTTGCAAAACTGGTGATTCAGTCTTAACTCAGAGTCCTATCCATTCTACACTAAACAGAAAAGAAATTCAAGAAACGAATGCCTTGAACACCTAAGCATGCAACACCCATGTGGTACGATGTGTCTTTCACAAGAGCCATTCAAAGGTACTTAACAAGGGCTGAGTTTAATCCTTGGGAGCAAGTCTCTGCAAGACCCTGTCCAACTGAACCAACAGAATCCACAACGTACGGAAAGGACAGAAACCCACAAGAATCACCGTTGCCTCTTTCAGCCAGACCTCCTGTGCTAACGCCATTCTGCAGAGCTCACTTATTATTGCGGACAGGAAGAGCCTGACTTTTCTCTGTACTCCTTTTTATGTAGAACACCTGCAGACAGCGTGGTCAAGCTTAACATTTTAGGGCCGATTCTCCATTGATCTTTGGTCGCTTAGAGACCAAATAATCCTCAGTAGGGCGGCCACCTATGCACATTTTTAAGGAACACTGATGAAAAATACATGTTGCAAGTCCTGCTTTGGTGCCTTAGGTAGGGTGGCCAGATATGCAAATTTTAGAGGACACTTATGAGAAATACAGGTTGCAGGGCTGCACTGGAACCAATGCAGCCCTGCAACCTGTATTTTTCATGTGTCCTCTAAAATTTGCATATCTGGACACCCTAGCCTTAGGCACCAGTCCTCCGTTTACTTCTGGTACAGGGGTCACTTGCCTACGTCCAGCGACATGTGTTCACTGCATTTTCCCCATTGATGCCTGAGAGCCCTGTACCATATAGCTGCTAGATCAGCTCTGCACCCCTTTCTGACCCATAGCAGACAGGGTCTGCAACTGGCAAGACGTGGTGGAAGAGTTGGAAATGGAAGAAGACAGACATGGCCAGAGTGCTTTGATCCTCAGAGCCCAAAGAGAACCGCAGCAGCAAAATAAAGGTTCCCGTTCCTGTTCCAGTACGTGACCTGCTATAATCAAGACAAGAGGCTTGGCAAGGCCTAAAGTTCAGAGGAATCAAGGTGTCAAAGCCATCTTTGTCTCCCCCACTTTCCATTCAAGGCAGACAAGTCAAAGAGGTTCGATCCATGCTGTCAACTTTCTAGTGAGGACATAAGTGCTAAGTGCATTGCTAAGCTTCCTGCACCTTATGAATCAGCTTCCTCTTTAATTCCAATCTGTTGAAATTTTAACATCCCCATCCCCAGGGCTGACAGAGTTGTTAAAGCTTGCCTGCCTTGATCTGGTGTAACTCCTCTGAAAATAGTTTAAAAGTGTCAGGTCACCCACAAAATGATCTAGGCCAGTTTAACTTTCCCTTTCGATTGGTCAGTTAGGATCAATTAAAGCAACCAGATTTTGGAAACCTCACGGTGGGACGTTCCCATGCCCTGCCTCCTTGAGCCAGTGGCAGGGAGGGGGCCTTGACAGGAGTGTCAAGCGCAGCCGCTTGACTGTTGGAAGGGCACACTACACAACTGGGGATGGGGGGGAGACTCTGCTGCTGCTGGGGAAAGAAGAAGCACTGTCATCGCTTGGGACTGGGGGGGCAATCACTGCTGCTGTTGCTGCCACCAATCCTAAGGGCATCTTTACCCCGTCTGCCCCCCTCCCCCCCAACCAGGGCTCTGGCCCTAGTCCTCACTTGGAGGTCAGCCTCATCAGAAAGGGGGAGGGGCAAAGGAGCTAATGTAACCCCACCCCCAGCGGAGCATCATGACATCACAAAGTTCCGCCAGGGCAGTGGAGTGTTCCATCAGGAAAGGGCGGGAGAACTCCTTTGACATACTTCTGTCACCTCCAGGAGGGAATTAGCAGCAGGACCGGAGCTACCATATAGGCAGCGTAGGCAGCTGCCTAGGGCGACAAGTTCAAGGGGATGGCTGATCCAGCCACCATCAAGCTCCGTGACTGGGTAGAGGTGCAGGAGAGAACCATCCCCCCGAACTTGCTGCCCTAGGCCGCCCCGCTGCCTCCAATCCAGCTGCAGTTGACAGAAGTGGGGTGGGGGAGAGCAGCCCCCTTGAAGCCACCCTAGGCGGCCCCATCCCCCCATCTCCAATCCAAAGCAGCAGTGTCTGGATGGGGGTGGGAGAGCCACCCCTTTGTACCTGCTGCCCTGGGCCGTCCTGCTTCTCCTGTGCACCACTCCTGATCCAGCCATGGAGCATGGACAGTTGGCTGAATCGGGGGGCAGGGGGAGGGCTAGGGCGGCAAGTTCCAGGGGGCAGCTCCCCCACCCCCATGATTCATCCACCACCAAACTCCATGGTGGGGCTGGGGATGGTGGCCGTCTGAGGTCACCTAGGACAGAAAATATCCTTGCGCCACTCCTGGTTGGCGACCCCATTATGGACACAGAAAAGTTAGTTCCATATCAAATGAATTTAATCTGGTTTAATGTTGATGTAGGGTAAAGTCCTATTTACTAGGGGTGGGCAGTTCAGATTCCGATTAAGCAGGCCATTAGGGATTAACCCGTACCGAACCACAACATGCCCGTTACATCTCAGCTTGAAATCTACGGGAAACTTTCTTTAAAAAACAATAAGTGCATGTGTAAAATGGCCGCTGGACTGTTCTGCACATGTGCACCCTTTCCCAATTTTATATTATTTTATTCATTTAAATACGGATCCGTAACACAAATCCACACTTAAATCTGCAAATTGCAGATACGGATCTGCAACGGAGCCGAATCCGCAATTTAAACCGAATGACTGCCCCTACTATTTCCAATACAACGTCTCTAATGACAGGGGTGGGGAACCTCAGACCTGGGGGCCAAATGTGGCCCGTGACTAGTTTTTATTTGGCCTCTTTCCCATTCTTGGAGCTGGCCCCTGGCTCCAGTTCTTATCCTCAAGCACTGGAAAGCTGAGCTCACAGTAAGGGAGCAGAGATTAAGGCAGATGGATCCATGGCATAGATCTTCCTGAGTCCACCCTGGAAGGACCCTCCCACCCACCCCAAATTCTATGCAGCCCTTGCAGCTTGTACTAATTTTCAAGGGGGCCGCTGGGAGGGAACAGGTTCATGCCCCTGTCTTAAGGATGGCCAGAAACACATTTTGTTGTTTTTCTCAAGCTTTTTGCACAGTGCTGTGACATCTTTATGGTTTTATCATTGCTTTTAATGCACTTACATTGTGAGCCATTCAAGCCTGCCAAGTCAGATAAAGGTTGTGGAAATAAAATTTATTAGCATAATGTAAATGATTTCTGATAAATATTTGGATACTTCCCGTTTCCAGCAGGGTATAAAAGCTTACTTGTTACCAGGAAAAACTAACAATGTAAGCTGATATCCACTGGGTACCGCATGGCTGATCATGTTTATTGCCAGAGTCTGAGTCAATACTAGAGAGGAGCTACAGATTATGGATTTAGAGCTAAAGCTTGGAGAGTCCAGACCTGGCATTCAAGGAATTTTTTTTCTCAAATTTCTCTTGTTTTCTATAGTGGTAGAAAATGTGTGGTTTGCCGTGTTGGTCTCAAATATAGGCAGTAGAGAGACAAAATAGTGTGGAGATATCTTTTCTTGGACCAACTCAAGCCTTTTGGACTTCACAGGGTCCTTTGTCAGGCAAGTCAGGCGTTGAAACCAGTTAAGGGCGGCAGCCATTTTGTGACCATTTGTACATGCGCGATACAGAGCAGGGAGAAAGCTTGCTTTCAACTGCAGTTTCAACTCCTGACCTGCCTGACGAAGAACCCTGTGAGGTCCAAAAGCTTGAGCACCTTCACCAACTTGAGTTGGTCCAAGAAAAGATATTTCATTTCCCACACTATTTTGTCTCATGTTTTCTGTATTTCTTCTTCTTACTTAGCATTTATATTATGGGTAAAGTCTTAATGCAGTGGTTCTCAAAATGTGTGAGGGGGCTGGGGGGGGGCACAGAATTTATTCTGAGGGGATGGGGATGAGAAAGAGCACAATTGGTAAACACTGTGGCTATTTGTACACGTGCAGAGTTATTCTGAAGTAGCTGTAATTCCAGAGTTGTCATTCAGGAACTGTTTACACAATCATTAATACCCTGGAATAAGCAGTATTCCAGATTGGCAGTGTAAATGCTTATTCCAATATAAGAGTCACAAGGAGGACCGCATCAATCCCATGGTGCAGCTCACTTAAATTATAGGGCCTTGGGGAACTCCGACCGAGAGGAGAATGCCTCTGCTAGCACATCGGTCTTGTCATTAATTGACAGGGATGTAAATTTCCAGAGAGGATTCTGCCACATAGACAGCACAGCTGAATTTCAGAGCCTTCTTCCACTCTGATTTCTGGATGCTGTGTGGTCAGCTGTGAGCCCCTTTCCTCCCAATGTCCTTGCTGTGACTGTCATGGGTTCCTGGAGCAGATGGGTATGATGAATTCCCTCCGCTGCAGGGTCAGAGTGGCTTAGGAGGCAGCATGGGTATCATTTTGTCAGTCTTCTGTGCTGTAAATCTCTACCTGTGACATTTTGTTACCAAAGACTGCAGAGTACCATAAAGATGTTGGGTAGAGGGGAAGTAAACTCTACCTGAAATTCTCTATGGTGGAGTGGCACCAGACTAGTCATTCACACGAACACTATTTTGGTATTATTTCATGCCAAATTTGATAAATCCTTGAAAATCATGTTGAACAATGCTGGCATAAAACCAGGAAACAGGAGTTAAAAACCAGGAAGCTGAAGTTATTTAAGCTGGCATGGCAATTCACACATTCAACTACAACCCAGATTTAGAGGGATTAATGCCAGTATTAGGATTCTGTAAAAACGGCCTCTGACTGAGCTAGGGAGAATTCCCAAAATGATGAGATGCAAAGCGAGAACTAAGGGCGTTTTTAGATGTGCACTTGGATCAGGCGTGGGAGCGGCAAAACAGCCGCGGCGCTGTTTAGATGAACCAAAAGCGGAAGTTGTGCTCGTGATTGGCGGCCGCGCATTCTTTTCCGGCCACGTATGTCCCCCCCCGAGAAATCAGGCCGGTTCGATCGCAGTCGGCAAAGAATGCGCGGCCGCTGATCACGCGCACAACTTCTGCTCCTGGTTTGTCTAAAACAGCGCCGCGGCTGTTTCGCCGCTCCCGCGCCTGATCCCCGCTGCACATCTAAAAGTGGCCCAAGGCAAAAGACAGGGGAGCAACAGGAGTGGGAGAAGGGGAAGAGGGAGCAGGTAGTATGTATGAGTGTCTTGGGAGGGGCTCAACTCACACATGTGAGAGGAAGTGGGGGAGGGAAGGTTTAAAAGTTTGAGAAATACTATCTTGGTCATAATCAGCTAAGGCCCTTTTCAAATGGATGCCCCCCACCATGTGTGCGGGAGGAGGAGCACCTGTTTGAATGCCGCGACGGGTGTGGGCTGGGTAGGTGGGCATCCGTGGGAATGCCACAGCCGGTGTGTGTGTGTGTGTGTGTGCTCTCGTGCTCCACGCATCTCCACCCACCTCCACCCATCACCCATTGGAGCAACGGGCACCAATGCCGGATGCTCCGTGCGTGGAGGTGGGTGGAGGTCCATGGGAACGCACCGCCATGCACTGCCCACCCACCCACGTCCGTTAGAAAATGGGCTAAGTCAGGAGTTCCCAATATTTTTGCCTGTGTGGCCCTTCAGCCACGATCCACAAATCACTTCCAAACGCTTGCATACTCTTGTGCTTGCCCTCTACCTGGGACTGCCCTTGATGACTGTTCGGAAGTTGCAGCTGGAGCAGAATGCGGTGGCTCACCTCCTTTTGGGAAGGAGTCACTGGGAGTACTCCACTGCTCCAAAGCCTGCACTGGCTCCTTATAGCTTTTGGGGCACAATTCAAGGGGCTGGTTTTGACCTCTAAAGCCCTGTGGGCAGGAGGGGTGGGATAAAATGTCTATATAAATAAATAAATTAAATAAATGGTCTGAGCCCCACATATCTGAAAGACCGCCTGTCCTTCCATGCCCCATTGCGGTCCCTGTGATCGGCCGGAATGCCTCCCTGGGAAAATCCAACAAACAGCAAAAATGGTCAAAAGAAAATTAGACTGTTTGAACATTCCTTTTAAAGTTTAATGTTAAAATTAAATAATTTTAATCATCTGCACTGTTAGAGTTGCACAGCGAAGGCCATTTAAAATAGTTATATGTCTGTGCATGAGAGAAACATGTATCTTGACAGCATCTATTAATGCCTTGAAACCAAATTCACCCTTCTGTCACACCTGGGAAACCCTGATATTTTAATGGGGGCAGCTCCGTGCGTGGAGGTTAATGGGGGCAGCATAGGTTTAATGAGGACAGAAACTGACAGGTGATGGTCATTCTCTGCTCATGCAAACCTCTTGATCTCTTAAACAGTATCCCAGAGCAGAGTTAGTGGCTAGAGCAAACCCCACTGAAGCAAAGGAGAATATTTCTTTAATCTTGAACAAGTCAGGCTTTTGATCTCAGTGACATAAATAAAAAGTAACTCCCATGAAGACAATGGGGTCACACAGTTGTAAACCTGATGTAACTGAGGTGAGACGTCAGCCCCAGCTTATACATCCTGGGATCATATGTAACAGTATCCTCCAAAAAGATGCCTCATCTCTGTAACCTAGTTTATTCAACTTGCTGCACAGTGCATAGTACTACTTAATGTACTTCAGCAATCTCCATCATGGGAGATGACACAACTTTAATGCAGATTAATTAGGTTCTCGCCATGAGGATAAACACACTAAATTGTTTCAGGAACATAAAATGCAATCTGCTTCATTCATCCTCACTCGTTACGCGGATTACAACGCATCGACTGAGAAACAGTCAAATTTTATTGGCAAAGCCAATACATCTATTTTTATCTATTGAGCTGCTTGTTAAATTATACAGAAAGTCGAGCACACCATATTGTGCTTTGCACCTTGCGTTCTCTTATCCTAGTAGTTTACTGATTTATAGCCAGGAAACCTGCATTCTGATTATAGTTTATGGAGTCCAAAGTAATCGCTGGAGAATATTTATACGGTAATTATCTCCTTGCACTTCCTTAGCTTGTTTCTAGGAGTAGCACCCAAACCAAAAGTGTGGATCTGGGAAAGAGTCTCTGTGCGATGATGCCTGTTTGATAGCATGCAGGTATCCTCTGGGCTGTCTAAGCCTGGGTTCCTGCTCCAGTGCTGTTGCAGGCACACCGACTCATGGGACACATGTCCATTCTAGCAATGCCTACTCCCACCTAGGTATGTTCCTCCTATCTGGCATGGGATGACCCTACCTAAGTCCAGGCTTAGTTTACCTCCTACACCTAGGCATACCCTCTCCAGAGTCAGCACAGTCTTACTCCTGCCCCACTGCCCTTTGGGACACAGCACAACTTTGAATTTTCTAGATCATGAACTTTGCAGAAGTTGTGTTTTGCTTCAGAATCTTGAAACGGATACCTGATCCCTTCTACAAAGCTCTCTGTTAAAGGATGGCAAAGGCTGTCTAATTAAGACGTACAGCAGCCTCGTGAGGGTTTGTAGGCAAATAATATGACTCCCATTTTACAGATGCTTAAATTAAGTCAAAGGAAGTTTACAAATTTGCACAAGTGGCCACTGCTTTGTGGTAGCTCTGTTTTCCTCTGTCCAGCATGAGACAGCTGGGGCTTGACTTCCAGAGATAGGCACCTGCATCTTTTTCAGACATCTGTGATACTTAACTATTGCCAAGCAGCAGTGAAGAAATTGAAGAAAGTAATTGGAGCATATGGCCAGGACCATTGTTCTGGTCTAGCAGAACACAAGGGTGTGCATAGCTATCGGAAAAGCAGTCTGCATGGCCTCCTCTCAGGTGTGCATGAGGCAGCCCTCCCCGAGTGCTGCTCTAGAGCTGGAAAGGATGGCGGAAAGTAGTGGCATCACTACTGGGGAAGCTGGAGTGAGCAAGGAGAAGCTCATGCCTGATTGGGCAAAGGCATCTGAACCCAACTCTCTCTTCCTTTCTCCCCTTCAGTATTGGCACCCTTAGCAAGCCCCTCTCCTGCCCTGTCCCTCTTTCCTGAATTGCTGAGCAATGGCAGTCAGAGAGGAGGAATCAACAACTTCCCTCTTCCAGCTGCTAACTGTTGTTCATGCATTGTTTCAAGAGGGCTGTCTCATGGACTTTGGTGGGGAAAGGAGTAACCACTGGGGGAGGGAAAGAGCGCTGGTAGAAATGGGGAGCGCCAATGGGAGAATCTGTATGTGTGGCTGTGGGAGTCAGCGGGGAAACCTCCGTGCATACATGCATGGAGGGGGGGGGGGAAGTATGGAAGTGCTGGGCTGTGGTCAGGAGCATGGCTGCAGGGTTACCAGAGGATTAAGGAGCAATGTTCCTGCTTGTTATTTTTCCAGCATTGTTCTGTGTTGAGTTGAGAGTGTGTGTCTGGATTTTGAGCATGGGCATGCATGCATCACTCTGTATGCTGGGAAAAGTTAGAGGGAACGTTGGGCTGGGGATTGGGCTTTTGTGATCAATACCTCAGTAAACCAGGCCCAAGGACATAAAGGGCATCTGTCTTTAGACATAACAAAGATCGGGTGTCAAAACCCTTAAGCGCGTGTTTGGCTGTTGTGTGTAAGCATCATAACAATCCCAACACCAATTTGGCCACCCGTTGAACACGCGATGTGAACACCATTGCATCAGAAGAACAATGTAACTGTTGAAATGCACTCCCCTCCACAGCTACAACCTGAGATTCCAGGCTGAGCTGTGAATCGAGGTGCACACCCAGACTCCGTGCTTGAGAGACCATGGGAGGATGAACCCCCCCCCCAACAAGAGGAGATTCAACCACCCCCAAATCCCCCAAACCCTCGCCCACCAACATCACCTCTGTCTTGCCAGGATTCAATTGCAGATGGCTCAAGTCAGGTCTGATGACCCTGGTTGAATGCCAGATGGAGATCATCATCCAAGGCTACCAATGCAGTCTCTGTACCATACCCAGGCCGAAAACCAGACTGAAAGGGGTCAAGGAAACCGGTGCGGTCCAGATGTTCCTGGAGCTGCTGTGCCACAGTCCGGTCAATAACCTTCCCTAAAAAGGGAAGGTTAGAGACCGGCCGATAACTGGCAGGAGCATCAGTGTCAAGAGATGGTTTCTTGAGCAGGGGCCTAACCACAGCCTTCAGGCAGTCAAACACCCTGCCCTCCTGAAGGGAGGCACTAACCACCCCAGCCAGCAACGGCTGTAACGTCTCCTGGCTGGCTTTCACCAACCAGGACGGGCAAGGATCTTGTTCGCAAGTGGTGGCATGAACAGATCCCAAAAAGGACTCCACATCGGCAGGCGATGCTATCTGAAACTGATCCCACAAAACAGGACAGGACGGGGCATCCATAGCCCCAAGATGATCCTCTGCAATAACTGTGGTACCAAAATCGTGGCGGATGTGAGCAATCTTATCTACAAAGTACTCAATAAACTGTTCACAGTGGTCACTGGATTGCTCCAGGTCCAGGTGGAGGCAGGCAGGACTGACCAAGCCTTTCACCACCCAGAAAAGCTCAGCTGGACGTGACTTTGCAGATGCAATAAGGGCAGCAAAGAACTGCTTCTTTGCTGCCTGCATCGCCACAGCACAGGCCTTTAAACTGCTCTTATGCTGCGATCGATCATACTTGTCGCGAGTCTGGTGCCACCATTGCTCCAACCACCTGCTCTCCCACTTCAAACACCGCAGGCCATCAGTAAACCAAGGAAACCTGCCGGAGACTCAGGAGGGCAGCGGATGCCTGGGAGCCACTCTGTCAATGGTCTCAGCCAACAAGGTGTTCCAGAAGGCTACGAGATCATTGACAGAGCGGGTGTTAAGGTCCAAGGTCCAAGTTAAGAACTTGGCATCTACCCTACTATGGCCTTTTTTTACATGGATGTCACCTTCCCTTCCCTCCCCCCCCTTGCATGCTGCGGGTGCAGGTGGGTATGCGGTGGGGGGATGGTAGGGTGTGTGTGTGCACCCATGGAAACACCACGGGCAGTGGGTGGAGGGGGTGCACACTCCCATGCAACACCCAGCTTCACCCATCACCCACCACCCACGAAGCCATCCAACAAACCGGAGGAGGCTCCATGGGTGGAGATGGGTGGAGGTGGGTGGAGATACGTGTGCGCCCGTGGGAAAGGGAGCACACCCACCTCCACCCACCACCGGCGCACACCCATCCTCCCCACCCAGCAGCGCAATGTGAAAAAGGTCTATATTTAAGAGAAAGAGTGCTTATGCTTCAAATTAGTCCACTGCAAATACAAAGAAAGAAAAAGCATACCACATAACCCTACCTGATTTGCTGTAGGAACCCTTCATTCTGGAGTTAATCCTTCGCATATGTTAGTCAGATTTTTCAGCAACACTTAATTGCATGGAAAATTTCAAATACTGCATCCCTTTGGATGTGGCCAAGATAGTATATCACTTTTGTCATGTTTTTAAATATGTCCCACAGTTCAAACATTACCGCGGTCTGCAGTAAGTAAGGAGGTATGGATTCAGCAAGTATGTTGTATCTGCATTGCAACACTTTCTAAAATATGCTCAGTCAAGCCATCTTGGGAGCCACTGAGTCGGGTCTCTCCCTCCTTTCTGCTGGTAACTGAGGGAGAAGAACCATTGGGATTTCTTCATCTCTATGGCCGCTTTTAGACGAGCGGCGTGCAATTGCGCATTGCGATTGCGCATAATTTGAAACGTCCACCTGTTGTAATTAGACGAGACGGAAGTGGGGTATTATGCGCATATTATGGCGGTGGTGCATTTTTAAAGGCCGCAAATTAAATAGCTCGATTGTGAGCGATTTAATTCACTGACTTTAAAAAATGCGCCACTGCCATAATATGCGCATAATACCCCACTTCCGTCTCGTCTAATTACAACAGGCGGACGTTTCAAATTATGCGCAATCGCAATGCGCAATTTCGTGCCGCTCGTCTAAAAGCGGCCATAGGGTCACAGAGCTGGAAGAGAATTTATGGGTCATCCAGTCCAGCCCCCTGCACCAAGGCAGGATTCACCATACCCAAACCACCTGCGCAGAAAAATCTATCCATCAAGTAGTGCCTATAAAAAAAATCTTCCCCAAACAAACCGGGACCAATGAGACTATATTGATGCCTGAAATAACAGGGAACAGTCTCATAGAAAGAAACATCATCAATCAATCATCATCATCATCATCAATAATTAATAATAATAAATAACTGAATATCAACTACATTTGTTCTATGTGGTATACTATTATTATCCCCTCTGCCTGTCCCTTTCATGTACTTGGGCTGAAATCTAGAAATAGAAGTAAAGATTTCTTGTGAACTTCTTGGACTACAGGTGGGCAGCACAGTAAGAGCACAGATACAGTCAAATCCCTTGCATGGCAGTAGAGCTGTTCAAACTGTTTTATTTGTATTTTTAAAAAGTACTAACCAATATTTTAATTTAACTGCTCAAATTGTTTATTAAAAATGTTCAAACTTCCCTGAAAACAAAAAAGAGGAGGTTTTTTTAATTATTGTTTTTTAGGGGAAACTGGGTTGTCAGAAACTGAAAATATTCATTTTCAGTATTTTAATCTCCCATATTTTTTTTATTTTTTGGAATCAAAAACCTTCCCCCAAACCATACAACTCTCTTGTAACTTTTCACAAAAGAATTAGAGAAATTTCTCTGAAAAGATTTTTGAGAAAAGAAAAAAAATCAGACTAAATGTTTTTCTTTAAAAAAAAAAAAAAGATTAAATATGATCATTTTAGTAGTGAAATACATTACTCGGAAGCACCAGAATCTGAGCCTAGTACCATTAACGTTTGTGACCAAACTCCCAAATGGGAGCAGGATTCAGCCCTTGAATTTCCTACTTTATTCCAGATCGCAACCCTGAAGAAAAAGGATGCTACAAATTTAATTGGTAGCTTCAATTCCAGCTACAGGAGCTTGTCTCTAGGGCTGCAGTTACAGCAGATATCTTGGCTAAACGTTAAACAATTCCATCAGCTATCTGAAGATAAATATTAGTCAGAGACTGTATCTGCAATAATTTCCCCAAGCACCATTCAATTAACCTACTTGGCTAAAAGGTGATACAAAAGTCAATATTTTGTAATAGATGCTTGTGCTTCAGATGAAACTAATCAATAGACATCAGAGCAATTTCAAATTAAAGACTGATATAAGACAAAGTTAAAGAGAAACTATCAAGTAGTTTAGGTAGGCACCAAATGAGCCGTAACTTAAGATAGTTCTGTCATTTGAGGCAGAATATTCCTTGGATTCCAAATTCAATATGGTTGGGGGGGGTAGGGGAATAAAACCTCTGACTGCCAGGAGTTTGGGCTGGATAAAAGATAATGGATCATTCCACATATGCACTGCTGTTGTACAATTCCTCTGAAGCAGCCAGTGCTGACTATTGTCGGAGACAGGATACTGACCTAGACAGACCATGGCAGTGATTATGTTCTGAGCTTATTTTTTAAAATTCCTGTCTCTTTGCTGAAGTAGAAGTATGAGCCTCAGATAGCCACCATTTTGCCCCCGCATTAAACCATATATCAGGGTTGACTAAAGTTCCCAACCCAATACTTGTGTACCATGAGTATGATGGTACATGAGTATTCATGGAGTGTAAAATAAGCAAGTGAAAAGCCAGAATACAGAAATGCCTGAAATAAAAGGAAAAATTTGCAGCTTTTTATTAACTAGCAAACCCTGTTTGTAGAAATTGAATTGCACTGTGGCAGCAATATACAAACAACTGGGTTGCCTCCCAGAAAAACACTAGAGAGGTCAATGGGGAGATGATGGAATTACAAGAAACAAAGTGGAATGAAAATCAGGAGAGTGTCTGTCCCTCTCTATGCACTTAACATGTTTGTGGGTGCGCATGTAGGTGTGTGTGTGTGTGTGCGTGTGGGCGATGCTTATTTGCTGAGAGGTGGAGCTTACTGAATGAAGGGGCCCCTCTTTGGCCACTGGAAATGTTGGGAAGTATGTAATAGACTCTCCCAAATCCAGCAGGCTTCCAGGAGACCCTGTCTTGAATTCCCTTAAAGGGACCTCTTTTGGCTCCCTGAGGCAACAACCACCACCTCGCGGAGTAGGGTGGCCACCTGTGGTGGTTTTTTACTTGACATAAGCCCAGGGGCGTAGCTAGGTTGGAATGGGCCCAGGGACAAGAAATGGACTATGGGCCCAGCCCCCAAGCCCTTGACAAATTGTTAACTGTTGCCATTTACGCTCACTCTGGTAACCGATCCTCGTAAAACCAACAGATTATGGAGTTGAGCACACGTAATAAAAGTAACTTGGATGCATCCCACGGCACACTCCCTCCCCTCCCCATTCCAGACCCCTCTGCTCCCTGCCTCATTCACATCATGATCTACCCCGAGCTCCCTGATTTACTACCCTCACCCCTTCCCGATATCCCCCCCATTCATCCTCTTACATCCATTCCCTCCTGTTACCCCGATCCCCTACCCTCTGCTGCCTTTCCAACCCCAGCTTCATTCACCCCTTCTGCTCTGCCTCCCCACTGACACCAATACCTTCTTCCCATCCACACACACCTTCTGCTGCCTCCCTCTCTTTGCCCCACTCACCCTCCACACGCTGGACTCCTGCTCCCCCATTCACACACGCATCAGACACCCCACCCACCCCATTCCCCAGCCCGCTTGCCGCAGCCCCTCCTCCAGGATGTTATTGGGGTATCTGTCCAGCAGCACTTTCCTACCTGGGCTGCTGTGAGGGGGGGCAGGCGGCAGGCGGGATCCGTGCGCCCCCCCTTGTGCTCTGATCACTCCCTCCTCAGCTCTTGGCATGGTCCCTCCCTCTCTGAGGGATGTAGCTCATGCTG
>QEPC01006282.1:7718825-7747686 GCA_003113815.1 Sphenodon punctatus
GGAGGGGGGGGGCTGCCCTCCCATAGCCCAGCAGGTTCGGAGTCTGGAGGTGGTGTTGGAGCCGGGTCTCAGTCTGGATCGTCAGGTGGAGGCAGTGGCTAAAGCCACCTTCTGCCAGCTGTATCTGGTGCGGAGGCTGCGTCCATACATCTCCGGGCCCGACCTGGCAGCTCTTATTCATGCCTTCATCACCTCAAGGCTAGACTACTGCAACGCGCTCTATGTGGGGCTTCCCTTGGTTCTGAGTCAGAGGCTGCAGCTGGTGGCGGTGGCTAAAGCCGCCTTCCGCCAGCTGTATCTGGTGCGGAGGTTGTGCCCATACATCTCTGGGTCCGACCTGGCCACTCTTATTCACACCTTCATCAACTCAAGGCTAGACTACTGCAACGCGCTCTACGTGGGGCTTCCCTTGGTTCTGAGTCGGAGGCTGCAGCTGGTGCAGAATGCGGCGGCCCGTCTCCTTACGGGGACGAGGCGACAGGAGCATATTACACCTGTGCTCCGCACTGGCTGTCTATAGCGCACCGAGCCAGTTTCAAGGTGTTGGTGTTGGTTTATAAAGCCCTATATGGTCTGGGCCCCTCATACCTTGGGGACCGCCTCACCTTCCGTGCCCCTGGGCGGCCCCTGCGGTCTGCCGGGGACACCTTCCTGGAGGTCCCCCGTGTTAAACGGGGGACCACGATGGAGAGGACATTCTCAGTGGCCGGGCCGCGGCTTTGGAACTCCCTCCCAGAGGAAGCTCACCTGGCCCCGGGTCTGATGGCTTTTAATTTGTCGAGCCTGTAAGACCTGGCTGTTCGCCCAGGCCTTCGGAGGGGAGGGTAGGAGGGGCGGGAGGGGGAATGTTTGTGGGGGGCAGTAGTTTTAAATTATTTATATTGAAGGTTTATGTATTTTATTATTGTTTTAGTTGTGAGCCGCCCCGAGATGCCGTAGGCATGAGGGGGTGGCCAATAAATGTAAATAAATAAATAAATACACAATGCTGGGTTCTAAATTAGGAGTTACCACTCAAGAAAAGGACCTTAGAGTCATTGTGAACAATACACTGAAATTCTCAGCTCAGTGTACGGTGGCCGTCAAAAAAGCAAACAGGATGTTAGGAATTATTCATAAGGGGATTTATTTAGTTTATTTATCAGTATTTCTGATAAATACTGCCCTATTTGCTGTACAGAGATAGGGAATAAAACTGAAAATATCATAAGGCCACTATATAAATCTGTGGTGTGACCACACCTTGAATATTGTATGCAGTTCTGGTCAACCCATCTCAAAAAAGATATAGTAGGAATTGAAAAGGTACAGAGAAGGGCAACAAAAATGATATGGTGTATGGAACTGCTCCCATACGAAGAGAGACTGAATAGGTTGGGACTCTTCAACTTGGAGAAGAGATGACTGAGAGGGAGGGGATTTGATAGAAGTTTATAAAATCTTGAATGGTGTGGAACAAGTTCATAGGGAACGGTTATTTACCCTCTCAAATAGTACTAGAACTAGGGGACACTCCAGTACTAGAACTTGGGGAAACTAACAGGTTGCAGATTTAAAACAAATAAAAGAAAGTATTTTTCACTCAGCAGACAATTAAGTTGTGGATCTTGTTGCCAGATGATGTGGTCAAGGCCAGTAGTACTGTGGCTGCCAGCTTCAGACGCTAGTAGGCCTTCCGGGGAAACCCGGAAGTTTCCCAGAAGGCCTACAGCGTCTGAAGCTGGCAGCCACAGCCGGCGCTGAGGCCTCCGGACCGCCACCGCCACCTGGAGCTGAACTGGAAGGTAGGATCCTGGTGGGAACTTGTTGGAAGTAGGGTGATCCCTGGGGTGGGGGTGGGGGAGTGTTAAACCCCGCCCCCCCAGGGATCATACAGTACAGGTCTAATACTTACCGGCTGCTGCTGGGACGGCCGGCGCTGACTGGGCTGGCTCTGGGTTGCCGGCGGAGAGTCACTTAGAGGAATTTTTTTTTAAATCCAGGCTGGGCAGGGTGGGTGGGGGGTGTCCCCCCTTCCACCCGCACAGCCTGGGAGGGGGAGGGGGGAGGAATTTTTTTATTCCATTGATTTCAATGGGGACAGTGCCCCATTGAAATCGATGGAATAAATCCGGTACCGGTATACCAGATTTAATCCGGAAATCCGGTTTTTTGAAAACCGGTATCCGGTAAATCCGGTAGACGGTAATTGCCCTGGGGTCCCACCTCGAATGCCCTCATCTCCCTTCCCTTCCCTTATGCTCACCTTCCCAGTGCTTGAGTGTATGGACTGGATCCATGGGCCAGTTCCAGGTAAAGGAAAAGGGCAAATAAAAACCAGCTGCAGACCATATTTGACCTATGGATCAGATGTTATTTGCCCCTGCTTTACAGGGTATGACAGTTGCATTTTCAAACAGGAGTGCTAGACGCTTACTCCATTTAAAATGAAAGCTGAGGATTCTTACATTAGAGTTTGTTGTGATTTTTGGCTTTAATAAACTCTAAAAATCATAAGACTCACAAAACCCCTCAGAAAGGAAGAGTTGGCCATTCCCAGACTGTGGAACCACAGTAGGGAAGGGAGAAGGACAGTAAAAGAATCTGAAGACAGGATCTAGCCTCTGCTTCAGTCCACTGAAGAGAGGACGGCAGATGGGAAAGTGGCACAGGGACAGGACATGAGGATCTGGAAGAACGTTGGATATGTGCCCTTGTAGGCCACAGTATATTGGGTTAAGTCCCCCACTGCAGTCTCTACGGAGCGCAGGATTCTGGCCTCCTTTCCAGAACCCAGAAACTCATTTAAAAGTCTTAGAAGAGGGGTGGGTTTACCCAGGCCCCCCCTCCCCCCGATATTACTGCTGCCATTATAACCCCCAGCGCATGTGCAACTTAGTGGTTCTTGCTGGCTGCCGTTTGGGCTCTCCATTCTCTGCACATGCACGCACAAATGGCAGAGGCCACCACATTTTTTGGTGGCGGTGGCAGCGGAAGCAGAAACATGTGGTATGGGGAACTGAGCCGACAAGGGATGCCTGCCTCCCAGCATGCGCAGGCATGCAGGGATAGGGCCAGCCAGAACAGACTTGGGCTCATGGAGGGGGGAGGAGCGGAGAACAATCTGAGCGTATGCCGCTCAAGTGATGGGGCTGCCACCTTTCCTGCTCATCTCTATGACAGGCTAGGGGCCATGATAGAGGAGAGAGAAAGAACATTGACTCCTGTAAAGGAATCGATCCAAAGATGGTAGTTTTGGGGCACTGCCGTAGCCAATCAGTGAGATTGAGGCAATGGGAGGCGGGCACTCAGGAGGGAGCCAGAGCTTACTTAAGAGCATTTGGAAAGTGTGTTCATTCTTTCCACAAATTGAAGCATACTGAGCGAATTAGACTTAACACGCTTGGCTTGTGATTGCTTCCACTCACTACTCCATGATCTGGTAAGAGCTGTTATTGCTTTATTCTTCTTTATTTCAATGTTCTTGGCCATTTATTAGTTCCTTAAAATGTCCTTTTCCTGTATTTTTTTAGCTGGCTTATAATGCAATGGGATTGGTTTTCTACCTCATTTCTGAGCCCTCCATTGTGAGTTTTGTGCCTGCCTGCTTGCTTTAAAATGCCTTAGTAGTATTATTCAGTGTGCGTTTTAAACGTCAGATTTTAGTGGCCATGCCTCCTGCCCCACCAGCTTAAACCCCACCAGCCACCACTGCCTTAGAATATACAAAATGGGTCAAATTACTCCCAAACTCAAACTCTGTGGATGATAATAAATGTGACAGGGGTTCGCTATGGCCCGCCTGGGCCAGGGACTCCCCTTCACATTTATTAATGGGCCACCAGCCTGGGTAGGTGCGCGCCCACTGCTGCCCCAGCCTGGGTAGGTGGCGGGCCCAGATGTGGTCCTGCCCATGACAGGCCGCCATGGCTGCCCATCATGGCGGGGGCGGGGTATGGTGGTGTTCCAGGGCAGGGACACCTGTCTATTACATTCCCTTCCCGGGGGTGGGCGAGGGGAGAAAGCAGGGGGCGGGATTGTTGTCCGGCCCAGTTGGGCACATGTTTAATCTGCACTGGCTTCCTATAACATTCTGGACCCAATTCAAGGTGCTGGTTTTGAGCTTTAAAGCCCTAAATGGCTTGGGCCCTACATATCTGAAGGACCATCTTTCTCCTTATGTCCCTTTGTGGCCCTTAAGATCTGTTGAGGGTCCCCTCTTGAGGACCCTCAACAAGGGACCCTCTTGAGGTCACTGGCTCAGTTTCACATGATTCGGGCCCGCAGAGAGGCATTCTCGATGGCTGCCTCACAGCTTTGGAACTCCCTCCCCTTGCAGGCTCGCCTGAGCCCTAGTTTGAATGCCTTCCGAAGGCACCATAAAACCTTTTTATTTGGCTGGGCATTCAATGGGCAGGGATAGACTGGGGAGGTGTGTGTGTGTGGGGGGGTGTCTTTAATTTGTAGGGTTTTAATTATTTATTTTATATTTGCATTTTATGTATTTATTGTAAGCTGCCCTGAGCCTCAGGAGATAGGGTGGGATATAAATCAAAATAAATAAACAAACAAAAAAACAAATAAATAAATCATTCTGTCCCCTGGCCTGACCCTGCCAGTGCCTGGGTTGATTTGCCTTTCTGTGCTGAAGGGCAGAGGAGGTTCGAAGATGCTCCTGAGTCACACAGGGGCCTTTCTGGGGCATTTGATATCAACCAATATGGCAACTGCGCTGTCTCAGCTACAGGAGACAATCACAAGAGGAGTACCTAGGGACCGTATGAAATTGGAGTTAGTGAAATTTAACAATATTAATCAAATGCAAATTCCTATGTAGAAAAATCACAGCTAATATTGATATAATAATTTATGTAAATAAATAGGTTATTTTACATCTTTTGTAATCCTTCATTAATATTCAAAGAATCTAGCTAGCAACTGGTTTACTAGCTGGGGGAGTGTTAAATTTATATCTATTTTAATTAAATAGGTCTCATTCCAATTAGGGGCTATATCAAATCCATAATCTAATAAACCTGAACTTAACTGGGGAGAAAAAATACTGACTACATGAAAAGGAAATGCACAATGATTGCCAGTTACCAGTAACAACTGAGCAGAGCACACACAGCAGCACAGAGCCAGAGCAAAATATTTCATCTCAGAGCTGGATATTTCAAAGTCTGCTCCCTGAAAGGGGGGAAATGCACACAGACAGAAAGACAGGCCGGCTGCATGCGTGACAAAATGCTTCCTTGTATAGTATGTACAAACTGGTCAGATGGAAATTGGGTTTTTATTTAAATCCTCAGCCATTTGACAACTCACATACAAAAAGGAAAAATCCAGCATATTACGGCACAGGCAGGATCTGGGTTGCAGTATGATGGGAAGAAGCTGTGCATTGCAACTACAGCAACCAGGCTCTGCCCTCTTTCTCCTTTGATTGCATCAGTAGCTAGCACAGGTTCTTCACAGCAGCGAGCATCCTTAATTGTTCTGGGGACAATAGATCGGCACAGTTTCCCTTGCCACAAAATTGGCAGCTGCTTCAAGTGATCTTCCTTTTTGCTTCCTTGCTACTTAGCCCCTCCCAGCTCCTGTTGTTCAGGCTCAGGTTCCTAAAAAGGAAGCAGGGTGGCTGCTTTTTAATAGTAAAGTATTGCATGAATGGAAAACCTGGTTGTCTAAAGTCAAGGTTAACAAGAGAAAATGTTTTATTCTTGCCTTTAATGAAGTAGCCATAGACTGCAAATATGAGCAAGGTTACATAGACAAAACCATCCAGACATAATTAAAGGGAAGCTTTTTTCTGAGATTCAGATTCTGTTCTTAGTTTTACGTTACTGTAAATCCAGAAGTTAAAGGACCTACTCTGGATTTACAGTGATGAAGCTGAGTTAAGAAAGTGATCCTCAGAGCGCAGTCCATTTTATTTAACAGCAGAAGGTTTCATGGAATAAATGAGAATTGGAATGAAGATGGAGACATCAGTATTAATCCTCACGCAGCTCTTGGGGGTTTCACTGGGGAAAAAACAGAGTTACGAGATAGCGGAAAATTACGGAAAATATAAAAATGTCAGTAGATTTTTGACATTTTCCGTAATGAAAGCAAAAGAGCTTCTTTACGCCAGGAACAGCACTCACGGAGATTTTTAGTGGAGACTCTACAGTGGAGTATTAATGGGTGAGACGACTTCAGGGAAGATTCATACTGGGATATGAAATGGTAACGATGGGTAATTTCAGACGTTATGTGATCACAATCACACTGAATCACAGTGGATTCAGTGTGGTGGCTGTGATTACGCGAACGTCTGTGTGAGCCCCACCAGATGTTCACCACGGTGAATTCTTGGCGGGGTTCAAAGTTAACCACAATTCTGGAGGTGAGGCCAGCCTGACCTCCAGAATCATAGTTAGCTGGACCACGATCAGGAACGGAGCGAAGGTAATGTCTGTTACCTTGCCTCAGTCTTGACCGTGGCCCAGCCTGATTGGCTGCTGCGCCCGTCCGTCTCCCTGAGGGCAGGCGGCCAGTGGAGTGGGGGGGGGGGGGCAGGGCTGAGTGGCTGCATGTTGCACCACGCAGCCCCACCCCCTCCCTGATCCCCCTCGGAGATCAGGCCGGCACGTCTAAAGGACGGCCAGTCTGATCACGGACCAGGATCCGAGACTGATCCCGGTCCAGGGTTTAGCGTGGCAAGCCGGGAGGCCTGTCACATCTGAAATTACCCAATTTAATAAATGGTAACATAATTTTATAAGCTGCATGCCTATTAATGACAACTTTCAAGCTTAGTGTACTGTACTTTATAGCCCTGAAATAACCCAAAAGGAATTCGCCTAATCAGATAACAGGCACAGTACATTGCTTATGGCGATGCCACCAACAAAACAAAGAGGAATTTTACAGACTTACATTTACCTGTCTTTCAAACTACCATTTCTGCTCTGCTTCTGAAACAGAGGGAAATTTTTCCTTTTTGCCTTCCAGAAGAAGATCCAACATGCCCATGAATCTATCTGGTTCTGTCAATCACCAGCAAAGCAACTTCACAAAGATGTATTTCCATTGGCTCTGTTTATCCTGTGTAGCATGGAAAGGAAAAGGTATAAATGGTCAAATGTTCTGCCTGAAGGAGTAAACAGCACGCTGGCAGGAACATTGTAGGCCCTTTTCTCAGACACACTCTAACACTGATGAAATGGGTGTTACATTTTATTATACATGTTGCTGGGAATTGACATACCCATGTGGAAATGATTAAATTGAAGGTCACTCAAACTATGAATGGCCTATTAAAATTTTGGAGGACCACTAGAGAGAAAAGAATAGCTCCCGCTCTAAAGTTATTGGAAGCTAAACTGGTGCCCTAGATTATGTATGGAGTGGAACTATGGGGAGAACTACAAGTTGATAAACTCGACCGTGTACAAAACAAATTGTGGAGGCGCATCCTGGGGGTTCCCAGATGTACGCCATCTTATTTAATAAGAGCAGAGATAGGTGTCCTCCCACTTAATGGGGGGGTGAGCATTACATCACCCTCCCATGATGTAATGCTCCCCAGCCTCTGCATATAACCCCCGTGCTTCGCTTTGCTCAGTTTGGATTTCTGACGTGCCTGATGAACGATCCTGTGAGGTTAGAAAGCTTGCAAATCTCCACCAACCCAAGTTGGTCCAATGAAAGATATCTCTACACTACTTTGTCTCTATGACCTATTTTTGGGACAACACGGCAAACACACTCTCTCTCTCCCACTTAATGTTAGAGCTGGTTTTGCAAAAATTTTGTATTGGTTTCGGTTTTGTAATATGAAGGATAATCGTTTACCTAATATGTGTTGGAAAGAGCAACAGAACATTCTTGGTCAATATCACTGGAAAATCAGTTTAGATAAACTTCTTAGGAAGCATGGTCTGTCTAGAGAATACTTAGCTGCTCATCCCTATATATAGACAAAAGAAGAATCAAGGCTTAGACTGAGAGATATCGCTGTTCAAAATGATTTATCAGCAATAAATATTAACACTGAGCACCCTGGTATTCTTTGTTTAAGACTAATTACTGTTTAGAATCTTATTTGGTAGAAGTAACCAATCCTAATCTTAGGAGATCTTTGACTATGCTTAGGTTTCAAATGATGTATTCCATGGTAACAATAGGTAGATATTTGGAGACACCTTGTTCCCTTAGATTTTGTTCTTGTGGATTAAACCAGATTGATGATTAGGGATGGGCGAACAGAGCCGAGTTCGGAAATTCAGTTCGGTTCGGAAATCGAGTTCGGGTCGGAGGTTCGGTTCGGTCGACCAAACTGATCAAGTTCAGTCCGAACTCCAAACTTCCGAACTGCGTTGGCTCATCCCTATTGATGATTTACCTCATTAACTTTTCAATTGCTTATACACTGTCAAGCAGCGAGAACAACTACTCTCTCCTATGCTTAGGGACAAACAGTTTTGGGATACTGAACTGAAAATTTATTTTCTTCTTGCAAATACAGATATGAAAGTGTTCAAGCAAGTGGTCTTGCTAGCCTATAAATTAGATGTCCTTAAACACATATAATACAAGAATTTTTAATTAACTCAATTTTTAACCTTGAGATTTTTTGACATAATTTCATTTGTTTTGTTTGATTTACTCCCCCCCTCCCCCGCCATAAATGATATTCTGTCTGGTTAAGGTGCTTGGTAGCCCGCCCAGTACTTGCTCATGGGCTAGAGCTATTAAAGTGACCCTTTTTCAGAGTTGGAGCCTGTTAACACAGAGAAATTAGACAGTCGTATTTATTACGTTGTTATGTGATTTACTGGGAGCTTTTCCTTGATTATGTGTTAATTTTTGTTAATGTAATTTTCCTTTGTTGTTTGATGGGTGGACACAGTTAGTAATTTGATTTGGAAGTTTTAACTGATAATTTTTAATCTAATATTTTATTTTTTGGGGTGTATTAATCTTGGATACCAGTATTATGAGTTATTGTATTGATGTTTTTGTTTTATGATATTTGTATGAATATTCTTTTTTTGACATGACCCTTGGTCAAATCAATAAAATATTATGATGATGATGATGATGATTGATGCTGATTATGATGATTGATTGATTGATTGATTGATTGATTGATGATGCACTTGTATAGCCCTGCAACATGTAAAATAAAATGTAACACCCATTTTATCAGTGTTAGTGTCTGTGTGAAAAGGGCCCTTGTGATGCTTTCATGTTCGTGTCATGGCACTTATATCAGAGCATCATGCTAATCCCTGGACAATATTTAGAAACTGGTTGTTACTAAGAAGGACGAAGGTGCAGCCAGAGCCTGCACTTGTATAGTCTACAATGACTGACTTGCAACTTGTTGTTCTGTCCCTCCAACCTTGGCCCTTTTCAGGCGGGCCGCGGTGGCTGGGGGCATGGGAGATGGGTGTGTGGCAGCAGCAGGTGGAGGTGGGTGTGCGGTCATTCCCACCATGTGCGGGGTGGGAGGGCGCCCATGTGAAAAGGCCCCTTGTTATAAGTGGTGTCAAAAGGTCCCTTGTTATAGGTGGTGTCAATGTGCGTTTGTCACTGTAGTGAAGGTGCGAGACCTGCGAATACCAGTAAGAGATTGAACTTTATCTTGTGACCCCAGACTGACACCTGAAATGGGACTGAACTGCAAATAGTACATCTGGTATGCCAGTAACTACTGCTCTCACTGCTGGGTTGCAGTCATTTTAGTAGTCTTGGTACTTGCTCCCTGCTAAACCATGAAGCCTCCACCATTCCATACCATTCTTTATTTTCATGATCCCCAGCTGTCCATTACACTCCAGTATCTCATTTGGTTGCTGGCCTCCATATTAACTTGTTCCAACCAGTCTTCTCAGTCACTTAAATTATTTCTTTCAATCTCTTTCATAGAATTTGCATCGCCTCTTCCCTAGCTTTGTGCTGCTGCTGGAACCCTCAAATTTTTGGGGTGGGGGGTGGAGGGGAATCCAAGTTATTGGAGGGAGAGGCCGGGAGGAGCATCAAATGGAATTTTCATTGGGCATCTTCAGCATGTTTTCTACATAATATTTTTCCTTTGTTTTTCATGTGCATGGTGATGCTTAGCACTCTCAGATGCCACTGTTGAGGGTGTTTGTCAGCTTGTAGGATGGGGTATTTTTATGGGTTTTATCTCTGTATTTTATATGTATGTTTTTATGATGATGTTAGCCTCCCTGAGCCTTCAGGGAAGGGTAGGATAAATATCTCAATAAATACGTAAATAGGTTCAAGTCCCAAATTTGGGAGCCTTGATTCAACTTTACTTAGTCCACATTCAGGTAGAGACCCCCAACCTTTCCATTAAGGGAATATTGGCTATGCAGGTGTTTCACACTCTTCTTTAAATCTTTTTATTTCTGCTTAAAACTGTTCGTACGTTTTCTCCTTTTTCTTTTTTCTCTCTTCCCTTTCACCTTTTCTTTCTTATGTCTCATCTCTCATCTAAAAAATTTTCAGTGTCTGTTTTCCTTAAATTTCCCCATAGTCCTTACTTTTTTAAGATATTCATTATTTTCTCCAATAATATCCTAATTCCAGCCCTCCAATATATTTTACCAGTTCTACTACTTCCTCAACACTTTCTCCTTTCTCTTTCTCTTTCTCTCGCTCACGGACACACTCACTATCATGTTGTTTTGGTGTTGCTGGTATGAATTAGTTAGTTAATTTATTAAGAGACACATTCATTCTAACCTCATGTACTCAAGCACATACAACTTTAAACAGCTGAAAATAACGCTTTAGGTTTACAATTCTTGTGCACTTAGTCTAATTGTAAACATGAGGGTGGATCTTTGTGTGCGTGTGTGGGGGGGTGGCGTGGAATCCAGTTAGTTGTTTTTGTGACATCTGAGCATGAAAAATGGTGAGTTTTCACCAGCTGGAACATTTTTAAGATACTTTCCTTGACCACAGATGCCTCAAAAACAGTTCCAGTGTTGATTTCTTCTTCTTGTGAATGGCCTATCAGTTGAGGAAGTTATTAGTCTTAAAAATGTGACTTGTGTACATAGGTCAAACAGACCTGGTGCTATGTTTAGAAAAGTCATTTGGCCTTAACAGCTTCTTTATGAAGTCTGAGGAGGAAGCTAATTAGCCATTCAAGCTGGATATGCCCATGATGCTTCCTTTGAGAAGGTACAATGGCATATGTAAAACAGTCTTTTTTAATACAAAAGTACATATTTGTGACTGTAACTCTGGTGTTAACAAATTAAATCCTTATGTGAAACTGAATGGATAAAAAACATCTGTAACCCTATAGCTCTCTCCGCTCTTCCTCTGTCCCCTCCCTCACTCTCCCTCGTTTCTCCTGCTCGCCCAACCGCCTTCGTCCCTTCTCCCTCGCTGCCCCACATGCCTGGAACTCCCTCCCTGCCCACATCCGCCTTGCCTCCTCCCTCCGCTCCTTCAAATCCCTCCTCAAGACCCACCTTTTCCATGCTGCCTTTCCCAATGCCCTCTAGTCTTTCCCCTTGCTCTTACTGTCAGCCCTCCTCTGCTGACTGCTGCTACCAACCTCCTCGTAACCAAGCCAAGTACACGCACCTGAGACTTCGCATCCGCCTGAATGTTTGTTTGTCTTCTCCCATGTCTCTCCCACTGTCCCCTCTCCTTGTCTCCCCCTCCTTGTCTTTTAGATTGTAAGCCACAGGCAGGGGCCGCGACTGATTGTATGTTCTGTACAGCGCCAGGTTTTGCAACTGGCGCTTTATAAATGTTTAATAATAATAATAATAATAATAGCTGAGGTGTAGGTTTGCTGTTTTTTGCCTCTCCCATAAGCAATGGTTATCGGATGGGGGCAGAGCAAGTTGAGGGAGATCCTAATGAAGACATACTCCTGTCAGTTATTATTTATCCATCTGGCCATGCTTCTCTAATGCACTCATTACGTTGAGGTCAATTACTTGGTCTTGAGAAATGAAACCGTGTTGTTGACGGGAACTTTCCCATGTTGTGCAAGATTGCCGATAATAACATGGTACAGAAAAATAGTCATGCAAAGCCTGAGTAAAAGCAGGTTGATTTTTTTAAACAATCTCTCCAGTAGAGAAAGAGGCTGCGAAGCATAGGCTCAAACGATATATAAAACACACTACTAGAAATAAAAGATATTTATTTATTCTTATTCATTTAGTCATTCAATTTCTACCCCACCCATCCCACCCAGGCTCAGCGTGACTTACAAAAATATAAAATAATAAAACATACATAAACATATATGAACGCATAAAAACCATTTAAACCCTAAACTCCACCCACCAATCCTCTCTCTGACTGCTGCACCCAGTCCCACCCAATCCTATCCCAGCTCATTAAATGTCTGACCAAACAAAAAGATCTTGCCTCGCTTGTGAAAGGTGAGCAGGCTCTGGCTTAGGCGGATCTCCAAAGGGAGAGAGTTCTATAACTGTGGAGCAGCCACTGAGAATGCCTCTGCATGCCCGAGTTGTACAAACCTCACTGGCAATTGGTACTCGTAAGAAGACGCTCTCAGCCAAACTCAGAGGTCACAATGGAACATGGGGGAAGAGGCACTCTTTCAGATACCTGGGACCCAAGGTCTTTAGAGCTTTAAAGGTCAAAACCAGCACCTTGAACTGTGCCCAGAAGGCTACTGGCTGCCAGTGCAGACTCTGGAGCACCGGTGTAATGTACTCCTGGTGACCCACCCCCGACAGAAGGTGGGCCGCCATGTTCTGCACCAACTCCAGCCTCCAAACACTCATCAAGGAAGCTCCATGCAGAGCGCATTGCAATAGTCGAGCCACGAGGTTACGAAGGCATGGATGACAGTGGCCAAATCCAAGTCTGACAGAAAATGTTGCGGCCTTCTCATCAGATGAAGTTGATGAAAAGCCACTGCCACAATCTGGCTGTCCAGCTACAGCAATGGATGCAAGAGCACTCCAAGGCTACAAACCTGAGTGACCAAAGGAGGTTGGACACCATCAATAACAAGGGTCCCTATGCCCCCCAGGTCACACAGCTATCTGACCTTCATCACCCCAATGGCTGGCAGGCACCTGGCAGGCACTGAGACCACAGGAATTGGGTAAGATGAAAAAGAGAGATAGAGTTGGGTCTCATCAGCACACTGATGGCACGTCACTCCAAATCTCCTAACAATCTCACGCTGGGGCCTCAGATACACATTGAACAGGAGTGGAGACAAGATGCAGCACTGCAGAACTCCACAAGGGAGCTCCCAGGGGGATGACAAGCCACCACCCATCACCATTCTCTGGGTTCTCCCAGCTAGGAACGAGCAGGACCACTTAAGAACGGTCCCGCGCACTCCCACCAGGTTCTGCAGTTGTGTCAATAACATCCCATGATCAACTGTATCAAAGGCCGCTGAAAGATCTAAGAAAATCAACAGGGTACTTTGGGTATTTTCAGACGTTACGTTACCACACTCAACCACGGTGAATCCTCCATGGTGGTGGATGGTCGCGCAACGTCTGTTTGCGCGCCGCCAGATGTTCACCATGGTGAACCACTGGTGGTGAGCAAAATAACCACGCTTTCGAGGATGGTCCAGGCACCATCTCCGAAAGCGTGGTTAATTGAACCACGGCCCGGAATCAGCAGACGGTAACATCTGTTACCGCCGCTGATTCCGGGCCATGGCCCAGACCCCGGGACAGAATCGGGCACAGCGGCCAGATTGGCCGCTGTGCCCGCCCGTCTCCAGGGGGGCAGGTGGCTGGGGGAGCATGGGGGGGCGGGGCTGTGCGGCCACACGTTGCGCCGCACAGCCCCGCCTCCCCCCAGATTCCCCACCAGAATCAGCCGGCACATCTGTTGGACGTGACGTTTTAATTCCGGCGGGGAAGCAAATGGTGATTCCATGACGGGGCCAATAGCCGCCCCGTCACATCTGAAATCACCCAATGTCATCTGTTGATTTCCAAGCAGAGATTGTCAACCAAGGCCACAAGCTCAGTCTTGGTACCATGCTCAGGATAGGTTTCTCACATTTTAGTTCAAAGCTCACTAGCAAGACTCCACTCCACGGGCCTTATTGTAAAGGGGGAAAATTCTTTCTTTTAAAACTTATTCAGCTGTATTTATATTAAATATTTCTGTAATGTAGTAATGTAATGTCCTCTCTGTAATATAGATTTGCAGATGTAGACCTGGTATCAGCCACCTTAAGTTGGTCTTGAAAACTGTTCACTATAAATGGATCAGACACCTTAACTCACCGAGAAACAAATCTAAAGCACAGGGTCTCACTGTGTTTTAAACAATCTGGTTTAATAAATTGTAAACACCGTTTCATTTTATGTCTGTCAGTGTGACTGTTGGATGCTCCTGAATTCTAATTCTAGCTTTGAAGCCGAGTCTTTTAATGGTCTTGAGCAAATCATATAAACCATTAATCTGGAAAGTGCTAAGTGCTCATGACTGTGGGTTAATTAATCCATATAATTAATTCTGCATTAATTTTTGTGCAATAAATTTAAACTTTTAAATACAGGTTAATTAATGGATTATAAACCCCATGTAAACAAGCTCCTAGCTCTTGCAAAAGGCTACAAAACTCAAAACACAGAGTATGCTCATCATCAATATTCGTTACTCAGCCTTTTACTCTGTTATTGATAGAGATTTTTGTATGCACAGGATTGTTGAGTGTCTAAGATTTTCTTACCAATGTTTTCAGTTCAGTTCAGCAATACTTTATTGGCATGACAAGCTGTCTAAGATGTTGCCTTTGTCATTGATAAGCACCAACATATTTCACCAAAGCAACATGAGAGTCAGACTCTGCAAAAGCAAAATTAATCAGTAATGTGTGGGCAGAAGAGCAGATTTTATTAATCAAGTCTTTTTTGTTTGTTTGTTTCCCTTAGAGGGCTCTAGTTTTCAAATCCATGTTAAAATCTAGAATTATATGGGAAGGTGGCAATTATCAGCTGGACACAAGAACCCCAGAGGGAGACAGCAGGGAGACAGAGAAGTCTTTCACTGCTCCTCTGAAAGGTGCATGCTCAAGGCCTGGCATAGAAAAGCAGACACTGTGTGCTGAAGGATGAGCTCTTCATTGGATGTCAAGGGGGTTGGAGGTAATCTGAAGTGCAAAAAAAGGCAGAGCCCACTGATTGCAATGGAATGTCAGGCATGCCTTCTCCTTTGTTTCCCAGCGTGTTTGACTGTTGAAAGGACACGCTGTCTCCACCGCAGTATCCCTGTAACTGTAACTCTGAGCCGATCCAGAGAGGGGCCGAGTGTCTCGAATACAGGATCGGACCCCTTAAGAGCAACTTTTATAATGAAAGACCAGCTTTGTGACACAGAAACACATCTGTAGTGTTCAGGCTGTGCAATAACTCTTCTCTGCTGGTACTGATTCTAATCAGTACCATGTGCCCCATCTCTCTTGTAAGCATATTTTGGAGAATACTTTCTACAATAGCTCATCTGTGGATTCAACCACAAAATGAAAAGCCCTGCTGCTTATGCAGCCCTCGCTTTGCTGCCTGCTTGTGCATACTGGGGTGAAATCCTCCTCCAGATATCAGCATCCTGACTTTTTCCCCTCCCTGAATCAGAGTATCTTTTGCATCCCTTCAGGGCTCTTCGATTTCTGAATCTCCCCCACCTCCCCATCCCCCATGTAAACACATATCTGAGTTCAGCACAACCATTTCCTGAAGCCATGGAAAAGTGGAACATGGTACAGGACACTTCCGGACTTAAAAAGCCTTTAGGGAAGTATTTAATCAATGAAGAGCTATTGTTTCTGAAAACTACATCTGGCCAATATGGTCATAAGAAGTGTTAAGTGAATCCAATAGCTCATTGTTCTTTTCAGTAAGGCCTAGAGTTTGTGCAGCAGCCAAGAGTTAAAAATTAAAATGTAGCAGATTGCAGCAGACAGAATTTCACTCTAAGGAATTCCTCCTCATCCTCATCCTCCACCACCACCACCATGATCTCATTTGCTCTGCAACACACTGGCATCCTTGAGGGTTTTTTCAACCACAAGTGGGACGTGGGTCCAAAACAAGATATCACTATACTACTTTGTTTCTGTTGCCTATATTTGAGACCAACATGGCAACCTTACTTTCCCTACACTGTTTATTCATTGCTCTTCTCTCCCGGAAGAAAGTTCCTGCCTATCAGAGGAAGGGCATATATAAAGGAAATAATCCTGACATCATGATACCTCACTGCAGCCGTGACAGGCACCTTACACCTAACAGCTTTTCAAGTACTGTCTTGTGTTGATCATGAGATGCCCTGTGTTTCTGGGTCATTTTATACATTACCCCCAGTACATAATTGAGGGTTGCTAACACTGGTAATCCTCAACATGTCCTGGGTTGCATACATGGAACAGCTTGTGGGTAGCCATTGGTACTGAGATCAGGGGACATTGGCAGGTCCTGGGGAAGAGCAGCAGCAAGAGCAGTCGCCACAGAAGTGTCAGCTTGCTTCCCCTCATGACCATCGGTCCGCTACTCCTGCTGCCGCCGCTCCCTACAACTTTCTCCCACTGGCGCCACTGCTCCCACTCCTGCTTAAATCCCTGTATGGAGGCAGGTCCCAAGGAGCAGAAAGTGGTGGCGGATAGGGATGGGTGAACAGATTGTGGTTCGGGTTTGGCCGTTCGGTTCGGCTGCGTTCGTTTCGTCCGTTCGGTTCGCCCGTTTGGTTCGGCTGTATTCGGTTCGTCGGTTCAGCTGTTCGGTGGTTCCGGTCGAATGTTGAGTTCGGATTCGGTATTTAGTTCGGTCGGGATCGTTTTGGTCTTTAGTTTGGTGCAATCAGAAACTGAAAATGACATTTGGTTTTTGAAATAAAAGGAAAAAACTAAAAAACATATTTCTGGCTATAACATTTTTGTTTCTTATTACTTTTTGATAAAATTTAGGAAGATTGTACCCTCAATTGAGGGCACCAAGTGTACCAAAATTTGGAACGATTAGATAAAGGAAACCGATTTCAGAAGCAATTGAATGTTGTGAGTTTAAGAAAAGCTCCCATCTGTTTCCACGTTATACCAGCTATGTGCTTACCCCAACCCCACATGATTGGCCTCAAAGGGGGCGGGGGGCAAGTGAGTAGTTGCACATAGCCAGTGATTCGAAAGATACGCTTGACATAACCTGCAAAAACACTCTCTGATGCTGCACGCCACAAGCAGAGTCCCCAGCCCCTAATGGTCTGCAAGAAGCTGAAATTAATGGTTCTTTGTCTAGTATAATGTTCTAGTGTTGCCACCACACTACTGTCCTAGCTCCTAAGACCTCGGTGGGAATAGGACAGTGAGACGTCATCCAATTTTATTTTCCTACAACTGCTTAATGTTCCTAATACAATCTGAAAGGGCTTCTTGTGTTCCAGCTCTATGGTGTGGGCTAAATACAGTGATACGGCATTTTCTTCCTGATTCTTAAAAAGCTCACGGGTCTTTCAAAGATCCGTTGCTGCTGTTTATAAAACATCTTTCCTCACTGGCCAAGGAGGACCCTCAGACTTTACACAGGAAATTGTTAAAATTCCTAGTATTCTTGAAGCAAGCTTGTGTGTGGCTTTTCTCATAGTTCTCTCTGTGAAGATTTCAAGAATCTGAAAGTATTTAGTTACAACTCCGAGCCTAATTTAAGAGTCCTTCCCCATGCTTCACAACAAGACAGGATGATCTACGTGATAGACTGATGGGGTTTCTCTTTTTTTCTTTTTGTTAAAGATAAGAGTTGTAAAATAAAGGGCATACAGCAATGTCTGGGCCACTGAAAATGAGACTTTAACAAAAACAACAGATCTTTTATTTTTACTGATGTAGCTGTAGTTTTCAGCCTTGTCTGATCCACTGAACTCAATAAAAAGGCTCCCAGTAACTTAGGACATTTTCAAACAGGCCGGCAGTTCAGGGAGGGGGGTAGTATGGGGAGTGCGCCGCAGTGGGTGGGCAGTGCATGGGAGCATTGGGCATTGGCATCCGTTGCTCTATGAGTGGGTGATGGGTGGAGGTAGGTGGAGTACGGGAGTGCACACGCACCACCACACACCACCTGTGGCATTCCCATGGGCACCCATTCATCCCCCCTACACCCACCGTGGCATTCACACGGGCGCCCACCCATCCGCACATGTGTGCAGGGGGGAGGGGCGCACCGTATGAAAACGGCTTTTGTGAGCTCTGGATCAGGCCCACAGTTCTATTGTTCAAGGATCTCAAAGCACCTTGAAAACAAAACTAGCCTTAAGACACAGTTATGAGTGTTACTATCCCCATTGTTATTATCAATTGAGGAAGCTGGCACAGAGAACAGAGGTTAACTGACAGGGAGTAAAGAGTGAGGTGATCAAATTTGCAGATGACACAAAATTATTCAAGATAGTTAAGGTAGTTAAAACCCAGGTGGACTGTGAAGAATTGCAGGAGGATCTTGCAAGTCTGGGTGACTGGGCATCCAAATGGCAGATGAAATTTAATGTGGACAAGTGTAAAGTTATGCACATAGTGAAAAATAACCCAAACTATATGTATACAATGCTGGGCTCTAAATTAGGAGTTAGTGTTACCATTCTGGAAAAGGATCTTGGAGACATTGTGGACTATATACTGAAATCCTCAGCTCAGTGTGTGATGGCGGTCAAAAAAGCAAACAGGATGTTAGGAATCATTTGGAAAGGGATAGAGAATAACACTAAAAATATCATAATGCCTCTATATAGATCTATGGTATGACTGCACGTGAGTATTGTGTGTAGTTCTGGTTGTCCCATCTCAAAAAAGATGACTAGAAAGGTTACAGAAAAGGGTAACAAAAATGATCAAGGGTATGGAACGGCTCTCATATGAAGAGAAGCTAGAGATAGGTTGGGTCTCTTCAGCTTGGAGAAGAGATGACTGAGAGGGGATATGATAAAAGTTTATAAAATCATGAGTGGTGTGGAACACGTAAATAGGGAACAGTTATTTACCCTCCCTAACAGTACCATGAAATTAACTGGAGTGGCAGCAGATTTAAAATAAATAAGAGAAAGTATTTGTTCACGTAGCACACAATTAACCTGTAGAATTTACTGCCAGAGGAAGTGGTCAAGGCTGGTAGTGTAAGCTAATTTTAAAAAGGGACTGGATAAGTTCTTGCAGGATAGGTCCATTAATGGCTATTAGTCTAGCAGGTTTGGGGGACATAACCCCTTTTTACTGTTGGGGGCTGGAATTACAGGAAATGGATTGCCTCTTGTGACCTGTTGGGTACTTCTCCCAAGAGACAGAGATTGACCACTGTCGGAGACCAGATGCTGGGCCATTGGTCTGATCCAGTATGGCACTACTTATGTTCTTATGATCCAGGATCACACTGGAAATACTGTATTCTTACCACATATTTCTTATTATGGTAGTGCCGCTGCATTGTGCTCTAAACACACCCTTAGTAAGACACAGTCTCTTGTCCTGAAGAGATTTTGATCTAAAAACACAAGCGAGACAAAGGGTAAACAGATGGACAGCAGCTCCAGGGGTGCCCACGTCAGCTCCGGGTTGGCCAGTCCGTCTAAAGAGGCCTCCACCAGATGTTGAAAGAGGGACAGGCTGCAGCTACTCTGGGGCATTCCGGACCATTCAGGAGCACGCTGAAACCCGGGGCAACAGCCGAACATGGAGCTGCTGCCCATCTGATCAGGTTGAGCCACACTGCAGCTCCGCGTCTCTGCTCCAGCTCACCCACAGGCAAGCTGTTGGTTTAAAGGTGACCCACACAGAGGTGAGCTGGAGCAGAGGTGGGGCAGGCTGTCTGTGCTCTGGGGCAGCTCCTCTGGCAGTGCTCTGGAAGAACTTGGCGCATTGTAAGCAGAGCAGGCTGCCAAAACGTGAAGCACTAGCTGGAGGCAGAGCAGCAGTCTGTCTACTTAGTGGATGGGCCACTGCAGCTCCACTTCAGGCCGGGTGTTCCCTAAGCAACGCCATAGAGCTGCAGTCAGCAGCCTAGAGCGTTGGTCGATCCACCCGTGGCTCTATGGTATAGGGGAGGGGGACACAGTGTGGGTGGACTATTGGCTGCAGCAGTGCCAGATCCGTTGCAGTGTCTGGGCTGTGCGCAGGAGATGCAGGGCTGGTCCCCCTCCTGGAGCAGATCTGGGGGTGGTCCGTCTAAAGACACTCAATATTTTGACAGAGCCATCAACCAATAATGATCATGAGGAACCAGTAATTTGGGAAATACCCAGCATAAAACTTTTTACATACACCAGGAAGAACGTACGTTCAGTGTTTGCATTCCTTACATTCCTTCTTTTCCAGCAACAACACAACAAGACTGCACAGATCCTTCCTTCACTATGCCAACAGAGCAAGCAACACGCACAGCGATAGGGGTGGATTATAGTTCTCTGAGCCCCACCAAGAAAACACGAGTACTTCCTGCCTACTCTCCCTGGGCAGGCCCATTAACCCAGATCAGTGAAAACTAGAGAGAGGCAGACAGTCGGCAGAGCCTGAGCTGTGCCCCATCCACCCAGGTGTCTGCCAGCAGAACTGAGAGAGTGGGAAGAGGAAAGTAAGCTGCAACTTTTTCAAGGCTATCGTAAATTACCACTCTCTAAGGCTGCTTTTAAACAAGCGGGTTGCCGTTGCGTGACCCGTTCGTGCGATATTTCAAAAGTGCCCTAAGAGAAAAGCAAGGACAGAGAAGGCATAATCCTTTCCTAGGATTGCAATGAAGGCTAAGGCTCTTTTCAAAGAGGCCGCTGCGCGTGGTGGGATGGTTGGGCAGCGCAGCGGGTGCGCGGTGCATTCCCACGGACACACACCCATCGCCACACGTGGAGCGTCCACCATTAGCGCCCATTGCTCTGTGCATGGGGAGTGGGTGAACGTGGGGGGAGCGTGGGAGCACACAGCCCCTACCCACCTGCCGCGGTGTTCCAATGATGCCCACCCAGCCGCTGAGGTGTTCACACGGATGCCCCGCCCACATGGGCGAGTGAGGGGGGCATCTGTGTAAAAAATGCCTTTGTCACAGACTGGCACATACTAAGAAACTGCTCTACATTGTAATGTAGAGCATTACAATGCTCTGCTCTGCATCTAATGTGAGGGCACAGTTTGGTCTTGCCTATATGTATCACCTTTTCACACAAACTTAAAAATCACGGTTTTCAATTGTGCTACTTAAAAGAGGTATATCAAACAGATTTGCTATAATATTCTCCCCCATTTGTACTGGCTTGTCACATGTGGGCTAATTCTTGTTAAACTGAGCCTAAAGCAATTAGCCTATTTCTTGCTGTCAGAGTTAATTGTTTCCTGACCTAATTAAAGAAGAGGGCCAGTGCTACACCTGGGTGAATCACATCCTCATGTTGTGCATGAAACTAATCACTGCCACAACAGCTTGCATGCATAAAAGTAAGAAACATTTCAACAAGAAGCCTCTATGAGGTTGGGGCTACCTTTCATCTAGACAAGCCTTTAACGGCATGAGCATTCAGGATGCGTAGGAAAAAATGAACCCTGTGCTACGGAGGTGAAGATGTTCATTGTTAGTTCTGGTCAGCAGAACGAATGAGTCTGATTCTAATTCTGCTCTCACACTGTTGAAACTCAACTGAAATAAATGCATTTACTCCAGATTTACACGAGTGTTAATGAGAGCTGAATCAGACAACTTGTTTGTAAGAAATAAAATTCTAAAGAAAATACAAGGACAAAAGGGCTTCTTCTGGACAGCTACAAAGGCTCTATTTCCCTGTCTCTTGGCCAACTGTACCTAGTTACAAATCCATGAACGTGTGACATGATGTAATTGCTGGGAACAATGAGGCACCTCCAATATTTCTCATAGCAGGGAGTGAAAACGAAATTGTAAAGAACGTGTTTGCCGATGTTCAGAGTTGGGTGGGGACTAATGTGAGTTTAACTCACACTCGTGTGCATGGGTGCTTTAGCATTATTTTCCCATTCTCCCATTAAATTCAATATCGTGACACAGGGCTCAAAATCCAACCCTGTACTGAAGCCTTCAGATGCTTGAAGGCCCTTTACGTTAGATGGAGAACTTTGCTCCCTACCCCCCTTGCCTGGCCAGCAACCCATAGACTCCATTTCTAATAATATTTACATGCAAGGGCAAAGTGTTATTTGAAGGGCCGGCTATTTTCCTGGTTGTTTTGCTTATTGCTGAACCGTTCATTTTCACTTTTACGGCATACAAAGACTATGTTTGACCATAACAGGTAGCACCATTCCAAAATGGAGTTACTTTGAGGTGTGGCTTACACTTAGCTCACAAACTACTGACCTGCAGTCTAATAAACCTGTACAAAGATATCCCAGCACCCTATAAATTCAGCAAGTTGTAAAAGGGCATGGATATGTCAACTGATTCATTTGTCGGTTACTGGAAAAGTGACTTCGCTGCAGTAACATGCTGTACTTTAAAGGTCACAGAGAACAGGACTCTGATAAATCAGGCTTGACAACCACACCGTGAGTCGATGATAACAAAACAAGAAGTCTTAAAATGAGTAAACAGACCAACAGAGTGGTTGGAATAGCCAGCATTTTAGATTATCCCACTTGGGCTAGCTCAAGCTGAAAGTAGGAGATAAGTATATTTTCTGACATCTTTGGCATTTTTAAGGTGCTAGTCACAGTTGCAACAAGGTGCCACGATATCAGCATCATTTCCATTACTTATGCCCTTCTGATTAGGTACAGCAGCTGTACTTAGTGTTGCCGCCTCTCCAGGCTTGGACCCAGAGTCTCTAGATTGTAGGGGAAGCCCCCGTTTCTCCAGGTCAGTCAGAGGCACCCCAGAAAAATCAGGGCTTTGGGAGTGGCAAGGGGCAGCGACGTCAGAAAGGGGGCAGGCATTTCTCCTCTGTTTTACACATTAGCTACAATCAACTTACTCCAGAGTACTCCCAGTAGTTCCTAAAGGCTTCGATGGAACTATACTGGAGTGGTTTGCAGGCCACAATCTGCTTGACCCTTAAGAGAAATATAGTAATATTCTGGTTAGGAAGTATGTTTTCAGCTTTTTCCTCACATCTCTTATTACAAAGGTCACTATTTATGATGCTGAAACTAGGGATGCTTGCCCATGTTCAGTAAGGTGTGGGGACTAATCTGAATTTCACTCACGTTAGCGCGGTCATTGTGGGCACAGGGGTTTTAGTGTTATTTTTCCATTCCCCCGTTAAATTCAACAATGCGAAACGAGGATCAAAAGCGAGCCCTGTCTCACATTATTGAATTTAACGGGGGAATGGAAAAATAACGCTAAACCCCCCATGCCCATGATCGAGGGTTTCACGTCACCGCAATAACATGAGTTAAACTCATGTTAGTCCCCGCGCCTCCCTGAACGTCGGCAAGCATCCCTAGAATGAGGGTGTCAAATAGATATAAACACAATTTGGAATAACAGATCGTTTCACCATATTGGAACAATGGATGTTTTCAAACTAGCAAACGGATGGGGGTATGTGTGGTCGCACCGTGCCTCTGCCACAAAGCACCCATGTAGGTGGAGTGCGCGGGAAGCGCTTCAAACAGGCAGCTTCTAGCGTGGCTGCCATGGCCACGGAAGTGGCCACCATACATACAGAGCATTCCGGATTTCCCAGCATAGCTACATGCGTGGCCATGAGTGGGAACTCCATGGCTCACGGGAGTGCGCATCCGACCGCTCCACCTTCAGACGGGTGGTTGGATCTGTGGCCATGTGGGGTGGCATTTTGACTGAAAACACCCAACGTTGATGATAAATGAACAACTTTGGGAAGAATGCGCTTCTGGCTCTTATAAGTAGCTGAGTCATGGCCAAGTGTTTAAATCTCAAGAAACACTAAATAGAGTATAATATTGTTGATTGTTCCCTCATGGGTATTTTTAAGCACATATAGCCTCACAGTTAATTTTCATGATCCAGCTGCATCTGGATAAGTCAAATTGCTCCTTTATCTCTTTCAAAGCACACAGAAAAGAGCTGGAAAAAACCATGAGTTGAGCCCATGCTTTCCATTTGTTCCTAAATTTAAGGCCATTTTCACACAAGACACTCTCCACCCACTATACATGTTGCAGGGCTGCAGTGTTGCCCTATGGGTGCCCTGTAACATGTATAGTGGGTGGGAAGTGGGTAGGTAGTGAATGGAGAGTGTCTTGTGTGAAAACACTCCAAGACACCAAAGCTTCAGTAAAAGTCTGTAGTTTTAATCTGAAAGTTTGTAGGTCCTGAGCATTCCGTCAGTCTTTAGAATTCCATTGTCCAGTTAGTGTTGCACATAGAATACAAATGAAAATCTGGCAAAACTTCCAAGGCAAATTGAAAAATTGTATGGGGCTGAATCAAAATGTGCTAAGCATCTGGAACTTTCCTTGATATTCTTGGTGGTTACCAGTGTTCAGCATCATTCAGAAATGGACTCTGCGGTGTAAACGTGAGATATAGAGCCCAGTCCTCCAGTAGATAATGGTAATGCATGTGCTAGGTATGCATAGGAGTTCCATTCATTTGAATGGGGCTTGTGTGCGCGCTAACTCAGGCCCTTTTCAAACAGACACCGCCGAGGCCTGGGTCGGTGGAGATGGGTGAGTTGCAGGAGAACGTACATGCTCATCACCGTGTCACCCACTTGTTCGATGGGTGGACATGCCTAGGGGCATCTCGTGTGAAAAGCGCCTCAAAGCGCACACATTCTCTGCTGGAGGATCAAGCTACCTTGTCTGTATTTTTCTTGGCATCTAACATGACCTTTACCTCAAGATACAGTATGGGAATTCTTTGAACAGGCTCCTGACTTGTTCCTTCTTTATTAGATCTAGGTATCGCAAGCTATACCTTATTGGTTTTATATTTAACCACAGGTACACTGAGTGATGTCCTGTCACCCTCTCTCACCCCTTAATAATAAAGTGGATATAATATTTTGGGGTGTTTGAGTCTTGATTCTAAGTTAATTTACCTTGGATTTAATTCACTATTGGCTGGGAAGGTGCAGAAATGAAGACAAGCTCATGGATAAATTTAGGGCTAAAATAAATATTCTACTTGATAATCATCATTACGTTTTTCAGTTTTCTATTATGCCAATTTAAATTTAAATTTAAAATTCACCTTTCATTTGTGAACATTGCAAGGGAAGTTCAGAAAGAGGGTGTCAAATTCTTCTAAGATAAAAATTCTCTATTCATTAGTTCACTAATTCTGTAACTTGAGATCAGTTGGTTTTCACATGGTTCATGCTGTGTTATTTGATCAGATGAGTGACTTTTAACAAAGTCAGAGTTTGAGCACTATAGTTCACTTTAACTGCTTAATCAAGCACACAAACTTTGGCTTTATTAAACAACCAAACTAATCAAGCTCAAGCTTCAACTGCTTTAATAAAACTGAAGTCAAAGGGAACTTAACAAAGTCAAAGATCACTAAGGATTAAACTGAATTCAAAGATTTGAATTCAAAGCCTGGCTCATTTCAACCTTAGGTGAAATTTTCAAAAGTGACTAAGTGGCCAAGGAGCCTAAACCAATGGGAGGACTCCTACACTCATGTGCAATGATGGCAAATTGGAACCTCCATACAAATTCATTGGGATGTTCTGGTTATTTTGTGCTACATCAACAATACAAAGCAGCCATAAACCTTTGCATAATCCTCAGTGGTGCTAAGTAACTGGAGTGTTTTGATGGACATCTGACCCGCTGATCCTATGCTGAATGAAGTTGATGGTCAAGTTCCAATTCACATTAATGGCACATGATTAGAACATGACTAAAGACTAGACCTACTACCTCTGTGTGAGGTATGGGGTATTTCTGGGTAGGGAAAGGAAAGGGTCTCCAGTGGCGATAGACACTTGCCGGGTAAATATCCCTCAGGATCTTAATTGGCTTTTGGGATATATATCCCCAGCCTAGATCATCACAGGGAGGTGAAGTGCAACACCAGCCACATAGGGATGTGTGCCCCACACACGATGCACCACACGAACAACCCACCTTCCACACCAGGGCCAAGGGTTTTGGGAAAGGAAGAGGTGTGAGGGGGGGGGGAGGGCATGCGAGGTACCCCGGGAGGAAAGGAAGGGAGGATAGGACACATGTTCATGGGAGTTAACCAGGGCACACAGGGGGTATCAAGTATAAGGGGGTCATCGATCAGGTTCAGATACTCACACTACACACAGTACCCACTCCGCATGCTCCACTCACCCGTCCCTCGCTCACACTCACACACTCTCGCTCTCTCAAGGTCACGCAAACCTCCAAGGGGCCAGTCTCACAGGCATAGGCACTGATCACCGGCAACTAGGAGAGACCAGCACACTCCTTTTATCCCCTTGGGACTGCAGTGCACGCTGGCGCAAGCACTCTGAGCGTTGGGGCTGTGCTGTGGGGGGCGTGGCTACAATGGCCAAATCAGGAGTGCAGGGTAGGAGCGCAGCACTTCCTGTTGCGCCGCTGAGTCCTGCCGCCGCTTGTGCTGGTGGCGGCTGCTTTACTTCCTGTGTGGCTCCTGGGGATGCAGCAGGAGCCGCAATGGTTGTTTCGGGGTGGTTGCTGCGGCTGCGGGGTTTCCCCTGGACTGGCCAGGTATGTGAGCACCGACGGGACCCCAGGCGGACCTTTCCCCAGATCCTCAGGCTCACTGGAGCCAGCTTGACACTCTGATGTCAATTAAAATTTCATTTTTTGCAGTAAACATTAGTGGAAACACAATCAGGTTGCTCATACTGGACCTATGCAAAACAGTGTGTCTGAGTCTCGTCTCTACTGCCTCACACCTTCTGTAGTCATTATAACATATGCAAGGTAGGTGTAACTTATGATTTTCTGGTCTTGAAGTTTTACACCATCTTTGAACAGATCACAGTTGCTGCCCAATGGGTGTGTTTAGACAGACGTGGAGGCAGCCTGCCCCCAGAGCTGCTCTGGGGGTGCACCTCTACATCCGCCTACTTCCAGCCCTGCTTGGGTTGGTTTCAGATGGGCCTGGGGCTTGCACAGTACCCCTCAAGCCTGCACCATAGAGTTACGGGTGATCCACTGATGCTCTAGGCTGGTTCCCACAACTTTATAGCACTGCCCAGGGCAACAGTCAGCTGAGAGTGGAGCTGCAGCATGGGTCCGCACAGCAGACAGACAGCAGCTCTGTTTTGGGCCAGTGGCCTGGGTTTGGCCAGCCCTGTTTCAGGATGTTCCAGAGCACTGCTGATGGGGTTGCTCCAGAGCAAACACAGCCTGCTCTAGTAGCACATCTGTCAGGGGCACCTTTAGACGGACGGGCCATTCTGGGACTGAAGTGGGCTGGTGCAGGCAGAACCAAGGCTGCCATCCATAAAAGCACCCCTTGTGGGAGGTAGTTTGGTATAAGATCTATTGTATCATCTCCACGTTGTCTTGATTTTTGACACATATAGGTTCACATTGGTCTGAGTTTTGCTGTCTGAATAAACACTATAATTCCCAGTGAGATTCACTGAAAAACAGAGCCACTTGGGAAAGCGAATTTCCTGTAGGAAATTCGGATACTTCAGCATTTAGTTTTTTCATCATCAACTGTGACAAGAGCCAAAATGTTTCAACTTTTTGCAGAGTGTAACATTCTGAAAGATGTTGATTCAGAAATGTCTAAATGGGTTAGCTTCCCAAATGAAACATTTAGTCTTGTGTTTTGTTTTTGTAATCCAAATTGAGAATATTTCATTTTCTGGTCCAATATTGACAACTGCAGCTCTTGGAACCTGTAGTTCCTAATCACTCTGGCCTCATTCTTCTCTATGAGCTCTGTGGCCCCTGCTAGACCACAACTCCCAGGAGGTCCAGTGGCAGCTCAAAGACAACGGGTGTTTTTAGACAAGCGCCCTACCACCTATTACCCCACCAATCACTCACCCATCATGCATGTTGCAGGGCTGCACAGGGCACCAATGAGGCCCTGCCATATGCATGCTGGGTGGGTAATAGGTGGGGAGGCACTTGTCTAAAACCACCCAAAGAGGTGTCAGGTTTAACACTGGACTTGGCAGGACAAAATGTAATGTTTCACTTTGGAATGTCAAAAAATGTTTTATTTGATACAGAGCTAATAAATTTTTTTTTTAAAAGTTTGCTACCCATTTAGGTTTAGTTTTTCCTAATAGAAAATTTCATTGAAATCAGTCATTTCCCATAGGAAATTTCAATTTAGACAAAGCAATATGTGGATGAAATTTTCCTAACCAGCTGTAGTCAATACACCAAGAGTCACCTGGTTAACTAATCACAGAGAACTGCACATCATCTTGAGTGAATTAATCCTGGGCCCAGATTCCATCTAATGGCAATATCTTCAGGTAGTATAAATCAGCATCACTCAACTGAAGTCCAGCTGAGGGTCTGGCTTGCTAAAATGATGAGTTTCAGCAAATCTTAAAAAAAAACACAGTTCAGATTTGCATTTCTAATGAGACCTGAAACCAGGCCAGTTCCTTGTAGTCTAGGTTTTGATAAGCATTTCGTGTAGCTCTGCCTAACACTTACTCCTATTAACAGAACTTTTAAATAAAGCAGGGTAATTTTATCTCCGCTGTGTCCATGGAAGTATACCAGGCATGGCTTAGGCCATTTGATTTTTAAAAGAAGATTTTGCTTTTTCAAACAGCAGGGAATAAAATAAAAGGATGGTTAATTTAGGACAAAGGGCTAGGATACCAGACAGCTGTTGATGCATGTTGGAAATGCAAGGACTGTGAGATCATTGCATCCATTTGCCCAATGCAGAGTTTACAGAGGAGTGTGAGTAGCTAATCATCAATAAGCAGGCAGGAAGAATACTTAAGCTTAAGTAGCTTTATTAGGAAA
>QEPC01006282.1:7779431-7805422 GCA_003113815.1 Sphenodon punctatus
CCCTCCACCCTTTCACCCCTCTCCCCCACCAAACGCCTTGCGGAACAGCCAGGTCTTACAACTTTTCCGAAAAGAGGGGAGGTCCGGGGCCAGCCTCACCCCCACCGGAAGGGAGTTCCACAGCTGTGGCACGGCCATCGAGAATGCCTTCTCCTGCATGGCCCCCTGGAAGACTTGGGACCTCGAGCAGGGCACCCCCGGACGACCGCATGTTGATGACACCTTACACCAAACTCTTTGATGACCTCCCCCAAGGGCTGCAAATACACATTGAACAGGAGAGGGAATAAATAGAACCTTGCGGAACTCCACATGTGAGGTCCCAGGGAGAAGATGAATAATCACCCAGCACCCACTCTGAGTTCTCCCGGCCAGGAAGGAGCGACACCCTTCAAGAACAGTCCCGCCCACCCCTGCCCGGTCCTGCAACCAAGTCACCAACAACTCATGAGCAACGGTATCAAATGCAGCCGAAAAATCGAATAGAATCAACAGGGTCAAACAACCCTGGTCCAACTCTCGGGAGAGGTCATCGACCAAGGCCACAAGTGCAGTTTCCATGTCATAACCCGGATGAATGCCAGACTGCGAGGGGTCCAGGAAACTGATCCTGTCCAGATGTTCCTGAAGCTGCCGAGCTGATAGCTGGCCAGGGCGTCAATGTCCAATTATGGCTTTTTGAGCAGGGGCCGCACCACCACCTCCTTGAGGCAGTTCAGCACCCTGCCCTCCCTAAGGGAGGCGTTGACTATCTTGGTCAGCAACGGCCCTAACATCTCCCGACTGGCTTTAACCAGCCAGGACGGGCATGGATCTAATTCACAATAAGTGGCAAGAACAGTCCCAAGAACATCCCCCGCATCAGAGGGTGACACGTCTTGAAATTCATTTCGTAAAACAGGACAAGATGGGGCTTCAACTGCTTTTGGCTCACCCACTGTTAAAACTGCTGCGTTGAAACCATAATGAATTTGAGCAATTTTATCCACAAAAAAAGTCCCAAAACAAGTCACAGCAAGCATTAGTTAACTCTGGATCCAGGTGGAGGGAGGCTGGACTGACCAGCCCCCTCACCACCCAGAAAAGCTCAGCTGGACGGGACTTAGCAGATGCGATGAGGGCAGCAAAGAAAACCTTCTTTGTTGTCCGCACTGCCACAGCATAGGTACATAACCAGACTCTGTGTCGCAACTGATCAACTTCAGTGCGAGAACACCACCACTATTGCTCTAACCACCGCCCTTCTTGCTTCATCTACCACAGCTCCTCCGTATACCACGGGGACCTGCGTTGTCGGTGATTTGGGAGCAGACACCTGGGAGCTGTATGGTCGATGGCCTTCATCAACACAGAATTCCAAAAGGTCACGAGGTCCATATCGTTTCTGGAAGATGAGCAGGCCCGGGCTTAGGTGGACCCCCAAGGGTAGTAGGGCAGCTACTGAGGACGTCTCCCTGAACACCCAAGTCATAAAAACATCACGGGGAGATGGCACCCGCAAGAGGGCGTCCCCAGCTGACCTCAGGGGCTGCAAAGGGACATAAGGGAGGAGGCGGTCTTTCAGATTCCTAGGGTCCAAGCTGTTCCCAATGGCAGCCAGGCACTGGGTAAGCACCAAGCCTGCAGGACCTGGGTGGAATGAAAAGGAGAGAGAGAGCTGAGTGTCATCAGCATATTGATGGCACCTCACTCCAAGGCCCTTTTTACATGGGTGGCACCTGTGCATGAACACCCAGAGTGTTCATGCGTGGGTGCTGCCTGTGTAAATTTTGTGGCGGGTGGGTGTGCGTGCGTGCTCCCACGAACATGCATGCACACCCACCTCCACTCATCCCCCATGCACGGACCAACCGGCGAAAATGGTGGTTGCTCTGTGCGTGTTGATGGGTGGAGGTGGGTGTAGATGGGTGTGCGCCCATCTGCACTCTCCCCCCACCCACCGCACATGGACCGCGGCACACATGGACACACACACCCTGTGCCATGGCCTGCGTAAAAAGGGCCTATGTCTCCAGACGATCTTGCCCAGGGCCCGCTTTGGCCTGCGTGACTGGCCCTTGGCCCAGAATGGGCATCTGTGATCTTCAGGAAGACTCATTCTGGGGCAGCCGTCTACATGCCCCAGGCCACCATCTGGCGATGCAGGACCACGTGTGGTGAGTTACAGACAACAGTGGGCCCAAGTCATGTCTGTTGTTACTCAAAGTCATGTTTTCCAGTTTTACTAACACACTTTGGTATCATTCACACCAGACTTCAAAACTGAATTAGGACTGCTGCAATCGGCTGCCAGTGGTGATGTCATGGAAGTGAACATTATAAAACATATTCCTGCATGGATGTTGCAACGCCAAGATGTACCATAGAGTTCAAAGCAGGAGAGGCATGAACCTGCAACCTAGGAATGATTTGTAGTGCATTGGCCAACCAAACAAGGAAAGGGTCCACATTACAACATATTTTGATTTAGGCAGCGAAGGGGATTATGGACTCCTTGCTATTCGGGAGTACTTCAGCTCCTAACCCTGTATATACCATTACTTCACATGTGAACAATACCAAAGTACAAGCAACTTATTAATTCAGTTTAGCTGTTCGTGGGAACGTGCCCTCAGAGAGAGAGTGTAGTGCTAAACCCAAAGGCCGAAGGACATCCTGTATTCTAGTCTGAGTCCATCTTTATTCAAGGAATCAAAAGGTTTGGCTCAGCTAAACACATGTAAGTTTGGATGATTAGCCAACTCTCTTGAGCCTGCAAAACTAGGCCAGGCAATCTCATAAAATGTGACCAATATCAATGGGAATTCCATACAGGAAGTGGCTACAAAATGGGATGTTCACTAAAGATTTGTTACTACTATTTCAAAATTCAGTGGAGGGGGGACACTTGAATGTGTGTTTAAACATGTATGAGTGTATCTTGAACACATGTGAAAAAGATCTACAGATTGTGGGTAAAAACAGATGTGATTTGGGCCTGCTTTGGCCTGGGACCTGGGTGCACATGTAAACACCCGCTGCCATATGTTGTTCTGGGCAGTGCTGGTAGCTAGTCCGGGCTGTGACCTCCATACGGTTTTCGTACACTCTCCCCAGGAGTGTGGGGCTTTTGATTTGTTTTAAAACACTGAATAATCTCTTTTGAGAAACAAAAACACATCTAAAGGATCACATGAACTTTCCAAATAGAGAAGGGAAAGAAAGATATTTTAAAAATTAGTTCAAAGAGCTACTCCCAAGGCCAATAGCCCATAAATATGTCTTTTGGTTTGAGCAACCACTCTGTGTGTGTGTGTGTGTGTGTGTGTGTGTGTGTGTCCTCTCTTGCCCCCTTAACAGAACTTTTATTCAGCAATCCAATTTCATCCATGTTTGTAGAAGGACAGAAGGTCCAAAGTTAAAGGGGACAATTCCCCCCACAAATATGAACGTTTTCTGCATGGAACTATTTGTCTTTTTATATATGTGACAGTTTGGGGATGGATTTGGGAAAACCATAATTCACATCAAAAGGATAACTTTCACAATCTGAAATGTTAGGATAAATGGTATTTCCTGACATTAAGAAATAAAGCCCACCTTCCTACAGTGGTGATCCCCCCTAGACATGTTGGCATTAATGGTGCTGTGGTATCTGACTTTTCCAATGGAAGGAAATGCCTCAGATAATTTAGGAAAATCAGATGCTGTGGTACAATATTGTTCATTTTGTCTAGTGGCGATCACTACTCAGTGAGAACCTTTGAGTGAACCTGCCTTAGTCAGGATGCTACAATGATCTTCGTGTGAGGTGTCCAAGAGGTGCTTGAATGATGACTTCAATGAAATTCTACATGATCGTTGAGATCTGCCCACACAGAGGCAATTGCAAAGTCAGAAGGACACCAGCAACTGTTTCACAGTTTTTTGGATAAAGTTAATCTCTTTGTTTCCTTTGCTTTTGGCAGTTATGGGCTCTACCCTGCCACTTCTACTCACATCATCAATCCCGCCAATGTCAATAACTCCTGATATAAGTATGGCTGTAGAACTGGGCCATTTCTAACAGAAAAGCAACAATGCAATAGCTAGTTGCAATAACTGCTGAGTATTCTTAGACTACGTTCAGACATTCCCTCCTCCTCCCCGCCCCCGCGCATATTCTGGTTGGGGGGCGGGATGTGCAGCTAGAATATGCATGGGGATTGGCTGGTCTGAAAGCCCCTCCCCCCTCGCGGCTTTGCCGGTAGACACACGCAGGGATGCAGAGCTCGATTTCCTGCTCTGCATCCCTGCACGTGTCTGCTGGCAAAGCCACGCGGGGGGGGGGGGCCTTTCAGACCAACCAGTCCCCGCGCATATCCTGGCTGCGCATTCCCCCCTGCAGCTAGAATATGCGCCCCGGGAGGGGGGGGGGATGTCTGAAAGTGGTCTCAGTTGAGGAAAGATGTTTACCACTTTGAATTTTCAGCAGGTCACGTTAGCCCACTGTGTTAAAGGCTTCACATAGATCAAACTTTACAGTCTCTGATGATCGTGTGTCTTTGGGTAAAGGCCACACGAGACGTTATCCCACTTCGGGCAACTTTACCCCACATTAGCCTGTGATGCAGTAGACTGTATGGCCAGCTGCTGCCAGATGTTCACCCTGTTCTGCCCCTGGGCGGGCAGCCGGCTACTATGTGATGCGTCGGCCGGAGAAGGCCGATGACACACCTCATATTACTGTTGCCTCATCCGGGCTAATGTGGGATAACCGCTGCCCATGCATGTGGATGGTTCCTTGCTCTGCCCTGGGGCATGGCAGGACTTGTGGCAGCGGCCTGTCTGCCAGGTTGCCCTGTAGGGGGGAAGATTGTTTGGACTGTTCTCTCTGCTGACCCTTGTGACTGGGTCTGTGTATCCCCGCTCTGTGGCAAGGCCTGCTGGCACCATAGAGCAGTGGTTGTAATTCACCGTTCTTGTGCATCTACATCACAATTAGGGGCAGGATAGTGGGCGGGACAGGGATGGTGGGTGGGGCAGGGCTGGGTGCCCATGCATGTGGATGGTTCCTCAGTCTGCCCTGAGGCGTGACAGGACTTGTGGCAGTAGCCCGTCCGCCCGGTTGCCCCATAGTGAGGCAAATTGTTTGGAATGCTCTCTCTCCTGGTGGCCCAAAGTGTGGTGATAACGTTTGCCCCGGCAGGTGAAGGATCACGCCCGCCCTGTCTTGTGTGGCTTTACCCTTTGTTGTAGACTGCTGAAAAATAAAAAAAATAAGTCTTTTTACATGGACAGTATGACACAGTTTTCAAAGGCTTGGTCCTGCAGGCTGTGAAATTCTCTCTTCAGACCTCCATGACAGGTCAAAAGAAATATAACTTTTTGACCATTTCACCCTTATTGTGTTTTTTTCCTTACTCCACCTGATAAGCTGAATATAAATAACAGGTTCTACAATTCTGTAGTCTTGAGTGTCGTTGTTTTTGTCTTCTTACAACAGTTCTGCTACTTGGCTTTTTTATTTAAAGAATACAAAAGTGTGTCTCTTACCATTTTGGAAGCTTTCGACAGGATGCAATGCCTGGCTTTGGGAATCAACATGCCAGCGCTAGGTAAATGTTTAAAACTCCAATTAGGCTGTGGCCGTGATCCTGCTCTTTAAAACAATTATCCTGATTTTTCTCCCTTGCATTGACAGTTCTTCTCATCTTACCAGGACATGTTCCTTCCCAAAAGCTATCTCCAGCAGAGAGCATGTCATAGTCACATAATAGCATCATGTCATACAGACACTCTGTGCGGCAGCATGAGTACAATGCCAACATTAGTTAAAGCTACCAACTTTAGCTCAGTGGTGTTATTGGGTGATTAAAATATTTTAAGGGCAACATTTTAGTTTTGAAGCATCCATAATAGTGAGTAACACAAACCTATTTTTAAGCACCAACCTGTAGCTTGTGACTGCGTTTTTGTCACCATTACAAATTAAGTAAAGCTGATATTAATACTTGAAAAAACAGGTACACCTGTTGAATTTACCCTAGTCAAACTAAAAATGGTGAGGTGGATAATAACCACTCGGCAGGGTATCTGGTTTGTTTATTTCAGTTTGGTTATTTGGGATTTCCAGTTTTAGCATTTTGATTACATAATTCTGGCAATATTAACACTACTGAGCATGCACAATTACCAAGAAATGACATGAAGAAAAAGCAGAAATGACCAAAACTAAGAAATGATTGACATGGAATACCAAATAAAGCAGACATATGGACACTTGTTTTGTTTTTGGATATTATTTACCAGCGAATAATAAACCTATTACCCTTTCAGCTCTAAAATGAATGCTCTGCTTCTAATCACAATTACGTTGGCAGAACATCATTAAAGTAAACAAGAGTTCACTGCTGTAAATGCATTCAGGTCTGCAGCCTATGAACCCAGTCCAACCTCTATTGTAGTTACAAGTTAATCAAAAGATTCCCATTGATTGTTACAGGCTTTGGGTCAGACACTAAAGGCATATCTGTAGGCAGCATCCAACAAATTTGAAGGCACTAAATTATTTCATTGTCAACTTCCTCCCAGTGAAAGCTTGTGGAGGCATGTCCCAAAAGACCACAACAAAGTTGGTATAGAAAGGGCACTGGCTACAATTTTATTGAATACAGCATCACCCATGGCATCTCGTATCAGGGCACACCTTGCTACAACCCAGGCACCCTAATATCTGGTAGGAATGTTCGAACAGAATGCAGCTCGGATGTTTGGTCATTTGGTTCGAAACCTGAGTTCGGGTTTGGTTGTTCGGTTTGGCGGAGTTCGGTTCGGCCGAACTTGGCTGAACATTCGAAAATAGCGCTATCGATACTGGTGCCAGGAAGTCTGCTCCTCAGCTGCCTCCCCGTTCCAGTCACGTTTTTCCCGCCAGAAGTCACGTTTTTCCCACCCCCAAACTCATCTGAACTCACCCAAACATGACCGAACTGTTTGGCCATTTTCGAGTTCGGTTTGGACGTTCGGTTCAGACATCCAAACAGACCGAGTTCGGTCCAGACTCCGAACATCCGAACCACATTCGCACATCCCTAATATCTGGGGTTCTATCTCTACTTGCCACAGGCAGCCCCTAGCAGGGCATACCCTGTGCCAATGTCAGAGAGGGAACAATAACTGGGGGAGGGCTATGTGACTGCTTCTGGCCTCCCCCTTATGCGGGTCCCATCCACCAAGTGGGACCATCCCCAGTCCCACCCCTTGGGGGGGGGGGGCAAGGAGAGTTGAGAACAGGAGGAGGCAGCTCCGCCTAGGTCGATCCAGGACCTCCCCCTCTCCCCAGCTGTTAATAGCCATTGTATCAGTATATCTGGCCACCCAACTGGGCGTTATACTCTTCTGAGTTCCCTGTTCAATATCCACCATGAAAAGGGGGTGAGCAGATGGCGTGGTGACCTCTCCACCCCACATTCCCCACACAGGAATGCCCAGTCATTCCTGGAGCCTGAGCTTAATGTTGTTGAGCCAAATGTCATTTCCCCCATCTGACAGCTGGACGCCATCCCAAATCTGTAAAGTGCCTCTTCCTGAAACCTAACACTCTGGTGATGCACTGCCAATGCCCTCCATCAGTTTACCCATCACCTTGTTAATCTTAATCCTAGCCTGGTCCATTTCCACAGAGCATAATGCCATGATCTATGCTCTAGCATATTGGATCACCATATCTCCGTGTCTGGCCAGAGTTCCTTTATGACTCTGATGTTCCTTTGCATCATTTTCAGGAGGCAGGGCCCTTTGACCAGCCCCAAGTTGTTCTCCCCCATGTGAATTACCAAGAGGTACGAATGGCCGAATTTGTTGGTCCTTTCCTTCAAAATGGGCAGGTGTCAGAACCAGGCCTTGAACCCCTGCCTTTTGGGATGCAGGAGGGGCCCATTTGGGGCCTGCGCCACATTGTGGACCTGATAGCAGCCTACAGTCCTTATTCTTATGTTTTCCCCTGTCTCCTCGCCTTTTATATGTCCACACCCATCCCCAGTTGTAGCTTGTTCCCCCGGCCCTGTCTCCCCAGCTTCCTGATTGGCCACCAGATGGTATTTAAGTCCTAGTGGGGCCTCAGGAAGCTGGTGGAGCAACGTCTCTGACCCCCCCATAGAGTCTTGATGTGTGAACTGTTGTAGTCTTGTCTGGTTGCTGCTTCATGTAGTAAGTGTTTCCCCTTATGTCCATGTCTAGCTCCCTGTTTCCTCCTATATCCTTTGTGTGTTGAACCCCTCCTGGGTGTGCTGTGATAGTGTGATTTGTGTCTTGGTCTATTTTCCCACCTCCCTGCTCCCCCGTATATCCTTTGTGTGTTGTACCCCTTCCGGGTGCACTGTGATTTGTGTCTTGGCCCTGGTCCCTCCTATATCCTTTGTGCGTTGTACCCCTCCCGGGTGCACTATGATTTGTGTAATGTGTGTCTTGGCTTAGCTCCCCTCCTTCCACTCAACTCCTGTATTCCTTGTGTGTGGTAGTCCTCTAGTGAGGATATTGATTTGTATAGGAGGACACTTGTTTAAGCTCCCCCTTCCTGCCTTCCCCCCCCTGGCTCCCGTGTGCGTAGAAGGGTATATTCGTGTAGTAGGTGCTCTGGTGTAGTATTTACTCAACTATTTCCCCCCTTTACTGCGGTATGTTTTTCCCTGCTTAGGCTACCCTTGATTCCTGAGCTTCTTGTATTTCCCTCCCTTCTTGCCTTGGTCTTCCCCTTTGGCTTCTTGGTGTAGTTGGTGTGGGGTCCTGTTTCTTCTCTTTGAATTCGAAGATGGACCAGACCCTCTCTGAAGTAGGCTTCCTGATCTGACGATGAGAGCAGTCTCTGGAAATTCCGAGACACACTGAGAGCTCCTTCTTTCCACAGGCCCTTCCGTGAGCTCCCCTTACCAGATTTCTTCCCCCTCCCTTCTTTTGGGGGGTTAGGTCTTCCTCATCTTTGTCTCCCTGATACCCTGTCCCCCTGACAGTTTGCTCCACCCGATACAACACATTCCCCCTTCCTTACCCTTGTGTAGAATTATTATATCAGGGGAGGCCCCATTGCCTTGATCTCTCCTATAGCTCTGACTAAAAATCACGTTACAGAACGGACTCGCCTTGTCTGTCTGGGGCAAGCAAGATGAGTACAAATTACCCTTCTCAAAGAGACCTGCCCGTCTCATGGAAATGGGCTTCATACCGGGATATGGAGTCCCTCGATCCATTCCCACTAATGTGGGACGTGCATCGCCAGGTGAAGGTGTACTTGGCGCAGATGACTAACGCTGCCCCAGTTGTGACACTAGCTGCCTCTTGTAGGTCTTGCCCGTGGAATACCTCGAGGCGGTCAAGCCCCCTACCCCCCAATCCATGGGCTTGTGGGAGTTCCCGCAAGACTCAATGCGTTAACTCGGAGGAGGAAGGGGATTGGGAAGATGTAAGCACTGAGGAAAGGGATAGACTGAGGCAGCAGGAGCATGATTCTAAGGGAGACCTTGCAGCTTATGCTAAAGCTGAAAGTTCCTAAGATGGTGCAAGACCGTGAGGGGAATTGTGTTGCTCCCGAGAGACAAAAGAGAAAACAGCTTCCTGATAAGAATGGTCATGGGGAACACAGCTCAGACACAGAGCTAGCATGTCCCACAGGGCAGGTCTGGCTTGTAGAGAGTGGAGTAGAGGAAACGGTTAATAGTCCCTTTACTCCAGACAAAACACAAAGGCTGGCGGATATCGAATTACCAAACAGGGTAAACTGAATCAAGAGTTTCATGGGAGGGGGTCTGAAATAACACTTCAGAGTCTTCAAACCCAGTTCATAAAGTCATACTCCAACGAAGGAGAAATACACAGTTGTACAGACCCAGTGGATCCTAGGGGAACAATCACAATTTGGGGACAGGGCACAAGAGATTCTGATGACAATAGCCCCTTGAGAGAAGCAGCTTTTGGCTCGGTGATGGATTTGAATGCAAATACGTTCAAACACCACATTACAGCCATAGGGGGAAGGCAAAGGCTAGAGACCAATTCCCTCCTCACTGGGAATCGCTATTCTCCAGGTGAATATGTTTTTAAAATGCAGAGTAACACAGACAACATGATGGGGGTACTGACCAATGCAAAAGGTTTCACACTTACTCCATACCCTCTCTTTTATCTTCCACTGCTGCTTATATCCTACAGTCTGGATAGTCCAGATAGATCAGACAAAGAAGTTGTGACATGACGAAAAGACATAAGGTCAATGAGAAACATGCTACCAGGTAAATTGGGAACATGGTCAAATTTTGTAACAGGGGAACAAAGGGTGTTGACATGGCGTTGCCACACTTTTGTCGCATTCTTGGGCAAAGTCCTAACAACCCCATCACCCATATTGATGTACCTCGAAGGTTGTGTGCAAGAGAAACCTCACATGCAACACGGGGCGGAGGGACATAGACACCTCAGTGTAGACCCCTACAAGATAGTGAACCCAGAAAGAGTAAATCCTGATGATCACTTCACTGGTCACTGGTTGAAAACAAGGGAACATAATAGCCCCACGATGCTAACAGAGTGTTTCAAGCACCATATGTATAACTTGAACATGAATCGAGCAAAGAGAAATGAGGTGGGGGGGTTGGGGGTGGCATATCCTGATTCCCTCCAACCCAACACACCAACCACTTCAACAGGCTACGCCCATATATCTCCAGGCCCGACCTGCCACTTTGATCCATGCCTTCATCACCTCAAGACTGGACTACTGTAACGCGCTCTACGTGGGGCTTCCCTTGACGCTGGCCCGGAGGTTGCAGCTAGTGCAGAATGTAGCGACCTGTCTCCTAACAGGGATGGGCCGATGAGAGCACATTACACCGGTGCTCCGTGCACTGCACTGGCTGCCTGTAACGTGCCGAGCCAGGTTCAAGGTGTTGACATTGATCTATAAGGCCCTGTACGGTCTTGGACCTGGATACCTCAGGGACCGCCTCACCCTCCGCGACTCAGGACGAACTCTCCGGTCCACTGGGGGCACCTTCTTGGAGGTCCCCCGTGTAAATCAGGGGGCTACGATGGAGAGGGCGTTCTCAGTGGCTGGGCCCTGGTTGTGGAACTCCCTCCCAGAGGAAGCACGACTGGCCCCGAGTCTGTTGGTCTTTCGTTGGGCCTGTAAGACATGGCTGTTCTCCCAGGCCTTCAGAGGCAGGGAGGGGACGGTGGGCTACATTTTTGTATGGGGGGTATTTTAATATTGTTTTAATAATACTTGTGTAGATTTTTATATATTTTTTCTTTTTTATATTGTGATAAAATGTTTTACTTTGTGTTGGAAGCCACCCTGAGATGCCGTAGGCATGAGGGGACGGCATATAAATGGAATAAAATAAACAAATAAATAAATAAACATGTTCCGCATACAGGTTGGATTCTGCACCCTCCACATGTTTTGGAAGGTGGGGGAGCTGTCCCAAGGAGATACTGGGCTACATGTAGACTACAGGTCTAACAAATATGTAAAACTAAAGGTTAAACATGTATGTAATGTAAAAGCTGAGAACTGGAAACTCACTTCATGTAATGTAAAAGCTGAGAGCTGGAAACTCACTTCATGCCATGGAGAGAGACAAAGAATGTGTATTAAGCCTAACACCTCTACAAGAGCCAGACATACACCTTTGAGTTGCAAATGAAGTTTTCTTGCAGATGTGACTAGGGGCACGGACACTCACCGAGCTGGAAAGTCAAACAAAGGACTCTGAAAAGCTATTTAAACTGAGAGACAAGACAAAGGGTTGTTGGTTCTGGCTATCTCTCGAAGCCGACAGCTTCATCTACATCTTGCAGCCAGGGAAGGCTGTGCCAATCGAACTATGAAGTACAGACTTTCTTGGAAACTCTCTAAGTCTGGAACCCAGCTAGCCTTCCACCACTGTCTGAAAACGAACTCAAGTGCATGGACTATTCTGTAGGGTAAGATCTAACTAGGGAGTTACCAGTATAGACTAGGAATGCGTTATTCACTTTTGTGTTTATTAGCCACTCTGTGTTCAATTTATCTTTGCTTATGTAATCAATAAACTTTCTTCTTTACTAAGAAGTGCTTGCTGTGGTCTGCACATTGGGGGAACACAAACTGAGAATCTTGAGCCCTCAAGCTCTTGCGAACCCAGAGAGAGAAAGAGTCTATGAACGGGAAGTTTCTGGGAGTTTGGGAGACAACAGTATTGTCCCCTTTGCAGGATTGAATCAGCCAGAGAGAGAACTGGTTCAGGTGGGCTGCAAGTGAAGGAAATTGAGTCACCCAATCCAGAAAAGTGGGGTAGTGGACCCCAACCCCTATGACAATGAAATACACAGATGTGGACCCAGCAGCCACGATAACTAGTCTACACTGTAATACATCATCCCCAGAGACGGACACTTTGTTTGCAGCCATGGAAAAGGTGACTTCCCAAATCGCGGCAAAGACAGCCAAGGGTGATCTTGTAAACAGGGCTCCTGACCCAGTCCTGTTCGCCTCCTTCAAGTCACTGTGTGACCAGCTCACTACTAGATGCACCAGGACAGCCCCTGTGCAATCCACCTTAATTAGAGAAGACTCACCGGAACTCCCTGTCACCATTTCCACTCCGTCCTTGGTAGCTGCAGCCCGGGAAAAAGCCCCTACTTCTCAGGGCGTTCTGCAGACACCGCTACTCCATGAATAGCAGTCATAGGTACAACTATACAAGGTGCAGCCCTGAGAAGTAGAGCTCCCTCTCCGTCACCATTTCTGTGCCTTGGGAGAGTAGCACTTCCGAAGAGGCCATCAACCACTCCTATGGTCTCATCCATGCGAGTAGCAGTATGTCATCCTCCTCAGCGGCATTTAAGCAAGGTAGTTCCAAGGTTACCTATGTCTCTGGGCACTGGGAGAAGCCTTCCACCTACCCAGCGAGAGCCAGTGACTCTTAGAGAAGTGTACCCTGACCCTCGGTTACATTTTCAGTCTGTCACAAATTGGAGGATTCTACAACTTCCTGCAATAACACCCTGGACTACAAGCAGCCCTGTGCTGAGTGGTCACTCCGTGTCTTGTGCCTTTCAAGGGTCCTTACATCTCAAACAAGATGTTGCTGGCGGTACAATGTCAATGGCCTCTCGGTCACAATCCCCCTGCACAAGAGAAATCGTAGAACAACAATGTCAGGTTGCATCTATTAGGCAAGGAGGAACACCATCGGTTACTCCAACCTTGCCCACAGACAGCCCTGTGGCCACTAGAGATTGCTACCCAGCCCCTACCGGCAGCTCCACCACCAGAGACTGCTGCTCAACCCCTACCGGTAGCTCCGTCACTTGAGATTGTGGCTCGGCTCCTGCCAGAGACAGCTGCTTGGCCTCTGCTAGTAGCTTTGCCACCAAAGATTGTCACCCAACCCCAATCGGCAGCTCCGCCACCAGAGACTGCTGCTCGGCCCCTACCAACAGCTCTGTCACTAGAGATTGCTACCCATCTTGCTACCCATCTCCTCTGGTGGCTTTGCCACCAGAGACTGCTGCTCGGCCCCTACTGGCAGCTCCACCACTTGAGACAACAGCCTGGTCCCTGTCAGCATCCTTGCTATCGGGGCTTCTACTTGGCCCCTGCCGGCAGCCCCATCACCAGAGACTGTAGTCCGATCTCTTTTGGCGACGCCACAGCCTGGTGGTGCCATATTGCCTATTCCTTCCCCTGTTCTTTATTTTGTGCCTCTCAGCTCTCCCCTGTCTTACCCTACCTATTAGTTCCCTAGTCGACATACTGTATCCTGTATACTGTATTCACCCAGCCCTGTGTTTCAGACCCCTGCACCGTGGTCACGTGTCCTGCCCATAATATGTTTAATTCATAGCACCCAGTCGCAACTCCAGGCCATTTCATCTCTTCTTCTTTATGTCATTTTATGCCCCTTTGTTTGCTCCGTGATGTTTTTGTCTTTCCTTATACCTGTTTGATTTTGTACGTTATTGTATGTTTGGTTGTGTCTCCTTTCCTGACTGTTGCTTGGCCCATCAGCATTAGGGGCCTCTATGCTTGCCCCAGCCGTTCAACCGGGTCCTTGGCGCTGGAGGAGGGGCTGGGAGGTAGTGTCAGGTCTGGGCCTTGAACCTCTGCCTTTTGGGACTCAAGAGGGGCGTGTTTGGGGCCTGCGCCACATTGTGGACCTGATAGCAGCCTACAGTCCTTATTCTTATGTTTTCCCCTCTCTCCTCACCTTTTATATGTCCACACCCATCCCCAGCTGTAGCTTGTTCCCCCGGCCCTGCCTCCCCAGCTTCCTGATTGGCCACCAGATGGTATTTAAGTCCTAGTGGGACCTTAGGAAGCTGGTGAAGCAACATCTCTTACCCCCCCATAGATTCTTGATGTGTGAACTGTTGTAGTCTTGTCTGGTTGCTACTTCATGTAGTAAGTGTTTCCCCTTATGTCTGTGTCTAGCTCCTGGTTCCCTCCTACATCCTTTGTGTGTTGAACCCCTCCTGGGTGTGCTGTGATAGTGTGATTTGTGTCTTGGTCTATTTTCCCACCTCCCTGCTCCCCCGTATATCCTTTGTGTGTTGAACCCCTCCTGGGTGTGCTGTGATTTGTGTCTCGGACTAGTTTCCCACCTCCCTGTTCCCTCCTATATCTTCTGTGTGTTGTACCCCTCCCGGGTGTACTGTGATTTGTGTCTTGGCCCAGCTCCCTGTTCCCTCCTATATCCTTTGTGCATTGTACCCCTCCCGGGTGCACTATGATTTGTGTAATGTGTGTCTTGGCCTAGCTCCCCTCCTTCCGCTCAACTCCTGTATTCCTTGTGTGTCCTCTAGTGTGGATATGGATTTGTATAGGAGGACACTTGTTTAAGCTCCCCCTACCAGCCTTCCCCCCTGGCTCCCGTGTGCGTAGAAGGCCTCCGGGTATATTCGTGTAGTAGGTGCTCCACTGCAGTCTGTACTTGACTATTCTCCCCCTTTACTGCGGTATGTTTTTCCCTGCTTAGGGTACCCTTGATTCCTGAGCTTCTTGTATTTCCTTCCCTTCTTGCCTTGGTCTTCCCCTTTGGCTTCTTGGTGTAGTTGGTGTGGGGTCCTGTTTCTTCTCTTTGACCTCGATGATGAACCAGACCCTCTCTGAAGTAGGCTTCCTGGTCTGATGATGAGAGCAGTCTCTGGAGATTACAAGACACACTGAGCTTCTTTTCACAGACTCTTCCGTGAGTTCCCCTTACTGGGTTCCTTCCCCCTCCCTTCTTTTGGGGGGTTAAGTCTTCCCCATCCTTGTCCCCTTGCTACCCTGTCCCCCTGACAGCAAGAGGCGGGCCCTGAACATGCCACGAATCTCCAGCCATCATACCTGTGCAGCTCCCTCGCAGCCCAGCTGGGTTCCAAAACTAGTTGCAGCGGTCCTCCGGCCTGCCCATTGTACAATACTGTGTCCGCAAATCCATACGGAGGAATTCCTCTTAAAACTTGGGGTGAAGAAACAAGTAAAGGTTAGCATGCATGACCGTCTTGGCCTGCTTGTTTTCCCTTATGTACATACCATCTGCCGTGCCGACTTCCATCTGCCTATACTCTTAATAGCCTCTGCTAGTAGTTTCCCTTCGACTGCTGTGCTGGCTACTCCAATCCTAAAGGAATCCGATCCAAACTTTTTTGGCGATAAACCTAAACTGTGCAAGCCTGACCTAAACACCGACAGGAACTGGAATTTAGTGAGTAGTGAGCTGACCATTTGGATAAAGAGATGGCCCCTAGTGAGACACCTGCATTCCAGGTAATGCCCCATAGCCTCCACTGGGCATATTGTTTTTGAGTGGGTGGATCTCAAGATCGAATTCTGGCCCTTTCCTTTCTGATCCATTTTGGATCGCCAAATGCATAATCGCAGTGAGTCACCTGTCAGAACTACATCACCTTAATTAGCAGGGCTTTCCCTGAATTGTCGTGCTTGGAGGCGGGGACCAGCTCACTTATGCATAGCGCCGCAGAAAAGGTGGTGGAGTATGCAGCCTAGAACAGCACGGTCTCAAATGGGGAAGTGGAACAGGCCTCACAGTGCATCTAAGATTCTAGCCAGTGTTTTAACTGACAGCAGCTGCCAAGAGTTCCCTGCTTGGGGCTCTTGTCTGGTACATTCCTCCAGGGCCTGCCTTGTTTTAAAGTTTGCACATGGGTCTGTGTACCCATTTGCCTTACTAAAGAAGAATATGGCGGCTAATCGACCCAGAATTGTTCTTGCTACAAACCCCCTCTCCCTAAGGTGTGCCACAAACCACTTTACATGGTCCGTGGGAATAGGCCATTGACCCCATATCCCCTCTTCCACAAGGAAGGACCGAAAGTTCTCAAATGCCCTTGTATAGGCTTTCAGTGTCCTCTTCTGCCAACGACAGGCCTACTGCAACCTCTATCAGTCGATTCCAAGCCTCACAGATCCTCCAGCATTTGTTCGGGCTCCCAGCATGCCCCAGGTGCCAAAGAACAGAACTGTTCCATCTGTAGGTGAGAGAGAGAGAGAGAGAGAGAGAGAGAGAGAGAGAGCCTACAGTCAATTCACCTGGGCAGCCAACAAAAAGAGAGATGAGGAGGCATATTTATCCTCCGCCCAAGAAGATACTGTCAGGGTATGGGCCAGTGCCCCAGGAGCCCTTCTTGCGGCCAGAACTGGTCTCTGGAGAGGCGCTGCAACAGATGGAACTGGCTCCTAGGGGCCCCAGCTGCTGCCAAAATGGCCCTACAAAGCTCCTGAGCAGCAGTGGCTACCACAGCAAGACCTGGCCCTGGGGAGCTACTGCTGGAGCTGGAGCTATCTATATACTGGGGCTTCTGGGGAATCCCTGCTGCTGCCAGAACTGGCTCTCTGGGACACACTGAAGAGCCAGGTGCCAGGAACATTGGAGAGCTGCAGCTGCCACCTCTTGATCTTATTGCCGACGCACCGAAGGAGACAGGACACCATTATTGGGATCTTAACAGCCCCACTCTTTATTTAAACCAATTACAATCGTAATTCAGGTGGGGGCAATTGCCTAATGCGATATGGGTCCAGTACTTGAAACCTAACCATAACAATACAAACCCTCTGGATGGTTGCGATGTACCCTCGCTTCCCACCCACAAAATGTCCATAACGTCTCCCCCTCTCAGTGACTCCGGCCACAGGTGAGGGGGACCATAAACTCTTGAACATGAGTAAGGATGAGGGCGCCTGCTGACGGAGGACCATACTTGTCCCTATTGCCCTCGCTCGACGCCCCTCCCAGGGAAGCTGTCCCGCCGCTTGCCATACCCTGCATTCCAGCGAGTGGGCCTCCCCATCTCTTAAGGAGATGACTCTTACTTACGACCGACCTATCCTATACTAACCTATAGTACTGGACCCCTGCAGAGTGCGACAATGACTGAACAGAGCACAACAACACCCAAAGGTCTATGGGACTACTAATTAGCCAAATACCCAACACTGCGAGGAAGGCGAAAAACGAGAACCCCATTATTGGGCCAGATTAGGGTTCCCGCAAAAATTCCTTCCTGGCCCCAATGGCGACCGATAATAAACCACAGTGCAAGGGGACAGGGTGGGTAGGTGCCGTTCCTTGAGCTCAGGCTGCAAGTGAGGCCGGAGCTAGGCAGACTCCCTAACAAAACCAGGACACGCCCCTAGGGGGCGACCCACGTGGCCTCTCTGGCCCAATCCCTGCCTGTGGGGTTGCCTAGCAACCCCAGCCGGGTATTTGCAGCCTTGCGTGGCCGGTTCTGTTTCCCACTCTGGGGGCTCCTTGCAGCCCCGAGGTGGGAAATCCTTCCCTAGCTGCCCTGCCCCCTCAAAACGGGCACGGCAAAGGGCCTTCCGCCATCCACCGCCCCCCTGAGGGGAGGGGAAGGCGGAGGCGATTGTAGAGTTAGCTTCTGTTGAAGAACACACAGCAGAAGTTTCTTCAAAACAGAACTTTACTAAGAGCTCAGAAGACATGTTTCCATACTGTACAGACTGCATGGGACAAGATGGAGGACAGAGAAAGGAGAAGAGAGGAGACAAGGAGAGAAAAAACCCTGTTTCATCCCCTGACCCTCCCCCTACTGGACAAGCCCCATATTGAGCTTGCAGGGCTTGCAATGGGCTTTTACTTGTGACTTGCACAATCCAACACCCCTTCTCAACAGTCACTAGTCAAATCCACTAGGTTCATTCTTCTTAATAGCTTGCAATGGCGTTCCCCTGCTAGTGTCTTCGTGAACACATTCGCTGTCATATCCTCTGTAGGACAGGATTGCAGATCTGAGTCCTTGTTCCTGTGAGTCTTTCAGGAAATGGTATTTTACGTCAATGTGCTTGGTTCTGGGGTTGATTCTTTCTGTTTGCGCCAGTGCTATACATCCTTGGTTGTCTTCCAGGATCGGTGTGGGTCTGTCCAGTTTTTGCCCCAGATCATTCAGAAGCTGTCACAACCAGATAACTTCTTGACTGGCGTGTACCGCTGCCATGTACTCTGCCTCCGTCGAGGAAAATGTCACAAAGGCTTGTTTCCTACTGCACCAGCTGATGGGTCCTCCACCAAGCAAAAATAGGCACCCACTGGTAGATTTTTGGTCCAAATGGTCTCCAGCCCAATCTGCATCCACGTACCCTATCAGGTCTGACACGGAAGTTGCTGGGAGCCGTAGCTTGACGTTCACAGTCCTTTTCAGGTACCATAAGACCCTCTTCACTGCGTTCCAATCCCTTTGGGTTGGGGCTGAGACTTGTCTGCACAGTATACCTATTGCCACCCCAATGTTAGGCCTTGTGATTGTGGCAATGTACAAGAGCTTTCCTATCGCCTTTCTGTATTGCTTATTGTCTGGCAGCAATAAGCTCAGTTCTTTGATCTCCTTTGGGTAGCTGGTTTCCATAGGGGTATTTGCTGCCTTCGCACCTCCCATGCCGAAACTTTCTATCATCTCTCCTATTGCCTGTCTTTGGTTGAGGAGATAGCTTCCATCATCTTCTCTTTCAATTTGTATTCCAAGGTAGTGCGTTATGTTACCCAGGTCCTTAGTTTCAAAGTCCTGATTTAGAGCTCTCATTGTTTCGCACTCATCCCCTTCTTGCTCAAAGCATACGATAAGGTCATCGACATAAATTAATACAAAGATCCACCTGCCCCTTAGTCTCTTTGTGTATAAGCAGGGATCTGCTTTGCTCCTGGTAAAATTTTCCCTCATGAGCACCTTGTTTATTTTAGTGTTCCACGCTCTGGCGGCCTGCTTAAGCCCATATATGCTTTTGTGCAGTTTGCATACAAGATCCGGCCTTTCAACGTCTGCAAACCCCGGTGGTTGGTCCATGTAAATATCTTCCTTCAACTCACCATTTAGGAACGCTGTTTTCACGTCCATATGCTTGACTTGCATTCCTCTTCCGGCAGCTATACTTAACAATGTTCTGATTGTAGTGTGCTTAACTACAGGTGCAAATGTTTCATCGTAGTCTTCTCCGTACTTCTGGGAGTATCCTTTCGCGACAAGTCGGGCCTTGTACCGTTCAATATTTCCCTGCGCATTGTACTTTATTTTAAATGTCCATTTACAACCTATAGTCTTTCTCCCTGCGGGCAGTGGAGTAAGTGTCCACGTCGCGTTGTCCTGCATGGACTTTACTTCTTCTTCAGCCGCTCTTACCCATTTTTCTGCTTCCCCTTCTGACATCTGCGAGATGTCCTCCCAGGATGCTGGCTCTGACAATTTACTGGTGCTGACTTTGTAGGACAGACGAGTGGGGGGAATGCCTTTGTTAGACCTCGTCGACTGCCTTGGCTCAGCATCAGCAGCCGGCTGTGTCTGTTCCTGCACTTCTGTTACCTTTGTGCCGATTTCGACTATTTGTTCAGAGGATTGCTCCCTTTCAGTGGTTTCGTCCATGGTTGATTGTTCTCCTTCGCCTGGACCTTGGAGAGTCATCACACTGTCGCTTGAGTTTTCCACAAAGGTCACACTGTTACTAATGGTTATTCTGTCTGTGCGTGGATCCAGGATCCTGTAGCCTTTGGAATGCTCACTGTATCCTACGAGGATGCCTTCCACTGCTCTGTTTTGCAGCTTGGTACGTTTCTCCTCTGGGATATATACGTAAGTCTTACTTCCAAATACTCTGATGTGGCCCACACTAGGTTTTTGACCATGCCACAGTTCATATGGAGTTTTCCTCACTGTTCTAGAATACAGCCGATTTTGTAGGTAGGTAGCAGCAACTGCTGCTTCGCCCCAGTATCTTTCTGGTAGTCCAGAGTCTGTTAACATGCATCTAACCATTTCGGTTAGCGTTCTGTTTTTCCTTTCAGCTGTTCCGTTCTGCTCGGGTGTATATGGCACTGTCTTTTGGTGCTCAATTCCATGGAGTCTCAGGAAGTCCTCTACTTCCTTTCCTGTGAACTCACCTCCATTGTCAGTCCGCAGTGTCTTTGGTCTGCGCTGGAACTTGTTGCTCGTCATGGTCACATAGTCCTGAAGTTTGTCGAATACTTCATCTTTACTCTTCATGACGTACGTGATCGTGTACCTTGAATAGTCGTCAATGAAAGTTACCATATACCGGTTGCCTCCTGGCGTGGGAACCTTCATTGGGCCGCAGACGTCGCTGTGTACAAGATCAAGCGGTTTCGTGGCTCTATTCTGACTCTTCTTAGGAAGCGTAGCCCTCGTGGCTTTGGCTTTGATGCAACAGTCGCATTTCATGATCACGGGACACGTTGATACCTTAAGGTCTTTGGTCAACTGCTGTCTGTGCATTTCCTTGATGCTGTCTGGGTGTCTATGTCCCATGCGTCTATGCCACAGGTGGATGCAGTCATCGTGTGGCTTGTGCGCAGTGAGCTTCGCCTGTTCTTTCGCTGTGCTCAGACGGTACAGGTGCTCATCTGCAGTGGCTCTGGCCAGTACTTTTGTCCCACTTTGAATTGTGCATTCGTCTCCCTGGAAACGGATGGTGAGCCCCCTCGCTGCCAGGCGCCTCACGGACAGGAGTCCCCCTTCTAAGTTGGGCACATAGAGCACATCTTTCATGGGTATGGTCAGTGTGCCTCCCTGTGACTGGTTGCAGTACAGGAATCCTTGTCCAATTCCTTCCGCGTTGATGCTTCTCCCATCTGCAAGGTAGATCCTTTCTTTACTGCTCAGATCCAGTCCTGTGAAGAATCCTTTATCGCTAGTCATGTGGCTTGTTGCCCCGGAGTCTACACACCAATTTTGGGATGAGCTGTCTTGCGTTGCTCTGAAGCACCCACTCCATTGTTGAGCGACTGTGTTGCTGTTTGTGACTTTAGCCCTCTGCTTAGGTGTTCGTGGAGACAGTTTCTGCTGTTCTGCTTTCCATATATAGCAGTCTTTCTTTAAATGTCCCTCCTTTTTGCATCTGAAGCATACTCTGGTTTCCCTCTTAGGAGCTTTGTCTGAGGTTTTCAGTGCAGTCTCATTACCCTGCTTTAGATCATTCTGCAGGTTCTCCTTTCTGCGCTGGAATTCATCCGCAAGTCTACCTTTAACAAATTCCAGCTTCAGTTCAGCCTCTGGCCTTGTCTCCAGGGCATTGATGAGGGCACTGTAAGATTCAGGCAGGCTGCAGAGGAGTAGGGCTACCACATGGCTGTCCTTTATATCTTCTCCAATGCCACGCAGCTGTGCCACTACTTCCAACATGGCATTTATATGCTCCTGCATTTCACTTTCTTTGCCAAGCCTCATTTTGTATAGTTTCCTCAGTAGAAACAGTTTGCTATTCAGGCTACTTCTCTCATGAAAGTTTTGTAATGCAATCCACATGCCTCTTCCTGTGGTTTCACTTCTTATATGGATTAGTTGGTCATCTTCTACCAAATAAACTTATTGTAGCCTTTGCTAACCTGTCCTTTTTATCCCATTCCTCGTGATTTGCTGCTGATCTATTCATGGTAATCACCTCCCACAGGTCATCTTTAAACAGCAATGTTTCCACTTTGAACTTCCACAATTGGTAGTTTACATTGTTCAGCTTTCCTACTGAAAGTCTGAGCTCTACGTTGCTTGCCATACTTGCTTCGCTCCCTTTCCCCTTCTGGGATTTAGGTCTTCTTACTCACAGTCAGTAGGCCTCTCTGTCTGGGAACTTTCTTTCACAGTCTGCACTCTTTCTGGGCTGCTTCTAGTCTTCAAAATTGCCTTGAAGATGTCCTGGGCCCATAACCTATTGTAGAGTTAGCTTTCTGTTCAATAACACACAGCAGAAGTTTCTTCAAAACAGAACTTTACTAAGAACTCAGAAGACATGCTTCCATACTGTACTACAGACTGCATGGGACAAGATGGAGGACAGAGAGAGGAGAAGAGAGGAGACAAGGAGGGGGGGGAAACGGTTTCTTCCCCAACCCTCCCCCTACTGGAAAATCCCCATATTAAGCTTGCAGGGCTTGCAATGGGCTTTTACTTGTGACTGTTGCACAATCCAACTGTTTTTGTGTCGGAAAAGCAACAGTAATTTGTTATGATTGGAAAGCACACAGGGAGAAAAAAAAGGCAGCTCTTTTTTATGTAACCACTTTCTTATTGTTGCCTGATGTTTTTCAGACTTTTTGCTTGTGTGACCCCATTTTGAGACTTAACTATAATCCTGCAAACCCAGGCAGCAATAGAGTTATGCAAGGTTTATAAGATACTTTGATATACTCTGACTCCATCCACAGATGGTACAACCTCACTTAGGGTCACAACCCATAGTTTGGAAATCTCTGTTTAGCCTTCCTCTCTGTTTTACTAACTGTGCTGTCCTGGAAGATAGTTGAAAACAAAGCTTAAACATTCTCTGGGGAATTTTAAAAAGAAGTTGGTGAAGGGAAAAATCAGTTTGTCAACTTGATATTCTATAACACACACTAGTACATTGTGTACTAAACGCCCTCTGCATAGATAGACACATTCAGATCAGAACATGCTGTAACTTTGTGGGGATGACGTTGAATTGCAGTCCCGAATCCATCTCTGAATTTAACAGTTAGTCAGTAGCTATATGATGAATAAAACCAAAACCATGGATCAAAATGCCTCTCTGTCCTCAAATATAGCAGACTGAAGAATGAATCTGGAACCAAGAGGAAAGTAAGAATAAATAATGTATACTATAGTAAAAATAGATTTACAGGAAAATTATATTTATTTTACCACAGAGTTGATTTCCCCTCCTCCTGGTTGAGCCCCACTATTCCTTCAGCCCAATTGATTTGACTAGAGTAGTATCTGCCATCAACATTTTGTTTTACCTGGCACACCAGGTCATATCCATTTCTGGTCTTCCCCAGAAGGATAGCAGCACACAAATATCATTAAAGACTAGTACCCATTGGCATTTTTGAAAGCAAAAAACCTCCAACAATTTAAGATGCCAAACATTTTTGGTAAGAATTCTGATTGACTTTGGCTCTCACTGAACACAGCAGGAATTGAGGGAGCTCAGCACCAAATAGGGGTTGACCCCAAGTTTTAATATTATTGTGGACAACTCCAGAGTTGGTTAAAGAAGGAGATAGAAGTGAGAAAGAAGAGAAAAAGAGGCAGAGCTTGACAGCAAAGGTATGTTGTTGTACCCTGGAGGCTATGCTGCTAAGTAACAACTTGACTAATCAACAGTCTAACCTACCTCCCGTTAAACTGACATTGTGTTTCAGTTGATAATGGAACTTCTCAGAGCCACTGTGTTTCAGAACACGTTGTACTTGGCAGAGTGCCATGGTGCTGAGTGATCCTTCTCCCGTGGGATTCCAGAGCTTCCACAAACACAAACAGGTCACTTTCCACTAATGTGACATAAAAGAAAGCGATTGAAAGTTGAAACTGTCCGTGTTGACATTGGCTGACTGCTGAAATCAGTATGCGGAACCAGACTCTGTTTACAGTGCAGATGTGTTAAAGGGAAATCGTGTCACCCGCTCTCCCTACTTTCAGTGCATAACTGTCTCCCCCACACACGTGCTGCCACACTGAGCCGCAGACTGCAGTCTAAAGAGAACTGCCATGTTGTTAGTCTTTTTATTATTTTATTTTTTTATGAGCACACATCAAGTTGATAGACGACACTGATAGGAAACAGAATGTTGGGTTGTCCAGCTCCCAGGCTAAAATCTGACTTGGTAAAACCAACTGGTGAAATGTATGACAACAATAACTTGAGACATTTCTGAGTGTTAAGAAACGAGACGTTGCCATACAGTAGCCCCGGATTCACCTGCTCATCTATCAGGTGGTCACCGGATAGTCACCCTGGGGTTGGCTTCAGGGCTTCTCCACACGGAGACAACCCAGGAAATGTGGAGCCTGACATGCGGGCAAAGGGTGTCCATGGGGCCGCCTCCCATGTGGTGGGGCGCACACTGCCTCCATGCGTGGTCTGCACCATGGAGCTGTGGGCACAGCCTAGAACGTGCGCTAAAGCAACTGCAACTTGGTGGATGAGAAGGGGGGGCCGAATTGGTGGACTGTGGCGGGGAGGAATGTCTGCCCATTTGTTACAATCCCCACATGGGGCCTGCGAGAGGGAGCTGTGCGGAGCCACTATGGGCTCCAGTGGGCTTCCTGCCTCTGTATTAACCCCCTCTTTCATTTTGCCTTAAGCCCAAGCTGCTGAAAAAAACTAAGTGTGGCACATGAGATGGATTTATTTTTATTTTTTTGTAAAACATTCAACATGCTGGAAGTGCAACACAGGCTGTAAATCAGTACTGCATGGATGCTCTTGTGACACAGATTCATGTACTGCGGGAGTTTGCCCCAAAATGTCTTCACTATTTGCATTTAGTGACGCACTGGAAGTAACCTTGAACAGTTGTCAGACAGATTAGATTTTGCTTTTTTTTAAATAAAAATCCGGATTTATTTAAATGCAGCTTTCAGATTACACAAACCAGGAAATTCAGACATCTAGACTTTAAATATGGCTGAGGCTGTTCATTAAAAGCTGGTAGAAGAGCAAAAGGAAGAGAATATTGCCAGAATGATGGAAGGGCAGATGCCAGGATTAAAAGATGGCAAGACATCTTCCAGGCTTCATAAATAACCCCCATTGATAATTTTATTGACATGTTATAATTATATTGCCTTTCTATATATGGATTATGATCCAGAGCCGCCCAGCTAATAAAAACTGTCACAGCTTCATTGATTCCAAAAGACTTCAATCCAACTGTAACCGTTGCTAAAGTTAGGAATCTGAAAATCAGGATTTTTAGGCTTTAAAACAAAGGGTTTTGAGAAAGTAAAAGAGCAATTTCAATAGCAGGCCTAGTAAGAGAACTGCTCTACCTGAGGAGGCCCATATTATCTCAGCAGCAGGATGGAGATGCACTCTGGTACTTACTACTACTACAACTTACCATTTCTAAAGTGCTACTAGTCATACACAGTGCTGTTCAAATACACATAACATAAAAGACATTCCCTGCTCCAAGGAGCTTACAATCTAAATAAGACATGGACACAGGCAGTTAAAACCAAGGCAATCGATGAATAAAACATAAGTGCCATACTGGGTCAGACCAATGGTCCATCTAGTCCAGCATCCTGTCTCTGACAGTGACCAGTCATGGTGGCTTGGGAGAAGCACCCAGCAGGCCACAATGGGGGATCCATTCCCTGTTGTTTTCCCCCAGCTCCCGTCATGTTCCCTGATCCTGTCTGACTAATACCTGCTAATGGACCTATCTTCCAAACCTCTTTTAAACTCAGCTATAGTACTGACCCTTACCACAGCCTCTGGCAGTAGATTCCACAACCCAATTATATGCTGAGTGAAAAAATTATTATTATCATTATTATTAGTATTAGTTTTATATATAGCGCAAGAATGTATCTGGCGCTTTACAGAGAATAAAATAGACACGGTCCCTGCCCGAGAGCTTACAATCTAAAGACAGGGGGAGGGGAGACAGGGAAGGGGGAACAGAGGGAGAGACAAGGGATGCAACATTCACGAGGATGCGAGAACGCAGGTACACGTTCTTGGCTTGGTTACAGTAAAT
>QEPC01006282.1:7814879-7850440 GCA_003113815.1 Sphenodon punctatus
GCGGATTGGGGGGGGATCTGCAGCCATAGGGGTTGTTCTGGGCCGGGGGAATTATGGTTCTTTTGGAAGGCAGGTTCGACCTGTGAGATGGGACAGATGGTGTGTTTCTGTCCCGCTCACTGGCCCCCAGGCAGGTGGTGAGGTGATTGGGGTTCAGAGGGACCCTGGCCTTGGTCTGATGCTGATAAATGCAAGGTCAGTGGCTAACAAGTCAATTGCGGTCCAGGAGTTGATCCTGGACCAGGCGGCCGACCTCACATGTGTCACGGAGACCTGACTGGACAATTAATCGGGGCCTATATTGGCTGATCATGTTCCGGCTGGGTACTCTGTGCAGCATCAGCCGCAGCTGGAAGGAGGGGGGTGGGGTGTAGACATTATTTTTAAGGATGCCTGGTCTGTGAGGAGATTTCCTGTGCTATATATCATGGGTATAGAGGGTCTCCATCTGGGGCTGGATTTGGCTGGAGACAGAGTGGAGATACTGCTGTTATACCGGGCACCCACCTGTATGACTGCCATGGCAACCATGGGCCTGTCTCAGAGAGTAGTGGGCCCCACAAATGTTGGAGGACATACCCTGGACATGATATTTTGCACAGGCCTTGAGTCGGGGGATCCATTGGTGGGGGAGGTGTCAACAATGCCCTTGTCGTGGACGGATCACCATCTTCTCCGGGCGGATATTCTGGCACATGTCGGCCCCCAGGAGGGTGTGGAATCAGTTAGGTTGGTTCACCCCCGAAGGCTTATGGAACCTGAAAGGTTCCAGATAGCCCTAGGGGATATTTCCTCTGACCTCAACAGCTGCTCACTTGATGACTTTGTGTCCAGGTGGAATACTGTTCTAACAGAGGCCATCGACTGTGTGGCTCCCAGGTGTCTGCTCCCAAATTGCCGACAACACAGCTCCCCATGGCATACCGGGGACCTGAGGCGGATGAAGCAGGAAGGGTGGCAGTTAGAGCGATGATGGCGTTATTCACATGCTGAAGTTGACCGATTGTGGCATAGAGTTTGGTTACGTACCTATGTCGTTGCAGTGTAGACAGCAAAGAAGGTTTTCTTTGCTGCCCTCATTGCATCCACTAAGTCCCGCCCAGCTGAGCTGTTCCAGGTGGTGAGGGGGCTGGTCAGTCCGGCCTCCCTCTGCCTGGACGTAAAACCATCAAATGCTCACTGTGATTTGTTTGCTGACTTTTTTGTGGATAAAATCGCTCAAATTCACTACAGTTTTGATGCAACTTTTTTTAGCAGGGAATGGGTCAGAGGCAGTAGAAGCCCCTTCTTGTCCTTTTTTATGGGATGAGTTTCGGGCGGTATCACCCCCAGATGTGGGGGATGTTCTTGGGACTGTTCGAGCCACCTATTGTGAACTAGATCCATGCCCATCTTGGCTGGTTAAGGCTAGCCGGGAGACACTGGGGCCTCGGCCTCGGCCCTTTTCAACTTTACGTAAATGTTTTGATCCCCTTTATGGCTGGCCACAATACACATTCTCCCAAACTGGGAGAGTGTCGACTTTCTATAATGCTATATGCCGACGACACGGTCCTCCTGTCCATGACCCAGATAGGTCTGCGCAGAAGCATCCAGAGGTTAGCATCGTATTGTAAGCAAGAAAACCCGATAATTAACCACACTAAAATGAAGGTTTTAGTTGTTGGTTCACGCAGCCGAAAACATATTTGGCATGTGGACAACAATATAATTGATCAGGTCCAAACCTTTAAGTATTTAGCGGTGGTTTTTTCAGCTTCTGGTAATTGGTCTTCGCACTTTAGAGCAGCAATGGCTCAGGTCCGGAAAACTACTAGCTCAGTTTCCATTTTTTTCTGTAATCAGGGAGGGAAACTCATAGGTCCAGCTCTGCGGTTATTTAAGGCAAAAGTGATTCCGCAACTTCTGTATGCGGTGGCAATATGGGGAGATTCATTTTTGGACCAGCTGGAGGGCCCCCAGAACTCTTTCCTATGTATAATTTTGGGAGTTTCAAATGGTGTACCTTTGGCCATGTTGAGAGCGGAGTCAGGTGTACCATCAATTAAATCCTTAGCCTTGACAGCCACCTTAAAATTGTGGCTGAAAGTGATAGTCTTTCCCTCTGCCTCCGAATCTCTCTTGTCTTTCATTCCTACCATAAACAGAGCAGACCCTTAGGGGTGTTTCATGGAGACCGAAGTAGCCAAATTGGGCTGTTCAAAGGAGGTTTTGCTCCCTTTAGGCTATAAGGCTATATTTCTGACCAAGAACTTCAGAATGAGAACTCCCTGATAACAGCCCAAAGGACCGCTCCCGGATATTGCCATATTCGGACATTCAATTCTCCACCGCCATACTTAGTTAACTGGACATTTTGCTGTTATAGAAGAGCCTTAACTTTGATGCATTATAACATCTTTCCCTCAGTGTATTTAGAGGGTAGATTTCATGGAATACGAAGGCTGAGCATTTGTGTAATCACTGTGACAGGGCAGTACCAGAAACAGATAAGCACATCATTTTTTTCTGCCCTGCGTTTAGTCAATTGAGGGACAAATATATTGACCCCTATATCGACAAGATGAGGAAGGGGTGGAATGATGACCACGTATTGCACTGTTTGCTTGATGGGAATGATTCCCCCCGCTCATATGCAGTGGCAGCTTTTTGTGCAAATGTCATTCTTTTCAAACAACGTAGTATTGCCCATGATAACACATAGCTTTGTACATATATTATTAGTGTGGATATTTGAACTGACTTTTTGCTTTGATGTGCTTTGTTCTTTGTATGTGTATTGTGGCATATGGGTAACAAAGAATATCTTATCAGGGGTCAAGTGCTGCCAACATAAGCCCCGGGAAGGGTACGGCTTTTTCTCTTTTAATATATGCCCTTCCTCAGGGGTCAAGTGTAGCCGTCATAAGCCCCAAGAAGGGTAAGGCATGTTTTATTTTAGTTTTCATCAGTTATCCCTGGGAACAGGAGTCCTCTATTTGGGCTCTGGGAGAATCCGGGCCAATTATATGGGGAAATCTTGGTTAATTTAGATTCTAATTTATCTGATTTTGCTAGTTTATGTCCTGAGTCCGTATTACAAATTAACTAAATATTTGTTTTATTTGTAGTTCATTTGTAATTGTTATATAGAAGGAGATGGTTTTAACACCAGCTTACCAGAGCTGATGTGTTTTAGTTCTATTGAGATTTTTATTTAGTTGTTATTGGTACCTTGTATTTTGTTTTTTACTTGTTACGACCTATGGTCAAAACAATAACATTTTCTACACTGGGCCCCAGCATCCCCGCTGCTGGCAGGGATAGTCAACACTGCCCTTGGGGAGGGCAGAGTGCCGGGCTGTCTCAAGGAGACGGTGGTGCGGCCCCTGCTCAAGAAACCATCTTTGGACATTGACGCCCTTGCCAGTTATTGGCCAGTCTCTAACCTTCCCTTTTGAGGGAAGGTTATTGAATGGGTGGTGGCTCAGCAGCTTCAGGGGCATTTGGACCGGGTTAATTTTCTCGATCCCTCACAGTCAAGCTTTCGTCCAGGTTATGGCACGGAGATTGCACTTGTGGCCTTGGCCGATGACCTCTCCCGTGAGTTGGACCGGGGTCGTTCGACCCTGTTGATCCTGTTAGATCTCTTGGCTGCATTTGATACCGTTGATCATGAGTTGTTGGTGACTCGGATGCAGCACTGGGCAGGAATTGGCAGGACTGTTCTTGAATGGTTCCGCTCTTTCCTGGCTGGGAGAACCCAGCGTGTGGTGCTGGGGGAGTTTTCATCTCCCCCCCTCCCCCCCCAGGGCCTCATGTGTGGAGTACCGCAGGGTTCCATCTTATCCCCTCTCTTGTTCAATGTGTATCTGCAGCCTCTGGGAGAGGTTGTTAGGGAGTTTGGGGTAAGTTGTCATCAATATGCTGATGACACCCAGCTATAGCTCTCATTTTCCTCTGACTCAGTCCCGGCAGTCTCAGTGCTTACCCAGTGTTTGTCTGCTGTGGGGGATTGGATGAGGGCGAGCTGCCTGAGGCTAAATCCTGACAAAATGGAGGTGATGGTTGGGCGGAAGGCCGAGGGAGTGGTGGCCCCCATCACTGATGGGGTCTGCCCTCCCCTGGTTTCTCAGGTCCAGAGTCTGGGGGTGTTCCTGGACCCACAGCTCCGCCTAGATGCCCAGGTGGCAGCTCTGGTGAAGGGAGCATTTTTCCAGTTACATCTGGTGTGTTGGCTTAGGCTGTATGTCTCGGACTCGGATCTGGCCACAGTCATCCATGCTTTTATTACCTTGAGACTGGACTACTGCAACATGCTCTACGTGGGGCTACCCTTGGTGCTGGTTCAGAAGCTGCAGTTGGTGCAGAATGTGGTCGCCGTCTGTTGACGGGGATGGGCTGATACAAGCACATTACACCGGTGCTTCGCTCTCTGCACTGGCTGCCGGTAGGTTTCCAGTCCCAATTCAAGGTGTTGGTGTTGACCTTTAAAGCCCTAAATGGCTTGGGCCCCGTCTATCTGCAGGACTGCCTCACCCTCTGGGTCCTGGAGCGACCCCTGCAGTCGGCTGGGGGCGCCCTCCTCGAGGTCCCCTGGGTTTCCTGAGTGTCCGCTATGAGGAGGGCATTCTCCGTGGCTGCGCTGCGGCTGTGGAACTCCCTCCCATCAGAGATCTGCTTGGCTGCCGGCCTCCCCTCTTTCCACAGACAATGTAAGACCTGGCTGTTCTGTCAGGCCTTTCCCGAGAAAGATGGCGTGGGTTGGGTTAGGGTAGGGGATTTATATTGATTTTTAAAATTGTAATTATTATTGTTTGTTTTAATGTTTTAAAATGTTTTTTAAATGTTGTGAGCCGCCCCGAGATGCTTGAGGCAGGAGGGGGCGGCATATCAATTTTGATATAAATAAATATAAATATATATCAGGGACTCTTTGGCATCACAATAAACCATAATAATAGATAGATCTATATCACTGGGTAAAAACCGACATGTTGGTGGTGCGGTGGCTCCCTGGCCCAGGTAAGAAAACTGCCCGGGCTAGCTGCCTACCTGCCCCAGGGCAGTCCCGGGCTAACATCTGGTGGCATGTAAAACCATGTGCTGGTGGGTCCCGGGCCACAGCAGGACAAAGTTGTGTCTGTTGTTACCCAATGTTTCCCTTCGTCATTTCAGGGCTTTAATTTGTGTTTTTCATTCGACCTCCATTGAGATGCATTTTAGAGAAAGAAAAGAAGACAACTAGGGAAGTTACAGGAAAGGACAGAAAGGAGAACCAATTAAAATTGTCTCATCATCTTTAAAAATAAAAAGAGGTTAAAAAAAAGGATTTACTCAGCTTGAAATCCAGTGAGCTGCGAATGGGTAGTTCTGGACAGCTAAGGAATCATTTAGGCCAGTGGTATTCACTAGGGACATTGCCACTGACTAATTCAGATGTAGGAAATGTTTAATATGGCCACACATGTAATAAAATGTATTATTCATAAATGCTTTAAACACTTGCATAAACTTGTAAAGATACTACGCTGACCCCTACTTCCTCCTCCAATCCAGCCCTGCCCTGCTCTCAGAATGTCACACCCGTGACTCAGCAGTGAGATTCCACTACAGAAAAATTGAATGCATTTTTCCCTGGGCGGAGTCTGAGACAGAGGTATGTTTCTGGGTATTTTTAAATGTGATGGCTCTTAGAGCCGCCACGCTTTGATCCTGCCCATGGTGAGAGCTCTCACCACGGGCAGGAGTTGGATCAGCCGTCGAACCTGCTGGCGGCAGGGGATGGGGAGGGGGCGGGGGGGCACACGGATGTTGGTCCGCATGGTCCTGCTCCCCGTGCTGCTCAGTGCGGCTCCACCTCCTCCCTGACGAGCAGGTGCGGCGGCCTATGAGGATGCCGCGCCCGCCCAGAACAGCTCCAGCCGCCAGCTGGAGTTAGATAGATCAGACCAACAGACGTGATGGCCCGTTCTACCACGGTCCGGGGTTACCTTCCATTAAGTGTGACAGGGCTAACTCTGGGATGTGCCCTGGCCGGGAACCCAGCACACATCCTGGAGTTAGCCTTGCCACGGTCCGAGGTAAACCCCGCTCCCACCTGCAGAAACATCTAGTGGGCGGGAGCAGACATGACACCACCATGGGTGGTCATGCCAGAGTTAGTGTGGCCAGCTGTGGTGCTGTCACATTTAAAAATGCCCTTAGTGATTGTGTGTAAAGGAAGACTATAATTTTGCACGCCTCTCAAAAACAAATCCGACCCAGATCTGCATCTTAAGTGAAACTGAAAACATGAAAACACTTTTTACTGTGGTGAGTGACTCAGCCTAATTTTGATAACAAATAAAAATATAGTGTCTCTCTGTAAGGAAATATTGATATTAATTATCCTGTTTAAGGAGAGGTGATGTATTTGGAAAGAATGAATCATCGTTTGTTCTAACTTCTATCTAGTACTTTCAGCATTAGCAGAAGAATTATTCACACAGGCAGACGGTGTCTTCAATGAAACAATACTCTTAAATATTTTATCTACTGGAAACTCTTCTTCCAAAATTTGTAATTCCCAGTTCCAATTTTCCCTCCGTATACGAGACGTTGTTTGCATACTTTGGAGTAGCCAATATTCAGCCACCACTTGGTAGCAACTGGTGTAGACACATTGATGCAAAGCCTATGGACACAATCCAACTCCTTTTAAAGTCAATGGGTGTTTAGCACTGACTTCAATAGGAGCTGGATTGTGCCCTAAGTGTACACAACAGAAGTTGTCATTTTCACCGGTTGTGCTAAAATGATTCCAGGATTAATCAACAGCAAAAGGTTTTACAGGTTTATGAGCAATCCTTAACTTCCAGTAACAACAGTACAGGTCTGCCAGCAACAAGAAGAATGGAAACACTGCTATAAACAGAGCTTATATTATTATTATTATTATTATTTTATTTATATAGTGACAGCAATGTACCTGGTGCTCATCTAGACCTGCTCCAAACAGGGTTAAATTACAAAAGTCTAAAAATGCTTGTGTCTTTTTTGTGCTTCCATTGTTACTCCTATAAAGTAGCTACACTGAATATTCCTTACAGGTTAACGGACATACAGTAGCAAAATATTTGAATACTGAAATACAGCCTGAATAATTAAATAATAAGTCTCAGCCTGGCATTTTCTTTTGCTCCACTTTTGCACCCCTCACTTAGCAGGGACAAAAAAATGTGAGCATAGCTCTTGTTTAGTTAAATATATTAGACTGTTAATAAACGCTCTTTGTTGGCCTAAATATATTCCTGTTAAAGCTAGCGGGAGTTTTATCCATTGTTAAATAGTTTAGACAATCATAGCCATGCTGTCCTATATAAATATGGGACAGGTCACAATCTGGACAATTTAGGGACATCTCCTGTTCTCTGAATATGACTCAGCTGTCCCATGTGCTTTCAGCCACCACTGTCTCTAGTTGAAAAGTGTGGCAATGCCATGATGTTGTTCCACAGGATGCCACAGTACCCCTGTCCCCTTTACCAGCCCTTTCTGACTGCACTAACATTACTGCCCAGAAACAGGGGCAGAGAGAGAAATGCTAACAGAAAGAGGGTTGACTGCCATTTTGGATCAGAGGCAGTGATGGTTGCCATGAAGCAGCATTAGGCCTGAGCCCCAGGACAGCATGGTTCAGTGTTGGGCTGGATAAACTAAAGGTGGGAAGGGAGGAAAGGCAGAATAATCCAACCCAGAGCAACGGGGCAACCCAGAGTAACCCAGGGTAGGGCAGGTCTCAGAGGACTTGCCCCAGGCCAACAGGGGAGCTCAGAAGACCACTTCAGACTAGTGGAAATTGGCCTTGGTGCATATCGACCAACATTTTCAAGTTAATTTTAGGGACATATTCATTCCTGTAAATTTATGCAAATTTAAAATAGCCCATTGCCTAACATCGAGCTGAGATGGGGGAGGAATGTCAAAAATCTATTTAATTTATTTATTTATTTATTTGTATGCTGCCCCCTCTTGCTACAAGTATCTTGGGGCAGCTAACAACATGTTAAAACATTCAATAAATTAATTAAAACCAACATTTTATAACCCCTCATTAAACAACCCCCCCCATACCCAACCCCCCCGCCCCATCTCCCTCAGCAAAGGCCCAGTGGAACAGCCAGAACTATTGATGGGGAAGGCCATTGTGTGTGTGTGCATGCATGTGTTCATTTTCTTGTTCTACCACTTGTAACAAAACATGGGGGTTTCATTAGTAATTTATGGGATTCTTTATGTTGGTTTTTTTCCTAACTTTTTTGTACAGATGTGTGAACATTGGGTGTTTTCAGATGGATGCAGGGCTGTCCACCCCCAGAGTTGCTCTGTGGGTGCACTCCTGCGTCTGCCTGCTCCCAGCCCCACCGGGGTCCAGATCAAACGGACCTGGCAGGTTCCCCGGCCCGCAGTCCACCCATGCGGTCCCCTCACCCCATAGACCTGCAGGCTAGAGTGTCAACAACACTATGGTGTTGTTGCCCGGGGCAACAGCCAGCTTCTCATTGCATCTACGCATTAGAAGGACCACCACTCCACTTCAGGTTGGTGCCCCAGGTTTGGCCAGTCCACTCAGTTGGCAGTGCTCTGGGTTGTTCCAAAGCACCACTGGTGGAACGCTGCACCTGCACATCTGCCAGGGCACCTTTAGATGGATGGGCCACCTGGGGGTGAAGCAGCCAGCATCATGGCAGCCCATCCATCTAAAAACATCCATTTTGTCTTCTCATTCAACGATCCAACCAAATGAGATATTTTATAAATCACGCTTAAAACGTGAAATGAAACATATAGCTCCTGCTCATACAAGTCAAGAACTGAACCCTTAAACATGTGGCCTCCTTTTCAAAGCTGTGACATTTAAGCTATATAAGCAAGTTAGCCTCTTGTTAATTCAGTCACCAGGAAAGGACTGCACATGTTCCCCAGAAACAGTTAAACAGCTGATTGCTAGCACGCGGTAGTACAGTAGCTCAGTAATTGAGCTTTGGATTTACCATGCTAGGATTCCATGTTCCGTTCCTCATTGTGACCGTGTGTAGCTTCTCTGTCAATTCCTTTGTAAAATGAGGTAGCATCTCCTAATTCACCCTGGCCTTGTGTAGCAGGGCTTTAGCTGAGAGAAAAAGTGGTGATGGGTATAAAAATCACAGTAAGCGGAAGTGGGATCCCAGCCCAGGAAACATTCCCCAAGGCTTCAGAGGGTGTTTTGTTTGTTGGGTTGTTCTCTATCTGGCTGTTTTGACTGGGGCGGGGGGCTGTGTGAGCTGTGTAAGATGGGAGTGGGGGTGTGGATTCAAATGGGCCAGGGATGGGTGTGCACCCCTACCCACGCACGTTCTGGCCTGCCCGCTCATGTTGTTCCGTGAGTGGGTATGAGTGGGTGGTGTGTGGATCACGGGAGCACACACTCCCCACACCACTGTCAGGTGGGTATTTGGATGTGTGTGGGAGGGGTGGACCTGTGGAGGTTCATCTTGTCTAAAAACGGCCTCTCTCTCTCTCTCTTGCTGTCTCTCAGTTTGGCATAAATACAAGAGACAACCCTATTAAGTTGGGAGTTTTTAGGCTGTAACTGGAAGACCCCTTGACATACCAGAAAATTTGATCACTATTCATGGGTGAATTGGGGAACATGGCAGCCCCCTTATCCTCACAAAAATGGCACCACTGAACTATAAATTAATGGGCACTCTGGATTTGGATGAATAAGCACATATATTTTGATAGTTTGCATATCTAATTTTATGCAAAATTATGCAAATCTGGCATGTCCTTTATTTTGGATAATTGGTTCTGAAAACTCTACCTTAGATGTCTTAGTTCTTGATTGCACCTGCATATAATTGTAGTCACACAACATTACTTCTACAATTATTTGCAATCAATAAAAGTATCCTGTGATTTAGTATACTTTCTATAGCATTTATATAGTTTTCATTCCCACAATATCCTGGCAAAACTATAAAAATATTTTTATTGGTAGTAGAGCCTAACAAACAACGATACTTCATCTAGAGCGGGTTGAATTATATCCCTCAAGTAACACTAGATAGACTTTGTTACATTGATTGGTACAAAGAGTTGTGCAGGAAATCCACATACTGGGTTATTTCAGACGTTTGGGGATCACAGTCCACCACCCTGAATCACAGTGGATTTAGGGTGGTGGCTGTGATCGCGTGGACGTCTGTTTGAGTCCTGCCAGATGTTCACCACAGTGAATTCTTGGCAGGGTTCAAAGCTAACCGCGATTCTGAATGGGGCAAAAGTAACATCTATTACCTCGCCCTGTTCGTGCCCATGGTCCAGACTGCAGTACAGGATCAGGTGTAGCAGCCTGATTGGCCACTGCGCCTGCCCGTCTCCCCGAGGGTGGCTGGTGTAGTGTCGGAGGGCGGGGCTGAGCGGTCGCGCCACTCAGCCCTGTCCCCTCCCCTCCCCGATTCCCCTCTGCGATCAGGCCGGCATGTCTAAAGGACGGCGGTCTGATCAAGGACCGGGATTCCGGTCCACGGTTTAGTGTGGCGGGCCGAAAGGCCCGTCATATCTGAAATTACCCACTATCTTGTGATAACTTCCTCGAGCCTTTCTTGCATTGTTAGTGCCCAGGTTAATTCCATTTTTGTGTAATGCTCATCTAGGCACAGGGAAGAAAAATATTTGTAAGTGTCTTGATATGCAAGATGACTGTTCAGTCTTCTTGTGATATTGCATACAGAACCAGATTTGGGTGCAGTGATAGTTTTTATTTTTGCATTTATTATTTCAACGATCTCTGTCCACTTTACTTTTATTTTTTATTTTAGAGTCTATGATCTTTTCAATCATATCTTTATAACTAAAAGCACAAACACACACATATGAAAGCAAGAGCTGCAAGAGATTACTGACACAAAACACGTACAACATTCCATTCACACACAGAATAACTAAAACAACTCAGGGGGCACATTGCTAACACCTGATCCCACCGCCCACTTAAGTCAATGGAAACCTTTCTCATACAGGCCTCTGGAGGAGTTCTCTGCCTAGATACTATGGCGATGGGCACATTATATAAACTTATCATAGACACACAGATACATCCCTCAAGTGTTCTGTGAGGCAGAAAGCACAAGGTCAAAGACCAAACAACTCTAGCCATTTATAAAATATAAAATAGCTTCCAAGCAAAAGACACTGCCTGGAGCATTTTATTGCTATCGTATAATAGAAATTAATTCAGACAAATGGAAACTACCCAGGTATTTATTGTAAATCTTGACACATCTGTGAAGTGTAGGCATGAAAATGTCATTTAAGTCTGGAATTCTAAAGCAATGTCCTATATTTACTTGATCTAATTTGCACATTTACAGTTACTTTAATCTGTTGATTTCAAGACACTATTTCCTCCCCTATATATCCCTATCCTCCAGAGTGAAGAAATGGGGCCTTTTAGTAGTTTGTTTTACCCTTTGGACAGGTGAGTAAAAAGTAATGATGAGAACTGTCTGTTCTCTTGCTTGTTCATTGTTCATGGATTATAAATCTATATATTTAACTCCTTTTAAATGTAAAGCTATACCAAACTAATAAATTAGTGGTAAAAAAAATCTATTCTTTAACAAGTTATAAAGAAATAAACAATGTCAGACTCATGAGTAACATTGTTTTCTTAATCTAAAACGTTCCTAAGTGTTTTGTACAGTCAATTACAAAAGCTGGAAACATTAATTAAAATAAAAGCACATTACAAAAAACAAATATTGCATAATTGGATGTAACCTGAGAATTGTCATCACACGCAATGCTTGTTTCTTATGTAGGCTAAAGGGAACACATGTCAAAACAGTAATTAAGTAAAAAGGGAGGACCATTATAATCTAATAGGGATGGAAAGAATTACAATAGTATGTTACTGTACCTATAGGAATTACCTCCTCCCATTTCAAAGAGCAGCAATTTTTCGATCACAGCACAAAACAGCTTTTCATATTAAAACAGATGCACACACTAAGCTTACCAAAACACTGTGTGCATCTGTTTTAATATGCAAAGTTGTTTCACACATTATGTGGTATCAGCATTTCAATTTCAATGAACTACATGACATAAAACAGCAGCAGGCCCTGACAAATCATGGCACATTAATCTTTCAATTCACTGTTAGGCATCTACTGCGTTGGTACGCTGGTATGGACTGAAGGAAAAGGTGGTAATGGGTAGATTGTTGCTCCTGAGCAACTCCCAGCACCCTGAATGTAGGCCTAGGGCCTTCTTTTTTCAACTTTCCTGACTCCAATGAATAACAAATAAGTTTATCATGAATATATGGTACTGTCTCCAAACGCCCCTAGAATAGAAGGTGCCAGCTCCTTCCTGAAGGATCAAGCACCTTTCAGGAACAAGCTGTTGCTGACTTGCCTGTGGTGATGCTGTCCTGAACTGAATGCCTAGTAGAAAGGTACTAGTTGTCTAAAACAAATAAAATTGAGTGATTCTGTAAAATTACTTGTTGTGTCCTGCGTATCTGCAATTAGGCAAGCCAGTGGCAAGCATCTATCACACAGGAGAAAAAGAATGATTTTGTCACAAGAGGTGCTGAGGGTTTTTCTCTAAAAGTTTAATGTGTTCAGCACAGAGTAACTCTGGACTCTCAATTTGCCAGAGCCATTTTCATCAGGCATAGTTTATCCAGAAAATTTTATTTCTTCAGCTGAATCCTTTCATTTCTATGAAATATCAGTGGAGTAATTTTTCTAAATTAAAGTTTTCTGTATTGTTTGTTTCCTAATATATGTAGTTATTAATTATTAATTTATTATTATTATTATTAGCTTTTATATAGCACAAGCGATGTACCTGGTGCTTTACAGAGAATAAGATAGACATGGTCCCTGCCCGAGAGCTTACAATTTAAAGACAGGGGGAGGGGAGACAGGGATTGGGGAACAGAGGGAGAGACAAGGGATGTGACATTCATGAGGATGCGAGAACTCAGGTACACGTTCTTGGCTTGGTTGCAGTAAATTGGGAGTTTTCAGATAACAGGTGGGGGATAATCCTGGGTGGGGATGATTAGTTGCACATATTATGGAAAAAAACTGTATATATGATGACTCATAAAAATATTCACCTTGGGAGGGAAACCAGACACTTTGCTAAGCTTAGTTTACTGAGTGCCTGATGCATGTCAGCAAGTACTATACATGATGCAGGTCAGCAATTGTAACAAGAATATACAAGAGCACACACATTCACACACAGATATATTGCATTTGACTATACTGTATATACAAAATATGGCACCAATTTTTTTCCATTTTACCCTAGGGTAACGTTAATGACTTCAGGATCAGGCATTTCTGGTTTACACTGATGTAACTGAGGTTAAAGTTGGATGCGTAGTATGTACTAAAATGCATTGAACATGGAGAAAACAAAAGTTGCGTCCAGTTTCCCTACTATTGTGAAGGTTTTTTTTTTGCGTGAGCCAGAGATACAAGGGGAAACTGCTAAAGGGTCATTTTACCTGGTAGAGTTTTGACCAATTATTGGTATGGTATGTATTTTATTTTATTTTATTTAATCCTTCTAGTTCTTAGAGAAGGTCCATTTGTGGAACAAATGTTCATGCAACCAGGCTTAGGGGGAGGGCAGGGTGTTGACACATTTGTTAAGAGGCATTCAGATGCTTACCTCAGAGTTTCCTCAGGGCTAGCTGCCACCACGCCCAGGGAAAGGCCTGCCTGACTGGGCTACAGCAGGGCTATCATGTGTGGTAGCCTGCTGTTCCTGGTCTGGTCCAGAGTGGCCCCTGTGATGGGTGGCCATCATTGGCTGCCATGGCCGCCCATCATGGGGAGAAGGTGGGCCACTGGGCGCAGTGTGGGCGTGACCAGCTGCACATTCATGGGGCACCCTGTCCTCCCCCTAAGCCTGGTTGCATGAACATTTGTTCCGTGGCTGGACCCAATCATGACCAGGGTGTGAGCGGCACCCCAGTCCAGATCATGGCATGATGGTGGGCCACCGCCATCACGTATGTTTTCACCCACAGTCTCTTGAGACACTCTGAATTAGAAATTGTTTGCTCAGAGATAATCATGTACTACTTTCATCTGACTACAACTACGAAATTCACTACTGACAAAACTAAAAAACAACGTTGCAGCAGCCAGGAAAAATTAGTTTAACAGCCTATTTCCTCCCTAACCAGAGCAACACGTGCAGAGGAATTACTCTAATTAAACTCCACTTTGCACAGCTAATTGATTAACGAAGCTAACATTATTCTCCTGAGAACAGTAAAGGGCTGGTCTTTCTTCACTAGAAACTACAATTGCAAAGAGTTACTGAAGACTTTTTATGTCAAGTCTCCTTACTAGAAACATGATTTGTGTGCAGAACTCAGCAATGCTACCAGGCAAATGCTGAAGCCCTTACAGAGGCTTTACAAAGGGAAAATGCCCCACTAAAATCAGCTGGAATTCTGTAGGACTGAAGATGAAACAAAAACCAGGGCTGCAATACACCAACCACTTACGCCAGAGTAAATGCTTGGTGGATTGCAACCTGGGTTTGACTTGGTATTACTAATGTACAAAATACTACTGAGTTTGGTAAACATCTTTATTCATATAATCCAGTAAGGACTTTTTTCATTATGAATACAGTATATGTTTCTAAACGTTTTATGCCTGCTTCTATTTTTCTTACTAATAGACACTTCTACAGACAATAAATATCTGAGCATTAAGGACTGAATCCTGTTCCAAACACCCAGCCTGACTAACCAAGCAGGGTCAATGGAGATTTCCGCAGTGAAGGGAGAGAGGGAAATGGACCTGGAGATGGAGAAAACTGATGCTGAGACTAAGGGTAAGGGCACATGAGATGTTAGCCCACATTGGGCAACCTTACCACATGTTAGCCCACAACACAGCTGACTGTCAGGCCGGTGGCTGCAGATCTTCCCCCACTTCCACCTCGAGGCGGGCAGCCAGTTGCAACATGATGCATCCGGCAGAGAAGGCCAATGAGTGGTAACAGGCCACCTCCCATCAGGCTGGTCCCATGTAGCTCTGTTCCATGGCCAGATCTGCTGGCACCATAGAGCTGTGGGCGTGGTTTGCCATTCCTGTGTATCTGTCATGGCAGAGGGTGGGTTAGTGGCATGCTGGGAGGTGGTGGGTGAGGCAGGATGGGGTGCCTGTCCATGTGGACGGTTCCTTGTCCCGCCCTGGAGAATGGCGGGATTCGTGACGGCGGCCCACCTACCCAGATTCCCCGTGGGGTCGGGGAGATCGTTTGGAACTTTGGACTGCTCTCCCGGCTGGTCCAAAGTATGGCGGCTGCGTTCACCCTGCCTGGGGTGGGTGGGGATTTGACCGGTCCTGTTGTGACATCACCCTAAGGGTAAGGACATGTGAGATGTTAACCCACAATGTGTGACCTTATCCCACATTAGCCCACAATGCAGTTGACCATCAGGCCAGCGCTGCCAGATGTTTGCCTGCCCTGCGGCAGGCAGCCAGCTACTATGTGATGCGTCCGCTGGAGAAAGCTGCTGATGCATTGCGAGCTACTGTTGCCTCACCTGGGCCAATGTGGGGTAACGGGCTGCCTCCCATCTGGTCGGCCCACGTAGCCCTGCTGTGAGGTGAGGTCTAATGATTGAGCCTGGAGTAGCACTCTGCTGCCCGCCGAACAGCAGATTGGTGGGGCAGAGTAACACGGGAGCTCTCCCACCCCACCAAACAGCTATTTGGGGGAGGGAGCCTGGAGGAGTATGGATACTCTCCCCGCTCATTAAACAGCTAATCAGGGGAGGGGGGATCTGGAGGAGGGCGGGTGATCAGCTGTTCGGTGGGTGGTGAGAGTGTGCTCCTCCAGGCCCAATCCTCGGACCTCACCTCACGACAGAGCTACATGAGCTGACCAAATGGGAGGTGGCCTATTACCTGACAATGGCCCGGGTGAGGAAACAGTAGCCCACAACGCATCTTTGGCTTCTCCGGCTGACGTGTCACATGGCAGTCTGCTGCCCATCCCGGTACAGAAGTGAGTGAACATCTGGTGGTGTCAGCCTGACAGTCAGCTGCACTGTGGGCTAATGGGGGGGTGGGGGTGTAAGGTTGCCCAGTGTGGGTTAACATCTCGTGTGGCCTTAACCCAAAGCATCAAGTTTCTCCATCTCCAGTCTCTTTCTCATCCCTTAGAAGCGGAGTCAGAGCAGACAGCAGGGCAAAGCTCTGTGTGTGATCCTGTCAGTTCTGACTCCTGCAGTCGTGGGTGGCCTGGAGACAGGGGGACCTAGTTTTCATTCCATTGTGGCCTGCCTGAGACTCCCAGACTCAGAAGGGAGAGGATTATGCACATGCACACACACGCGACTCTGCCTGGCTGTCAGCGTGAGTCTGGAGAGCTGGAGACAGGGAGGGCTGATGTTCCCCAACTCCCATCTCCAGCCTGCCTGACATGCAGACTTGCACTGACAGGGTAGATACGAAAGTATTTCAACCACATGCTGCCATTAATATTGCTATTTTTAGTTAGGTGGATATACTCTAGAAACATTGAGTTATCGGGGTTCAGAATTCTACTTATCCAGAACAAGAAGCAATACATCCCCCATAGACTTGTGGTTGGGGAAAACAAATAAATTCTCCTTATACAGAAATTCAAGTTATGCAAGTTCTACTTAAGTGGATTCCACTGCACTACTATTACTTGCTTCTAGTCCATGAAAGGGACTGGCCTACGGATCAGGATTTCCATACAGGTTAAGACCCTCCTCACCCATTTTGGAGACGGCAGGATTTGTACCTTTAAAAAAAAAAAAAAAAAGTCTCTCACCCTTTCTTAACTTCCAACACATACTGGTAGCATAAGTCTACAAAGTGATCCCCCTCTTCCCTGTACTAAAGTAAAGCATGTACACCTGCGACTTCTCAACTGTGTGAATGTGTCCCCGTCTCTCCCTATAGTCCCCTCTCCCTTCTCTTCCCTCCCTTGTCTTTCTTAGCCCCTTTTCACATGGGCACCCCTCCCCGCCAGCACACGTGGGTGGGTGGGGCACCTGTGCAAACGCCACGGCGGGTGCGAGGGGCTAGGTGGGCACCTATGGGAACACTACAGGTGGGGGTGCATGTACACTCCCATGCTACACCCATCTCCAGTGCACGGAGCAACAGGCACCAATGCCGGTTGCTCCATGTGTGGAGATGGGGACGGCCGTACACCACACCCACCTCCACCCGCCACCAGTGCACACCCATCCCCCCACCCACCGCGGCCCATGTGAAAAGGGCCTTAGAGTCTAAGCCCTGTGGGGTAGGGACTTCTCTCTGATTTATGATTGGATAGCACCAGGCGCATTGCTTGTGTTATATAAATATGCTACTACTACTACTATTATTAATAATAATAATAATAATTAATAATTAAAAAATTAATACTAATGAATACTGCTGCCCAAGAACTAGACAAAGCTTCCAATAGATTTCCAGGGACAATTCAAGGTTCTGGTTTTGACCTACAAAGACCTAAATGACTTGGGCCCAACATATATCTGACAGATCACCTTCCCCCCTACGGCTGCATCCCTATCTGCGGCGGCGGTGGCGGTAGAGGGAGCAGCAAGTGAAGATGCGGCAGTGGGGCGGAGTCGGCTGACAGGAGAAGAGCCGGTGCGAACGGCTTCTCTCACGCATGTCAGGGCAGGATTTTGCACCCTGACATGCGCAAGGGAAGTCGCGGCAGATCCCCGTTTGCACCGGCTCGTTTCCTGTCAGCCGGCTCCTCCGCGCTGCCGCATCTTCCCTCACCCCTCCCTCTTCTGTCACCACCGCCGCCGCAGATGGGAATGCAGCCCGAGTTCCATCATGATCCCTAAGGTCAGTCAACCACAGCCTCCTGCTAATTCTATCAGGGTGCCAGTGTATAAGGCCCACAGTGAGGGTTTTTTGGTGGCCGTCCCACAGCTCTGGAATTTCTTTCCTTTAGAAATTTGCCAGTCCCCAAGCCTGAGCATCTTCCAGAATCAGTGTAAGACCTTCCTATTGGGCCTGGCATTTGGTGGGTGGGGATATGCTTTAGGGGGTGGTTTTTTTGCGGGTGTGGAGTGGTTACGCATATACTGTGTTTTGTTTGTGTTTTGTAACCCATCCTGAGCTCTGAGGATAGGGTGAAATATAAGTCTAAATAACTAAATAAATAATTAAATAAAATAAAAATATAGTTTGGCTTGAAAAGTTCAGTTTTAACTCATCTGTTTCTTTTCAAAAAAACTTTTTGAAAATTGCTTTCTTAGCTGGACAAAAGAATGATGAAGAAGATTATGAATTTAGAGATCTGGATTTGAAAGGTTTAATGAAACTGAAAATCTACAAATACTCAGGAAAATAAATACTTTTTGCTTCTGGAAAATGATTATGATCTAAGTCAACCCCATCATTATTATAACTGCCAATGCTTAAAAAGTCACTGCCTCCCTGAGAATATGGGGAATATGGTTGTATAGTACAATATTTTCGTGACTGGAGCAAGCTCTGCATTCCAGCCCACTGGCATGTTGAGCCATGAACCCAACGCCCCTTTGTCATTCATTTAAAACCCTGAACTTGTATGTGAGTCAGATGCTAAGGATTCCCTTGAACAATACATTTGTACAGTCTGCTTCTCTGGTGTCAGCTAAACAACTATGTGAACCTATTGCAGATATTTCAAAAACAAGCCTGAACAGTTGTGTTGACTCAACACTGTGCAAATTGCCTTTCCATCAGGCTGTTTTATGTAAATGATACCTCAGTGACATTAAAGACATTGCTGAGGGGCCAAACTATTAGCATTTGGTGAATCTTAAGAAGCCATTATAGCTTCTAGGTCATCCAAACTTGTTAAGGATTTATGCAGCATTTGGCTCTAGATGGAAGGCCTTTGTTTTCTGCTATGTGTAGTGTATCCCTGACAGCATTTTCCACCTTCCTATGAAAACTAAAGATACTTTCAGGTGTCACCATTTCAAGTGGGAAAACACATCATTGAACCCCAGAAAAATCGATGCAGAATTACAATCAAGGGCTTATTTGTGATACACCCATGAATACTTGGTAAGTCGGTTATTATTCATGGAAGAGGTTCCTTGAAAAATATCTTAAAATTAAATATCCAGGTAACTACTTCCATAGATCTCCATGGATTTTTCATGTAGTGGAAGTGTTCAGGCTTTACAAAATAAATTTATGGTGAATTATTGGTGCTTTGCGACTTATTCCACAGATTTTACCACTTTAAATTGTGATGTCTGAAAAGTAGAGAAATCTTAACAGGCAAGCATCATAGCATCTTATTTTATTTATTTTTTTAATTAAAAAACCTTTCATTTTCTGTCTCTCTAAGTGCTTGAGGCCTCAGTCTGGCCTGAAATGGTACATGCAATTTTATTATGGTAGTTTCCAATCTTTTTATTTTTGCATGCACAAAAATTTGTATGTGTGCACAAAAAGTCCAGTTATTATGATCTTATCATTTCTCTAGTACAGACAGTACACAAGAAAATGTACAGAACGCTGAGAAGACAAGGTGCACATTTGCATGCATAAACTGTGTAGAGATTTGAGTTGAACGCACACATTTTGCAAGTACACACTTGCCTATGCACAAAACACAAAATTGCTCACAAACCTCCACAGGCTGCTTTTGATAATCTAGCCCTTGATAGCTAGGACTGGTCCCCAGTGAGACATTACCAAACTGGCTTCTAGGAGCCCCTGGTTCTGCCAATACAGGTCCACAAACCTTTGAGGAGGAGTTGCTGCCTAGCAGGAACTAGCCCTGAGGATCTATCACCATTCCTGGAGCTGATCGCTGGAGCTCCTGGGCTGGGGGAGTCCCACTGTTGCCAGCTTTGAAGAGACACTGAGCAGGCAAGTGCCAGGAATCCTGGGCAGTTGCTGCTGTCAGTGTCAGTCCTCCCCTCTCCTTTAGCTGCCATCACAAAGGAGATCCTCTTTCTGCTTCCCTTGAGGATTTCAGTTTCCTACCCAAATGCCAGAGGGCAGCTCCCGTGTCACTATGGCCATTTTTAAACGGACGCCCCTGCCCCCCCCCCCTGGGTGCGTGGGAGGGTGTTAGATGTGGGGGGGAACCCACCTCCACCCACCACAGCAGCACACCCTTCCCCCCACCCACCGCTGCCTGTGTAAACAGGGCCAAAGTCAGCCGCAGGTCTCCAGGGGCAGCTCAGTGAGCTGCAGGCAACAGATTCTGTCTGAGTATGGGACAGCCTTGTGGGCCCTGCGCCTCATGTGGAGTGCACCCCAGTTCCACATGTACACTAGAAATGAGAACCGATTCTCTCTTGGGGGGGCAGGATACAGCAGACAAACATTTGAGACAGGTTTTCCCCAGGAAAAAGAGACGTTATTCTCTGTGATCAGTGTTCTTTGGGAGGGAAGCGGAGTCTGTATACAGATATTACTGGCAGGGCTGGACCTAGGGGCAGGCAACATAGGCACCTGCCTAAGGCAGCATATTTTGGGGGGGAGGTTTGGGGGGGCTTCTGTTCTCTGCCTGCGCCCACCTGGTCATGGTGCCCCCTGCTGCAATTGCACGGCCGCACTCCTATTACAGAATACTATAATACTAAAGCACTATACTAACCGTGCCCCTATACAGGGACTTCTTGCAGAAAGAGTGACGGCAGTACAGTCTTGCTGAACTGGACATCGCTGCCATCCATCCCCACCTGCGCCCCCTACAAACACGCTCTGCCATGGCAGAGGAAAAGACTTTGCTTCTGTGCTGGGCACGGCCATTGTCTCCCTCCCTTGGCAGCCCATGCATACACCACCGCTGCGGGGGGGGGAACAACCTGAGTTGCCATGGGGCACTAAAATCCTATGTCCAGCCCTGATCACTCAGTGTTAGACGCCCCTAGTGTCAAACTCCCAGAACAGATTATGGTAGTTGTGTTTTGTGGGGGGGGAGTCCAAATGACATCATCAGACACTATATTACTGCTGCACCCCATGTCCCACTGTCAGTGCTTCTTTCCCCTCAAGTGCTGAAGACTCCCAGATGACAGAAGAGGTTCCCCAGCAGTAGGAAAGTTGGGCGGAATCACAAATGTACAAAGGCTTCCTCTTGAAGAATAAGGTTTACAGGCAACCAACATCTCTTCCTTGAGGGCCTCTGTACATACACACTACAGTACTATACTAACCGTGCCCCTATACATGAGGGAGTCAAGAGTTCTTGCTGAAAGAGTGACCGCAGTACAGCCGTGCTGAACTGGACCATCCGCTCTTGAAGACACGTCTGTGACATAGTGTGTTTGGTATAAGTGTATACAGAGAACTCCAAATCACTGCTGTGTGTGTGTCTCCACTCATGGTGCACACCGTAAAGAGACTGCTGAGACCGGTGTAGCTCTCTTTGAGGGAGCCTTTAGGCGTTGGGAGCTCATCAATTAACGCATCTCAACTCCATGCATCTCTTAATCCATGGGAAGAGTCTTTATTTCTAGATGGTTTCTCCCTAGCATTTCAGGGTATGCCACAATGAATTCGAATTGCAAGAGAGATTCATTCTCTCTAAATGAAATGAGTGTGCTCTCTTGGACATTTCATGTTTGTAGCCTAGCCTCTCCAATAGATGAATTTGATTTGGAAACAAAATATCGGAAGGGTAACGTGCTGTGCCATGTGGAAGTCTGAGATTGCTTTGGACATAAAGCCAGGATGTACAGTCTGAGCACTATCTTATCTTTTGTCACGTCGCGCTTAGAGCCACTCGGGGGGAGCAGCACCCCCCACATTACCGGGCACCCCGTAGGCCTGCGCAGGGGCTCGGGGAAACCCAGCGGCCGCAGCACAGGGGCGGGGTTGTCGCAAGCTCACTCAGCACGTGAGGACCCGCCCAGACACAGAGCATACCTGGCCGAGCATTGGGCTCCGCAGAAGACTGGGTCCCACCCTGAGCATGTACAGGCGGCAACCAGGAGAGTATAAAGCATACCGGTGGGGCCATGAGCCGCTGCCGGTAATCACTTGTGAGAGGCTGGCCCCACTACTACTGGCGTTCTTGTTCGTTCCCTTGTGCTACTTCTGAGAATCCTGAGAGTCTGATCCTCGTCCCCTGTCCTTGGAGTGCGTGAGTACTGGGTGCTTGAGTTCTTGGTTTCTTTTCCCCATTTCCCCCCATTGTTTGCTTGCTAGAGAGAGAGAGAAGGTTGTGCCTCTGTGACTCCCTGCACCTTGCCCCTGACCTAGTTCTGTCTTCCTCCCCTTTCTCGTTGTTCCCCACTGTCCCATGAATGTGCGTCCTGTCTCCACTTCCCCCGTGCCCCCTCCCTTTTCCCTTAGTTCCCCCACTCCGGACCCCTCTTCCCCTTTTCCCCCCACGTTCCCTAACACGGTGCCTTGGGCCCTGTAGCTCCAGCAGCGCGAAAGGGAGTGTTGGTTGTTTGGTTTCCTCCCTCCCCCTCCCAGGGGCTATTGGTTCCCTCTCCTTCCCTGTGATGAGTCGGGTTGCCCTCCAGTTTGGGGGGAAAGCCCAGCCAAGACCCTGAGGGACCTTATTTCCCAGATAGAGGGCTCACGCGAAGAGGGGGCCCGCCCCATCCTGTCCCTAAATCCCTGCCTGTATTCCCTTTCCCCTACCCTCCGTGACATCTTTGTGCATGAGAGTGTCAAGGTGCAATGAGGAGGAAAAAGCAATGGGATAGGGAACTCGCTCACCTCTCTGGCAAAGGAATGCTGTCCCTATTGACAAGACCACAAGAATCGCAAGTGTTAAAGGGCACAGGGAAGATGAGGGCTTTGTGCATTTTTTCTTTCTGCTTCTGAGGGATGTCCTGCGGCACCATATGATGCTTCTGTTCCTTTTGATCTTTCATGTGAGCACTGCCAAAGAGATTTCCATAGCCAACCATCCCTGATCAGCAGACAGCTGGAATCAGGATTGGCCCTACCGTGGGGCGGCTCGGGGCAGTCGCCCCGGACCCCGCTCCTGGGGGTGGCACACTGGGGGGGGGGGCGACAGTGGCCGGGAGCTGGGGACTCCGAGCATGGGGCCCCTGGTCAATGCCAAATGACAGGCAATGGAGGGGGCCAGCAGGAGTGAGGGAGAGGCAGAGCCCCCACCCCACCCCTGCTGCCTGTCAGAGTCTCGGCCAGGGGAAATGAGGGAGAGAGAGGCAGAGGCCTCACCTCTCCCTCATTTCCCCTGGCTGAGAGACTGACAGGCAGGGGGGCACCCACAGAGTGAGGGAGAGGCAGGGCCTCTGCTTCTCCCTCACCTCCGCTGGAAGTGAGGGAGAGGAAGGCAGAGACCCCTTATGCCACTGGCCTCCTCTGCTGCCTTCCTGGCTGTTTTGGCCAGGGGAAATGTGGGAGAGACGGGGCCTCTGCCTCTCTCTCCCTCATTTCCCCTGGCTGAGACTCTGACAGGCAGTAATGGGGGGGCGGGGGGGCAACGGAACTTCCGGTGGCGGTGGGCAGCGTGGCGGCAGATTTAATCTGCTGCCGTGGTGCACACCCTGCCGGAAGCTCAAAGCCCGGCACGAGGCCCAGGCTGGAGGTGGCGGCAACAGCAGTGACAGCGGCGACAGCGGATCAGGTAAGTGCTGTGAATGGTCGCTCAGGCTTGGGGATGGGTGGAGGGGAGTGCCCCTCCACCCATTCCCGAGCCCAGGCCTGGGTAGCGCCACCCCCGGGCCAGAGAGCACCCCCTGAGCTGGGGAGCACCCCCTAGGCCCGCCGGCTGCTTCGCCACCGGAGGAAGACAGAGGCCCCACATTTGTTCCGCGCCCTGGGCCCCGCTTACACTAAGGTCAGCCCTGGCTGGAATCAAGTTTGGTTTGTACTTCTGATGCCAGTGCCCTGGGAGTTGGACTGCAGAGGCATTATGCTCAGAGATGCATCAAGGGATCAAGCCATATTGTTGAGAGGAATAAGGCACATTGGTGCAGGAGGGAGCAGCAATCTCTACACCACTGGAATCTGTGGTGCTAGGAAAATGGCCAAGTGCTGAGAGCTTTCCTAGAAGGATTCTGTTGTGAAGCAAGCATAGATGGTAATATGCAAGACCTTGTACCCAGGATGCAGGCAGAAGAAGCACTTAGTATGAGCATCTGAGTTTGGCATTTCCCTGGCACAAAACCTGTATTTCTTGAAACTGATGGTCATCAAGGGCATAAAATGCGTCAGCAGACGTGAAAGGTCCTGGGGAGAGGCTTTCAGCATGAGTGTCCGTGGGACAAGGGTACTGAAACAACACGATGGAGGAGACATTTGTATTTGTAACTGCAGTGGAGAAGAAACTGAAAGTGGGGTACAGATGTAATGGTGTGATGATGCCAGCCAGAGACGTCTAGTTGTGGAAGTTAAATGCCAGGGATACAATACTCAGTAATGTGTATGTACAGAAATCCTCCAAGAAGGGCACAGCTTTGTTTGCTTCTTTGCTTTTAGAAATACAACAGCAACACATAGCTCAGGGGTCTGTTTACAGATGCCTACAGAGGACAAAGTAACCAATATTTACAGACTCCTGGCTCGGCTCTGAAGATCTTTCAGCCTGTGCTTGTTCCCAAAATAGCAATGTTTATGCTGCTCAGTCTCAGCTCAGTCAATCAGTATCAGATCTAAACAAAATTATTATTTATTTTTTAAAAAAGGATTGTGCGTGTAGCTCAAAAGCAGGATGTTATCTGTTTAATATGTGTGAGGAAAAGATGTTTTCCTTGTTACATTATGATAAACAAACTGGGAGCATTTATCAGCATAGAGATAATAGTAATTTAACAAGAATTTTTCTTTCATTCTTCCTGTCTTTCCCCTTCATGATAGTCCTTCCTATTCTAGGGCATAAAAGACAATTGTGTTTCTTATTATCACTAATAAAGTGTGGCAACTTTTCTTGTAGTAGGGAATAGAGGGGCTTCACATGTACTTGGGGTCTGCTCGTGTGGATCCAGTTGCAGGATCCGGTCTCAGAGGGTGAAAACAAATGAGCCGGTGGTGAGGCGGCTTCCTGGGCCACCGTGGGGAGGGCCACTGCAGCTATCAATTCTCAGGGTGGTGGAGAGAGCAGTTCACACGAGCAGCCCCCTCCTGGACATTCAGGCATGGGGGATGCCATCACGGGTCCCTCCATGGCATGGATTAGCCGCAGAGCTGTCTCTATGGGACGGGATGGCCCATTCCCCGCTGCAAAGCAGGATCAGCCCCCGGGCAGAATGGCTGCAAAACAGCTGATGGGGGCTCCTGGAGGCATGCCCTCCCCCGGCTCAGGTGCGTGTGCCAAACAGCTGATTGGGGGAGCTCTGCTGGGCCCCCCCATCAGCTGTTTGGTGGTTGGGGTGAGGGTGCTCCTCGGGCCCTGATCCTCTGACCTGCCCTCACAGCGGGGCCTGAATGGTCGGGAAGGAGACAGTTAACCTGGTTTAGCCTGGGCCTTCACCTGGGCTGTGTCGCTGACTGCCACCGGCCCATGCGTCCTACCAACCAGATAACCAGGTGACTCCCTGGCTAACTTGGGCTAACACGGGCCACCGTCTCGTTTGTTTTCACCCAGAGACTGCACCTTCTGGCTGCAAATGGCGTTGAGACTTAGATTAGTATTCCCTTCTCTCTCTTTCTACTCACGCTAAGGCACTTCTTTCTTGACTGGCAGCTTCTTCTTTTTAAGTAAAATAAAAGGAGAACAGATTAAACAAGGGCTGTGGTTAATTTTCCTTTATCTCTCACTGTGCAGAGTATACACAGCTGAGTACATCTTCAGAATGAACTGATATAATTTGTCTTAGAAATAATTAAAATGCCACATTTAACAGCCTATTAAATATACCAAAAAACAGCACAATATAATACATGTTTTAGCTTTGTCTATACAAGCTATATTAGTACTCAGCATTTTTCATTATTACCTTTACCAATTAATCAATCTGAGATACGGGTAACTTAAAAGACTTATAATTAAATGCAGTAATTTTAGAATATTATCTGATGTATTCTAATGATAATTTCACATCTTCTTCCACAAAAATGTAGAAACTAGATCCTCTACATATAAAGTCTAGTCTTCCAAAGTAAATGCTGTGCTTTTATGTAGCGCCTTGTAAGCAAAGATCTCAATATATTTTACAAAGATTGCTTAAGTATGAAAACACTTCTCTAAGACAGGTATATATTGTAGGGGTGTGCATGTCATTTTTGTTATTACAATAATAACGAAAATTGTCATTTTTATTATCATTATTGCAATAACAAAAATGACAAATAATAATAATGAAAATAGAAATGAAAATGACATTTTGTTTTTGAAATAAAGGGGAAACATTGAAGACCTAGTTATGGCTACAATCTTTTTGTTTCTTATTCAATTCTGATGAAACTTTGAGAAATTGTACCTCCAATGGAGGGCACTATGTGTACCACTTTTCAAAATGAGTAGATAAAGGGAACCGATTTTAGAAGCAATTGAATATTGTGATTTTAAGAAAAGCTCTATACACATTCATGGCTACAACATCTTTATCTTCCATCCAATTTGCATGAAACCTGTGAATTTTATGTTCCTCCACAAGTTTAACACTCCTGCAAATTTTCAGAAAGATTGGATAAAGGGTCCTGATGGTATAAGACATTAATGTGAAAATACATTTCTATCTGTAACATTTGTATACTCCATCCTGTTTACAAGGCATTTGGCAGGAATGTATTACATACCTTTCCTGTCATCTCTGCCAAGCTACAGGACAATTTTGTTAAAGGACCAATTTTATAAGCAATTGAAGTTGTCCCCTTGAAGCCATTATTCAGACAAATAGCAACGCATGCAGTGCCAGTCAGAGGCAGGCACCTGGCATAGCAGGGGAGGGAGGATGTGGAGCAACCCAAAAGACTGACAGATGCATTCACTAGCGAATTACTACATGCTTCCAGCTTTACATGACCAATTGGTAGTGGCTTTGAGGCAGGCATAGAAGGGACATAACTGGGACTTTGGGGATAGCATCCCAGCAATCAGGAGACATAGTTTACACATTCAGGCTGGCCAGTTATCATCACAATCACATCCAGTAGCACTGTGACAGAGGACATAAGATAATCTCTTGTGGCTCTTTCCTAAACAGATGCTTCCGACTTCCCAGTAACAAGTGGGGGAGAGATGTTGGGATGGTCACAGCATAGGATGAGGATATTTGGTTGACATTTTTGCTGACCAATTGGCATCACAAACTGATCTTATACCACAGTGCCACATCAGAGAATCCCTGGCATAGGCTCCTTCTCTGCATGTGCTGTGAAGGCATATAAAATGGGGACCCTTTACCACATCTTACTGATATTTGGCAGAGATGATTGTGAAAGTGTGATGTACAGCTCTACCAAAGTTCATGTACACTGGTTGGACTACAAAGATGTTACAGTCAGACATACAATTAGAAGTTAATTGCTTATATCACCAGGACCCTTTATCCAATCTTTCTGAAAGTTGGCAGAGATAGTAAATATGGGAAGGAGTGTAAAAATGTCAAGTTTCATCTACACTAAATGTGAGGCAAAGAAGTTACAGCTAAGAATGTATATGAAGATTTTTGCAAAATAATATAATTTAACTGCTTATAAAATTGGATTCCTTTATTCAATCCTTTGGGAATGTCGTACACTTAATGCCTTCCATTGGAGGTATAAGCACTCCAAGGTTCAGTCAAATATAATGAAAAACAAAAAGGTTTCAACCAAAAATGTGTTTTCCACTGAAACCAATGGAAAACAAAAACGAAAGCAAAAACAAAAATTTGATCTTTATTAAAACCAAAACAACAGATTTAAATAATGAATATGAAAAACAAAAACAACATGGGCCCCTGGTGCACACCTTTAATATATTACTGTCTTTATTTAACTAGCTAGTAAACTAATCTAAAGGCTAAGTGACTAAAATGTGAGTCGCTGGCAGAACCAGGAACTGAACCGTCATACCCAGACCCTTTGAGGTGCATACTGTCTCTACTACACAACACTCCCAGAATGCACCTCAAAGGGTCACCAGACTGCCCCAAAGACATTGCCATTTTATGGTAGAGGCACTAGGGGTTCGGAATCGTGTCCCAGACCTTCAGTTGAAAGGAGGCTCCCAGTGCTGGATCCAAGGAAGTTGGGACTCCATGCAAAGTGGCTGTGTGGGCCCCCTCCTAACATAGGAAAACTCTGATTTGCCCATTAGAAAAAGGAAAATGTTACTGAAATTAACTTCTGATAAATTCAATTTTACACCAGGCAAGTGCTATCTGAGTAGGAGACAGAGAGGAGGGGGCATGTGATTGGAGTTTCCAGCAACTGTAGCATGCCCTTTATCATGGGCCCAGTTCTGACCAATGAGAGGTGAGGGTCAGGTAGGGGTGTGTGTATGTGTGTGTGTGGGCTACCATCACTTGGGCTACTAGGGCAGTTCAGTTGAGTTGTGGCAAAGTAAAGCGCAGCTGGAGGGCCGAAGGTGGGAGCAGAAGAGAGTATGGTTCAGATCATGCAGGGAATGAAGTTTGTGGGTTGGGATTTCTTTGAGGGATTGTATGTAGGTAGTGGAGTTTATGCATCAGAGGAGTGTAACCTAGATGTGTGTGTGCATGGAGTGGATGGAGTTTGTGGGATAGACTCGTAAGGAATATGTACTGTCTCTTTAAGAGGTCCTATGTTGAGGCTGTGAGGACAGCGAAGAAGGAATTCTTTGCTGCCTTCATAGCGTCTGCGAAGTCGTGTCCAGCGGAGCTGTTCCGGGTGGTGCGGGGGCTGGTCAGTTCGGCCTCCTTCCGCCTGGACGGGGACTTGTCCCAGGCCCGCTGTGAGGAGTTTGCCACCTACCTTGCAGACAAAATCGCTCAGATCCAGAGTAACTTTGACACCGGATTGGAAGCAGTAAGCGAGGGGCATGAGTTTATGGAGGCACCGTCTGGTCAATCTTTCTGGGAAGAGTTTCAGGAAGTGACGCCGGCTGATGCGGTGAACGTCCTGGGGTCTGTCAGAGCCACTAGTTGTGAACTAGATCCGTGCCCGTCCTGGTTGGTGAAAGCCTCCAGGGAGACCTTGGGGACTGTGCTGGCGAGGGTAGTGAACGCGTCCCTTCGGCTGGGGAGATTGTCACCCAGTCTCAAGGAGGCTGTGGTGCGCCCCCTGCTGAAGAAGCCATCTTTGGATGTGGACGCACTCGCCAGCTACCGACCCGTCTCTAATCTTCCCTTTTTAGGGAAGGTTATTGAATGGGCAGTGGCACTGCAGCTCCAGGCGCATTTGGACAGCATCGGTTTCCTTGACCCTTTTCAATCTGGGTTCCACCCTGGCTACGGTACTGAGACAGCGTTGGTGGCCTTGGTGGATGATCTCCGCTGGGAGATGGACGCAGGATGTTCAACCTTTGTGATCCTGCTAGATCTCTCGGCCGCTTTTGATACCGTGGACCATGGGCTGCTGTTGAGACGGCTGCGAGACTTGGGAGGTCTGGACGGGACTGTCCTTGGATGGTTCCGCTCATTCCTCTCGGGTAGAAGCCAGCGGGTGGTGCTGGGGGCTGAAACATCTAGCCCCCGGACTTTGACTTGCGGCATTCTGCAGGGTTCCATTCTGTCCCCACTGTTGTTCAATGTGTATATGCAGCCCCTGGGGGAGATTGTGAGAGGGTTCAGGGTGCGATGTCACCAATATGCTGATGATACTCAGCTGTACCTCTTGTTTTCAACTGACCCACGTCCTGCTGTCTCGTTACTCTCCCAATGTTTGGAGGCCATGGCGGATTGGATCAGACTGAAGCTCAATCCCGATAAGACGGAGGTGATGGTGGTGGGAAGGGCGGGGGAGGTGCTGGACCCCCTGATGGGGGGGTTCGCCCACCTGTTGCTCTTCAGGTTCGGAGTCTGGGGGTGGTTTTGGATTCGGGCCTCCGTCTGGATCGGCAGATGGAGGCAGTGGCTAAAGCCGCCTTTCGCCAGCTGTATCTGGTATGGAGGCTTCGACCTTACCTCTCCGGGCCCGATCTGACCACTCTCGTCCATGCCTTCATCACCTCGAGGCTACACTACTGCAACGCGCTCTACATGGGGCTTCCCTTGTTTCTGGTTCGGAGGTTGCAGCTAGTGCAGAACGCGGCAGCCTGTCTCCTGACGGGGACGGGGCGGCGGGAGCATGTAACACCGGTGCTCCACGCTCTGCACTGGCTGCCTATAGCGTAGTCAGATTCAAGGTGTTAGTATTGATTTACAAAGCCCTGCACGGTCTGGGCCCCTCATATCTCGGGGACCACCTCGCCCTCCGTGCCTCAGAGCGATCCCTTTGGTCCTACGGGGGCGCCTTTCTGGAGGTCCCCCGTGTAGGATGGGCCACAATGGAGAGGGCATTCTCAGTGGCCGGGCCATGGTTGTGGAACTCCCTCCCGGAGGAGGCTCGCCTGGCCCCAGGCCTGTTGGCTTTTCGACGTATCTGTAAGACTTGGCTGTTCACCCAGGCCTTCAGAGGGGAGGGGGGTGTTCATTTTTTTTGGTGGGGGGGGTGTTTTAAATTTGTTTTAATTATGATATTGTAGATTTTTTATGTTTAAAAATTGTTTTAGATTATGCTGGAAGTCGCCCCAAGATGCTGTAGGCATCTCGGGGTGGCATATAAATATAATGAAATTAATTAATTAATTAAGAGGCCTACATAGCATATTTGCTGAGCAGACTAAGCAGAGAAGGCTGTTTAGCTGTGGCAGACAGAGCATGTGGTTTACAGCAGCAGCACCCACCGCACATTAGTTTGAGTAGTTTCCTCAGAGGTGTAGTCCGAAATTTTACTACACCTTTTCTACTTTGAGTCCTGATTTCTCAAGAAACCTAATTACCACAAGATCGAGGCCCTCCTGCCTTAAAGGGGGGGGGGGGGGCATTTGTGGGAACTGGCCTCCATGCAAGGTAACTCCCACTCTCTCTCCGTGGCCTCCTGGAACCCGCCATCACTTGGCTCCTTGAATGGATTCCATTGGCTTGTTGCTCAGCTCATTAATAAGGTGACAGATTTATTTACAGCATGTAAGGACTGTTGTGGACTCTGGCTAGTTGCCGCATTTGGGGCTGAGAAGGAGTTTTCGACTTGCTCTAGTTGGACCGAACAGGCAGGTGGTTTTTCTCCTTCTCCACAGCCGTACAGCAGTACCAGGGGCTCTGGGATTGTTTCAATTGTAAATAGAATGTGTTCTTCTGGCTTCAGTTTGTCACAGATGTATAGCAGATATCAGCGTAAGAACCATGCCCCAATCACCTGATGTGGGGTGTGTGGACAGGAGGCAGGGATGTCAGGGCAGAACCCAGTGTATGGTTGGGCAGGGTTACCAACCCCACCTTCCTTGAGGACGGTATGTGTGTGTATATGACACTGGGGGGCTGCTGAGTCACCTGGGTGGGTGAGGGCTGGTGGGCTATTGGAAGGGTTGCCATTTGACAAATAAATCCTGTGGAAATGAGTTTGTACTAGCTGTGAGAACACTTACGTGGATATGTTTTCCAGGTATAATGGGTCCATACTCAAGAATAATGGAAGAGTTGTTACATAGAGGCCATGTGGGAATGTAGAAAATCTTTTTTCAACACTTAGGAGGTAATGAGTGGCTGTGAGGGTCAACTGAATGTACAATGATCCACCTCTGAATACAATTTTTGTGATATCATGCTTGTTTGATTTATGGAAATGTAGAAAAAAATTTCACTATCTAGGAGCCACTGAAGAAAGGGGTATCCCCCGAAACGCGTCAGGCTGGCTGGCAGGTAGCTGAAAGCCCATGCTACACAAGCCCAAATTGGAACAGAAAAGATTATGGTCACATCAACTACACTCCTCGGGAAATCAGATTTGAACTTTTGATGTTTCCTGATTCCATTTAGAGCCCCCGGGGGGGGGGGGAGGGAGGGCTCTTTTGTTGTACATAGCTGCATGCATATATTGTTACATATATTTCGTTGTTCATGCTCTGTCATTTTAATTCACACAGTACCATTCACTGGGAATAAATAAGTTCTTTTTGTACCTACTTGTATTTAAGTATTTACACAGTTCCACAGTTTGTATTAACAATAAGTTCAACATAGTTGAACTGTGGCCTCTCAGCGCCAGAGTTTCCTCCCTCATTTAGTACACGTTTGTGGGGACTTGTTCCCTTTGGGGGGTCAGGATCCAGTCTCTTTCTTCTTTTGGCTGGTGGGCCTAGCCCAGCCACCACCTGGCATTCAGGGGCATGGTTCCTCGCTGCTATAGTCACAGGGGTGCCTGGGATTGGGCTACCCTCCATAAAGGTGCAGCCAAGGGCTCAGCACAACCAAAGTGTACGTGTCCTGTGTGGTTCCCTTGGGTCATGCTCACACAGTCAGAGGGATGGGGGTTGGTGATGAAAGCAGCACTGCAGCGCATATATGAAGACTTCGGGCAGATAAACCTACCTAATTTAGCTGCCCACCTCACTTCTTCTTGCCTCCGAGATCCCCAGACAGCTTCCCACCCCTCAGTCCCTCCTGCTAGCATTGTTTGCTTGGAGATCTTCTTTCTGCAGCCGGGAGCTGGAACGTGCAGCCAACCGGCCAGCATTGAGCTTCTCCAAATCCCTTGCCTCCAGCAGTATGGGGGTGAGCTGATTGGCCCAGGCTCCAGCCTTGTGTTTAGGCAAGTTATTGGGCATTTTTATACACACGTTAAAGTTCCAGATTTTTTAATCTTCTAGATTTACAAGTCCACAAGTAAGTTCTGGATGCATTTTTCATACACACACACACACACACACACACACACACACACACTGCCCTGAGGCAGTTCCTGAATGCATTCTTCATCTTCACACAAACACTGCCCTGAGGCAGCCTAAAGTAGCTGCAGCTGTAGACGTGAGGGGCTGCCATGGAAACCAAGTGACCACAGCTGCCTGGAGCAAAGTTGTTTACCAGGAGAACTTTTTACTCACAAAATTTCTGGGAGAAGTTCTATGCAGAAGTTCAAAGATCCGGATGTTTAAGATCTGGGTGAGTGATTTAGACACACAGAAAGTTCAGGCTGTAACAGCAAACATCCAGGAGAAATGTGTGTGTAAAAACACCCAATGTCTTGTGGCTTCAGAGGCTGCTCCAGCTCGGTGGAGGGAACTTTTGGTGTTGCAAGTGAGAGAAGAGGATGTTCTAAACTGGCAGGATTCCTGCTCAGTCCTAGAGCCAAGAGCCCGGAAGGTAGCAGGAAGAGGATTTCTTGGAGGCAGCCCCCATTTGAGGGTGATCAGTTGCAGAATACTCCTGCCCTGATGTCGTGGAGCAGTCCAAGAGCAGTGAACTCATGGAGATCCCCCTGTTTTGAGGCAGGGGACTGTGCAGACCCCACTCGGGGGTAAGGGGGCTGTGGCTGAGCCCTAGTGTCATGTCCCCCAGACCTTAGCTGTGGAAAGGGCTTAGGGGCTGAGCGATCCCAGGTAGAGGCACTCAGCGATCCCTGTAGGTTGCAGGCTGCAAGCTCAGCCCTGTCATTGCTACCGCCTCATCCTCCTGCCCCCATGAAGGGACTCAGGACTGGGTGCAGGCTGTGAGCTCAGCCCCCCCACCACTACTGCCTCCTCCTCTCCCCCAGGAGAGATTGGACTGGCTGCAAGTTCAGTGCTGCTGCTACCGCCTTCTCCTCTTCCTCCCTCCTCCAACAAAGGGCTCGGACTGGGTGCGGGCTGCAAGCTCAACCCTGCAACCAGTGCTGCCTGCTCTCCTCACCTCCCTGGGAAGGGGTGTACATGGTGGCTGTAATGACAGACTGTGTTTATATCCCATACAAAATAACTAGGGTCTTGAACTCTGACACTTCCTCAAAGCAAACGTCACAGATGATAGCAATGGGCACTCCACCCACCCTGAGATGGATTGCTGGGGAACTGGCCTGTCCCTCCATAAGTCTGCTGCCATGGGCAAAGTGTAAGCCCTTCCGAATGTGCCAGTATACGAGATGGGTGAGTTGGCAGTCGAGGGTCTCATTTCACAGGTCTAACGTGGCTTCATCAATGATAGCGAGTTAGGTATCATATTTTCTCTGCCTAGCTCTGCCCTCTCCCCCGTCAGCTTGAACAACGGATTCCAGTGCTCTATTGTACGGTCTGGAGGCATGACACATGAGGTGGGGCACATGTTGGATTTGATGCTTTGCATCAGCCTGGATACAGGGGTTCCAATTATCGGTGTTGTTGTTACTACACAATTGTCGTGGTCAGGCCATTCCCTTCTGAAAGCCCAGATCCTGGCCCTCTATTGCCCTCATTGGGGTGGTGAACCCATTAGGTTTGTCCGTCCCCGGAGGCTAATGAATCCAATCGGTTTCCAGAATTCTCTGGGGATTTACCCACTGACCTTAGCAGCTACTGTGTCGATGGCCTGGACACTTTGTGGAATGACATCTTGACTATACCATCGACATGGTTGCATGCAGGTGTCTGCTGCCACTGCTGCAGCAGCACAGGTCCCCTTGGCATACAGAGGTCCTAAGGTGGCTGAAGAGGGAGGGAAGGCAGTTAGAGCGCAGGTGGGGCTCGACACACACTGAAGCTGACCAATTGCACCATAGATCGTTTTTGAAGGACTATGCCGTGATTTGTGATGGCAGCAAAGAAAGCTTTCTTCTCTGCTATCATAGCATCTGTAAAGTCTCATCCAGCAAAGCTGTTCTGGGTGGTGAGGGGCCTGGTTAATCTGATCTGCTTCCGCCTGGAAATGGAGTCATCCAATGTCCACTGTGACATTTTTATTAATTACTTTGCAGACAATATTGCTTGTATTTAGGGATGGGCGAACAGATCGCGGTTCGGGTGCGGTTCAGCTGCGTTCGGTTTGTCCGTTCGATTTGGCAGTTCGGTTAGTTCGCCGGGTTCGGGTTCGGTTTGGCTGCGTTCGGTTCGGCCGTTCGATTTGGCAGTTCGGTTAGTTCGCCGGGTTCGGGTTCAGTTTGGCTGCGTTCGGTTCGGCCGTTCGGTTCGGCAGTTTGGTTTGGCTGCGTTCGGTTTGTCTGTTCGATTTGGCAGTTCGGTTAGTTCGCCGGGTTCGGGTTCGGCTGTTCGGTTCGGTCGTCCGAACAGGCCGTTCGGTTAGGCAGTTTGGCTGTTTGGTTCAGCTGTTCGGCCATTCGGGAAATGTTCTTATGTGTTTTTTTTGTTTTTTATATATATTTTTTGGTTTTTTATTGGGTTTTATATGGTTTTATTTTGTTTTTTATTTGTTTTTTTGTTTTTATGTTTTTTTAAATTTATTTATTTTATCTAATATTATATCTATCTATCTACACACTAAATCTAACTGCTATTAACTATTCTAAATGCTATGAACTAAATGGATTATCTAATAAGTACACAGACCTACTCCTACAAGCACTAAAACTAAATCACTAAGCTATCTCTATCACTAAGCTAACTCCTACAACTCTCTACATCTATCTACCTATCTATCTATCTATCCCCCCCATCCCATATCCATATATATATATATATATATATTATATATATATATGGGATGGGGGGAA
>QEPC01006282.1:7856574-7868931 GCA_003113815.1 Sphenodon punctatus
TGGCAGTCTCCCCCCTGCCATCCCCCCATAACCTCCTGCTCACCCCTGCCAGGCTGCTGAGGATCTGAGTCTGGGGACTCAGCTCTGATAGGCCCCAAATCTGGTGCACTCTGCCTGCCCCAAGCCACGCCCCTTTGGCTTGTTTCCGGCGCCCCGGCGGCTTTGCCGCCGGCACAGGGCCACTAACACTATATTTTCCCAGGCCACTTTGATTTTCCAATCCGCCCCTGCCTAGCGGCTACAAATGCACTCTAAATGATGACTGTCCTTTCGGGGATGAGGGGTTGGGAGCACATTACACCGGGTGTTGCGAAGTCTGCACTGGCTCTCTGTAGCTTTCCAGGCACAATTCAAGGTGCTATTTTTGACCTTTAAAGTCCTAAATAGTCTTGGTCCCAACCATATTTCTGAAAGACTGGCTGTCCTTCCATGTTCCACTGCAGCCCCGGCGATTGGCTGGGAGTGCCTCCTTGTGGGTGCTGTCTCTCTTGTTCATACTACAAGAACTCACAGGGAGGCATTGTTGGTTGTTGTTACCTCAATACTTTGCAATTTCCTTCCCCTGCAGGTTCATTTGAACCCAAGCCTGGGCGTTTTCCAGAGGCAGCGTAAGATCTTTTTATTTGAAAAGGCTTTGGTGGGTCGGAGACAGGGTACAAGGATGGGTTTAATAATGGGGTGATGGTATTTGGTGGGTTTGTGGGAAATTGTGGTAGGGGGATTAGGGGTTTTGTATTTTAATGTTTTTATTATTTGTAAGCCACCCTGAGCCTTTGTGAAGGGTGGCATTTAAATGTAAATAAATCAATGAGGGAGGAGGGATTGAGCTCCTGTCCTAGTTCTGCTGCTAGTGCTCACAAGCTATACAGCCTTAGTGAAGTTATAGTTTTAGCATAAACATCATTAAATGGTAATAGATTTCAGCTTACGTGGCTATCCAGTATCCCTGTAGTACCTGAAACATATAAACCCCTTGCAGCTAGTAAGAATGTGCATACATGCTAAGGTTTGACATAGTAGATGCAGTAGGAACTTGTGAGAAGAAGTGAGAAATTCAAAGTGAAATTCAAATTATTATTATTTTTAATCCTACACTGTGCAGGTGGGGAGTTTTGCAGATTCTATTAAGACAACACAGAATGGTTAAAAATTCCTTGCAAAACAAATGACTGTACGGGAGGCTTTCTGTGGTTGGTCTGCTGGGTTTCTCCCCGTGCTGTATTTGAGCAGGGAAAAGAGCAAGAGAGAGGCTTTGGCTCTCTCCAGCAGGCTCCATAATGGTCACAGTGGCAGTGGAGGGGACAGCTATAACTGCAGGCTAGTCCATAGGAGAGATGTTCATTTTGTATTCATCTGAACACAAAAAGCACCAAAATTATAACTTTTTGGGTTTTTTAATGTTTTGTGGTTTTGCTCAGTAGTTTGGAAAATCTGACCGCAAAAGGTTGGTGTTTGAGGTGGGAGAGTTCCCACAGGATTAGACCATTACTCTAGCCATCTCTATATCCTCAGAGACCTGACACTGTCATCACAGTACTCATTTATGAGTCTTTAGCCACTTATATACCACTTATTATGTTTATTTGTCATTTAATGTACAAAGTGCTCTACAATCCTTATTTGCACTGATTCTCAGAGACATAAAAATACAAAACAAAACAACAACAAAAACCTCCAACCATCCTCAAAACTCAGTGGAACACAGAAACCAAACCCACAAAATTTACCTCTTGTGGACGTCCCTGTTCCATAAGTCTACAGTACAACAGAGTAGGCAAGCTGGGAGGGGGTTAGCTTCTCAAGCTTAGTCAATCTCTGTCCATGGGTCTGGACATTTCATTTTGCTCATTAATGCTTAGTTCATTGTTTAAAGTCAATAGTATATTTTCTTATCTTTAAGTTAGGGTACGAGCATAGCTGTACAACCTATACTTTCTTCTTGTAGGCAGTACAGTGTGTTGCCAACCCCACCATCTCATAAATCAAGAGACAAATTCTTAATAATCAAGATGTTTGATATATAATTCATGAGCTGCTTTTGTTCCAAACATAAACAATAAACTAAAAATAAATAAATACATACAAATTAAAAATAAACAATGACTGCTGGGCTCTCTTCCGTACCATGCTTCCTGATGCCACTTCCCACCAAGCCTCCTGATCTCAAATGATTAGTGACACTAATCATGAGATTGTGAGTGAGACTTAGAAATCTTGCAATATATTCATGAGAGTTGGCAACACTGAAGCCCAGGCCTAGTGATGCCCCTGGAGCTGGGCTCACTCACCGCTAGGGCTGAAACAAGAATTAAAACAAGTCTCGTGAGAATAAATTTTAGAACAACACTCTAATCAGTTCCTGTTTAGGAAGAGGCTGGGAAGAGGCTTCCCTGCTCCCCTCCCCACTTAGATAATTTATGGTTGGGTCCCAGCTAAGCTCTACAGCGTGGCTGGGGATGCAGAGAGCAAGTTCAGCTCTCTGTAGAAAACAGAGTGAGGCAGGGAACAGCAAGCAGCCACCAGACTAGAGGTCAGCAGCCGTGCAATAATCGGCTCTACTCCCAATCTTGTGATACTAATCACAACATCAGGAGTGAGGCTTAGAAATCACGTCTCTTGTGATAAATTCTTGAGAGTTGGCAACACTGTGCTTATAACCTCTGCATAGTTTTGAACTCCGGAGGCTGAACTGAAGGTCTGAGCAGTCAGTGAATCTGTAAAGCAAAGTGTGCTGTCAAATCAATATATTATACTAATTTGTGGAGAGGGCATAGAAAGGAAGTATGGATATTTGTAAATTTTTTGCCTCAAGCTCTGTGAAATTGGATTCAGATAAAGCAGTTAGCAGTAACAGCTGTAATCTGAATCAATCTACAAATGTGACTGAGACTATCCCAAATGAGAGAATGAATCAGAATGATTCACAGATCTCAGTGGCGTACAATAGTATGGGAGGTGCAAATGAATCAGAAGAATGCAGATAACCCCTGTATCTTGGATCTAGGCGACACTGCAAGGGGGCCATCATAGCCTTGTTTACCTATCTATCCCCAAACTGCATTTGGCAAGCAAAATCATGCATTCTCCTCTGAATACTACAAAGAAAATCATGCATATAGAGTATAGCATACAGGCAGATCTACTTTTCTGCTTTCCTTGTAGATACTTTTCCAATAGTTCAAAAGACACTGACTTCACTGTAAATGGAGTCGGGGACTGGAAAAAATGGATACAGAAACTACAGAAACACTGTGTCTGTCCCCCATAAGCAGTGCTCAGTTGTTCATAGAGGGTGTTAACAGACATGGCGGTGGCCCGGGAACCACCAGCACATGTGTTCACACACTGCCAGATGTAGGCCCATTCTGTCCCAGGGCGGGTACGTGGCTGGCCCGGAATGTGCTTTGGATCTGATCCTGGGTGCCCATCCCGGGCTAAGGGCCATTCATGTGGGCCAACATGGGCCACAGCAGTCCAGCATGTTTGTTCGGCCCTGCCATCCCTGCTGCGGTGTGGGGGCCCCCATGGTCAGCCACTGGCTGGCCCCATGGCTGGTTGTTATGGCTGTCTGTCATGGTGGGGGGCAGGGTGCTGGAAGTGGGGCGCAGCTAGCTGCCCACGTTTGTTGAGGCATGTGGGTAGCAGGACAGCTCTCCGGCTGTAGGCACATGGGTTTGGTAGCTCTCCCCAACTCAGGAAGGGGTGGCCGCTGTTTCCCAGAACACACCTCTGTTTTTTACCCAGTCGAAGGAAGTAGGATCTGTAGTGTCACAGTTGTCCACACACCATAGAATGGTGATAGCACGAAAACAGCGAGTATGCTACAAGGATTTCTGACATACTACTGTATCTGGCCAAAGCACTTCGAGGGCATGATGAGAGTTTGAAAGTTTGTGTTTACTTAATATTGAAAGTGACATTACCAATGATATTAATCCTGAGCAGATCACTGCGACCTATGCTGCAAAGTCCAGTCACCGGATCCTGCTTTGTTGAACTGTTACGGCTCCCTGGTCAAACAGATCAAAAGAATAACTTCTGAAGTGGTCCTGTGCCCAGCAGCCCAAAGAAGGCAAAGGAATTACCTTATGAAATTATCTTTAACTGCAGTTGCTTGTGAGCACTGAACTTTAGTAACCACAGTAGTCCCCCATTTTCAGGAACGATATATTTGTTGTGAAGTTGTTGTTAATAAGAAATATAAGGCAACTACTTAACATGTTCAGAATTTTATTACTCATATGCTTAACAGCAGGTCCTAAAGACTCAACTAAACTTTACTGTTGGGGATGCTCAACATATGGCCACATGCAGCCCACAAAGCCATTTCCTGAGGCCCTCAAAGCCGCAAGGGCCCCAGAACCCTGGGGAGATAGTTTTGGCATCACTGCAAGGGGGATTCCCCATGGTATTCCCTTTTAGCATATGGACAAGAAACTCAAATGGTGGAAAGGAGCAGAAAGAAGTCCTCGCTTGTGATGGTGGCAGCTAGAGTGAGCGTCACCAATGATACCAGCAAATTTCCAAGGTTTCTGAAAGCTAGCCGTTTAGGGGCTCCCTAGGACTGGGAACAGCTTTGCCAGTGAGAGGTAGTCCTTAGAAGAGTTGGGACCAGCTGCATTGGTGGCAGTGGCTTGCTCGGGAGGTAGTACCTCTGCTTTATAGACTGGCAGCAGTTACTCCTCAGGAGCTTTGAGGAGACAGTTTTGGAAGCAGCAGGGACTCCCAGAAGTCAATTCCAGTTGTGGTAGTGACTCCCCAGAACTAGATCTGGCTGCAAGAGGGGCTCTTGCGGGCAGGCCTAGTGGTAGGATCATCATCCTGAGGTGCCTGGGGAGTCAGCTTTGGTAACGGTATGGTGCCTGGGAGTTGGCTTTTGCATCAGCTTGGTGTCCTCTGGGGATTGGTGTAGCAGCAGTGGCCAGGGCTGCAGCAGCAGAAGTATTTCCAGGCATGGGGGACCAGGAAGGAATGCTGCTGAATGTGTTAGTAGGAGAAGTGCATGTGAGTATCTGCTGGAGGATCAGGCTGTTAGATAAATTTAAAAGGAATCAAATTAAAGTTAAAATGTGCTGAGGCACCTAGGTTAATGGTGAGGACAGATGTGTGGCCCAGTGTTGTAGGCCACTCAGTGATTTAAGATGAGAATCCCTGTTCTAGTGTCAGGCAGTTTTCGGTCCAGAACGAAACAATCACCTATACAAAGTAAAAAGATCAAAGATCTTTTTTAAGAAGCAGAAATGAGACAGGTACATTAACCACAACAATCTTATTACTCTTCTTAGCTAAGCAGTGTATACAATATAACCGCAGAGAATGAATAGTTAATTATTAATTTACTTGCAAGTTGCAATCAATCATTTTAATTATACAAAACCGCTCTAGAGGTAGAACAATGGAAACTATTTCATTTTAAGGAAATTTAATTAAGGAAAGTGAGCATATATGAGGTCAAGCCACAGGCAGGGACCGCATCTATTTCTATGTTCTGTACAGCACCAGGCACATGGCTGGCGCTATATAAATGTTTATAATAAAATAATAATAATAATAATAATAAGACTTGAAGGGTGCTGCAGCTCATCACACAAGTGTCCCCTCTGCCAGCAACAGCACCTTAGCCTCCCCAACACAAAACTCACCAGCCATCTGTGCTTGGTGGCAAGCTATGCACCGGGTGAAGCTTTTGCATTAGTAATGTCTTTGCAATGAAAAGGTATCAAACATCTGGGGGTAGAGGTGTAACCAAGGCAGAAAAAGAGTCAGCTTCTCCACAGTGATGCAATTTAAACTTTATTTGTCTGGGTCATAGTAAACCAGGTTTCATTTCTGTGGTCTGCTACAGATTCCCTCTATGAACCTGGGCTTCTTGGTGCCTAAGCTTTCCATCCGCAAAATGGTGGGAATAGCACTGTTCTCCTTCACTGGACTGGAGAAGAAAAATGCGGTAAATAATAATATTGTGAAGTGCCTGGATAAGATAAGAGATCATGCTTGTGTAAGGGTCTTTGCCAGACTGCAGAATAGCCTTGTTAAGCATTAAGATCCGTGGCTGTAACTGGAACTTAAATTATCTTGCTGCCCAGTTTCAACTAGCCCATAGTGCATTCTATATGGAGGGGTTTAACATTGCAGGAAGGCACAGTGGTTTTAACTTGCTTAGAAAAAACTACATTTAAAATTAACCCTAATCACCGTATTCTAGGCATTTTTCTTATTCCCATCCGTTCAAATTCCTGAAATGGCAGGGATGTGGATAGGAGTGAGGAGATGTCCCTTTGCACCCTCTCCCATAGCTGGCCCTTGTTAAAAGGATGAAGCAATCAAATCATGGTTTTGGTGGTGATCTCAATTAAACTGCTAATATACCAAGAAGCAAGGCAAAATTATTTATTTATATATATATTTATTTATTTTATTTCAATGCATTTGTAGACCGCTCCCTCCTGCTCACAGTAGCAGCTCGCGACGGCTCACAACGTATTTAAAATACTATTCGACAAATTAAAAGATAACACAACACTTAAAACAATTATAAAAGTTATGAAACTTATTAAGACTTATAAACTCATTAAAGAGCGGAAGTGAACACCCAATGCTCCCCCCCACCCAACTCTAATCCACCCTACCCGTCTTCCTCCCCAAAGGCCTGGTGGAACAGCCAGGTCTTACACAGTCTTCGGAAAGAAGGGATCTCTGGGGCCAGACGGGCCTCCATCGGGAGGGAGTTCCACAGCCTAGGAGTGGCCACTGAGAATGCCCTCCCCATCGTCGCCACCCAGGAAACCTGGGGGACTTCAAGCCGGGTGTCCCCGGATGACTGAAGGGACCACACCACGGTCCGGGGCATGAGGCGGTCCCACAGGTAAGCGGGTCTCAGGCCGTTTAGGGCTTTATAGGTCAACACCAACACCTTGAATTGGGCCCAGAAGACAATAGGCAGCCAGTGCAGAGAACAGAGCACAGGTGTAATGTGCTCATGACGATCCGTCCCCATAAGGAGCCGGGCCGCCACATTCTGCACCAGCTGCAGCCGCCGGACCGTCACCAAGGGTAGCCCCATGTAGAATGCGTTACAGTAAGTAGGTAAATTTATTTGACTCAACCAATGGTTGTAGCAAAATTAAAACAAAGAAGACTTATAAAACAATAACAATAATTGTACAAAATTTACAGTTTAAACATTGCATTCCCATGGCCAAAGAACGAACCCCAAAATTTTATAACATCAATTGATGTTATAAACATAAAACTGAAACCCAAGCCGGCATACGCTGCAGTAAACGTATCCCACACATACAGGTCATAAACCAAGAAATGATATAGTAAATAATATAATATTCCACCCAGATAATTGACCTGAAGCCTCTCTATAACAGAACCTAAGTGGTCTCGAGAGACAATATTTCTTGCTTACGATTTTGTACTGCCAAGGCATGGGTGAAATTTGCCACCTTAAATGTAATTTCCTTATGCGGAGTAGCCAATAAGTAAGAAAATTTCAAATTAATGTATTTTATTGATTTTGTTAGCCGCCCCAGGCTGCTTGTGGCAGGAGGGGCGGGGTAAAAGTGTTTTAAATAAATAAATAAAAAATATGTCCCATGACAGGATATGGGAACATGACGGGAGCTGGGGGAAAACAACAGGGAATGGATCCCCCATTGTGACCTGTTGGGTGCTTTTCCCAAGCCACCGTGACTGGCCACTGTCAGAGACAGGATGCTAGGCTAGATGAACCATTTGTCTGACCCAGTATGGCACTTCTTATATTCTTATTGTAACTTCCCTACCATTAGCTCCTTCAAGTATTTAAATCTAACTCCAGCTGTTCGCAGACAGTTGAATAGATAATGTTGCAAGTCCTCGACATGTAAACCGCATGCACAAAAACGTTCTTTATACAGGATCCATTTAATCTTCCCTCCAAAACCTTAGTTGTCATCAATTGAAAATGTAGCAATGTGAATGCCCTCTGTATTGTGAAATTCGCTAACTCAGAGAGATAAGATTCGCATTGGTGAATTGACTTAAATTTCCCATAGTGTGGAGCCACTCGGTTGTCACGAATCAATGCCATGTCAGACAGAGTAAATATCCTTTACACGTTCTTGGAAAATGTCTCTGGCCTGCATTCTTGATCGCCCTTGGAAAAAAATAAATGAGAACCCTAAAGTAGAAAATAATTTATTAACTTGGGATCTCCACAGCTTGGGACAACTAAGGTCAATTTGTTCAGTCCAACATAGGCGAGGTAATCTAGCCTCAGACATATTTAGTAATCGCTGCCATATGAGAACACCCTCACCTTCGCTTTCATTTCAAAAGGAGGAAGGCCTGTTTCTGCTCTCAAAAGACAGGTAGGAGTGCTAATAGATGCCCCCAACATAATTCTAAGAATTTTACTTTGAACCGGCTCGAGCTATGCCAAACTAATGCAGCCCCAGACCCCTGCCCAATATGTTACCTGGGGGGCTATTTTAGAATCTATCAGACAAATTGCTGGCTTAACCAATCTGCCCACAGTAGTATACCAAAATCTAATTATTGTGTTAGCCGATTGATAAGTCTTCAATTTGACCGATACCAAATGCTTTCTCCATGACCCAGATGAAGTGCATTACAGTAGTCCAGTCTAGAGGTGATGAAGGCATGGAAGATTGTGGCCAAATCAGAGTTCAAGACATATGACCATAGCCATCGTACCAGATGTAACTGGCGAAAGGCGCTCCTCGCCACAGCTTCCACCTGGAAATCCAGGCAGAGCTGTGAAATGAGAAGCACTCCCAAACTACGGACCTGAGTGGCTAGGGGAAGGCAAACCCCATCAATGACGGGGGCCACCACTTCCCCAGCCCTACCCACCAACATCACCTCTGTCTTGTCAGGACTTAATCTCAGACGACTCGCCCTCATCCAATCCCCCACAGTCGCCAGACACCGGGTAAGCACAGAGACTGCCGGGCCTGGGTCTGCTGAAAAAGAGATCTGTGTATCATCAGCGTACTGATGACATCGTACACTGAACCCTCTCATGACCTCGCCCAAAGGCTGCATGTACACGTTGAACAGGAGGGGGGACAGAAGAGAACTCTGCGGGACTCCACACGTGAAGTCCGGGGAGATGGTGAACACTCCCCAAGCACCACCCGTGGAGTTCTTCCATCCAAGAAAGAGCGGAACCATTCAAGAACAATTCTGCCCACTCCTGCCCGGTCCTGCAGACAAGCCACCAACATCTCATCGTCAATGGTATCAAATGCTGCCGACAGATCTAGTAAGATCAAAAGAGACAATCTGCCCTGATCCAACTCATGGCGCAGGTCATCGACCAAAGCCACAAGTGCAGTCTCCGTGCCAAGCCCAGGACGAAAGCCAGACTGTGAAGGATCAAGAAAACTGATCTGATCCAGATGCCCCTGAAGCTGCCGAGCCACCACCAGTTCAATAACCTTCCCTAAAAAGGGAAGGTTAGAGACTGGCCGATAGCTGGTGAGGGAGTCAATGTCAAGCAATGGTTTCTTGAGCAGAGGCTGCACCACCTCCTCTTTGAGGCGGCCCGGCACTCTGCCCTCAATAAGGGAGGCATTGACAACTCCAGCAAGCAACAGTCGAAGCATCTCACATCAAGCCTTAATCAGCCAAGACGGGCATGGATCTAATTCACAACAAATGACTCTGACCGTCCCAAGAATATCCGCTGCATCAATGGACGACACCCACTGAAACTGATCCCACAAAACCGGACAAGGCAGGGTATTCATTACCTTGTATTCTCCTACTGCTATAAGTGTGGCGGCGAAGTTGTGGTGAATCGGAACGATTTTATCAACAAAAAAGTCAACAAACATGTCACAGCGAGCACTGGAAGATTCCAGTTCCAGGCGGAGGAAGGCTGGACTGACCAGCCTCTGTACCACCCAGAAAAGCTCAGCTGAACATGACTTTGTAGATGCTATGAGGGCAGCAAAGAACATCTTCTTTGCTGTCTACACTGCCACTGCATAGTTTCTTAAACTGAATCTATGCCGCAATCAGTCGGCTTCAGCATGAGTATGGCACCACCAGTGCTCCAGCCGCTGTCCCTCCTGCTTCATCCATCCCAGGTCCTCTGTGAACCAAGGGGACTTATGCTGTCAGAATTCAGGAAGCGGACGCCTAAGAGCCATTTGATCGATGGCCTCAGTCAGCATGGTATTCCAGAAAGTTACGAGGTCATCGAGTGAACGGTCATCAAGATTGGGGAATATTTCCCCAAGAGCATTCTGGAGCCTTTCTGGTTCCATAAGTCTATGGGAGCGAATCAACTAAACTGATTCTGCACCTTTCCAGGGGCAAACATGCACCGGCCCAGAGGAGGTAGTGATCCAATCATGGCAAAGGCACAGCTAACACCTCCCCCACAACCGGATCCCCTGCCTCAAGGCCAGTGCAAATTATTAGGTCCAGGGTATGTTCCCCCATCATGTCAGTCCAACAACCCTCTGAGACAGTCCCCATGATTGCCATGATGGCCATGAATTCACGCTCCGCTCCTCCAAGATTGGCGTCAGTGTGGATATTGAAGTCCCCCAGAACTAAAGTCCTTGGAGAGCGCAAGACCACCTCCAACACCAATTCTGCTAGGGCGTGTAGGAATGCTGCCATACAGGTAGGTGCACGGCATACCAGTGTTAAGGACGGGTTGGAGAAGGAAGGAAAAGGGAAGGACTGGGACATGCACTCTCTCGTTTCCTAGATTCAGCACTCTTGGGGGAAAAAAAGGCCCTTCAGGATCTTATATGGCCCTAGTATTCCCTTACGGGATGAGGCCAGATCATCACCAGGACGATAGTCAGAAGTGATGAGAATGGAGACGGTCCACACTTCTCTCAACTCACCTCACACCCCACTATCCAACCACACGTGCTTGCTCTTGCGTTCCAGAGAAGAATTTGGTGTAATTGTGAGGGACACGGGGTTAGGATCCAAGAGAGTAGGAAGGGGAAACCTAAAGATACACACACGGCCAGGGAAACACTTAAAGGGAAGGTCCCACACTACGAGGGGACAGGGATAAGGCTTCACCATGCACTGCAATCATGTGCACACGCACACCCCCACACTCACAAACACACGCACTTACTTTCAGTCTCTTGCACCACACCGTCACTCACTCCACTCCTTCAGTCTACACAACTCCAGTTCACAAGGGCCAGTTTCTCACAACAAACGCTAATCACCCGCAGCCTTCTGTGCCACTGGCTCCTTCCTATGTAGGGCTTGCCCCACCCTGCTTGGAGCGCAGGCATGCTGAGTGCCCAAGTGCAATTGGTTGCCCTGCCCCGCTCCTCTCTCCCTGCCTCTCCTGCAGGCCGGCCCCTAAGCTGTCAGCTGTGCGAGGGGCGGGCCCTGCAGGCTCCGCCCCCTTGATTGCATTGTCGGGGCTCGGAGTTCCGCTGCAGCCAAGAAGCGGCTGCCAGCGCTGGCTCTGGCCCTGCCCCTCCCCCACAGGTAACAGCGGTGGTGGAACCTTATAACCAGCAATAGCCCTGATCTGTCTCCAGCCAAATCAAACACTAGATGGACACCCTCAGTACCCAAGATAGTTTGCACTGGGTACCTCCTCACGGACCAGGTATCCTTAAAAACAGCGGCTACACCACCCCCACCCCTCTGGCCAATGCTGATGCTGTACAGAGTACCCAGCTGGAACAAGGTCAGCCAAAATCAGTATCCCCCCAGGTCTCTATAATACACACGAGGTTGGTTGACTGATCCAGGATTAATTCCCTAATTCTCATAGATTTATTGGCCACTGACCTTGCATTAATCAGCAGCAGCCTTGAACCAAGGGCCCTCCCATTCTTGATCACGACACCACCTACCTGGAGGCCAGTGAGGGGGATCGGCACTAAACATCTATCTCCTCTCACAGATTTAATCAGCCTCCTGGAAGGACCGTAGTAGCCCCGGCCCATCACAACCCCAATGGCTATAGAACCCCCCGGCCCAGTGGCTGTCCCACCTGGCCAACGAGAGAGACACCCTCCCCCAACCCTCCCCCCTCTATCCCCCGCTTCCTCCTCACACAGGGGAGCCCAGTCCCCTAACACAAATCAGGTCTGGCCCCTCCCTCACACCAAGGGGGCAGACCCTTCCCTCTCCAACCCAGTCCCCCCCCTCCCCTTCACACATGGGGGGACCGTGGCTGTGAAACTCCCTTCCGGAGGAAGCCCGCCTGGCCCCTAGCCTTTTAACATTTCGGCGAAACTGTAAGACCTGGCTGTTTGCCCAGGCCTTTGGGAGGGAGGGTGGGTAGGGAGATTTTAGTCCCCCACCCATTTGTTTTATGGTTTTTGTCTAGCCCTGTTATAT
>QEPC01006282.1:7870856-7886173 GCA_003113815.1 Sphenodon punctatus
GGGGTTCTATGCAGAGGCTGGGGAGCATTGCATCATGGGAGGGTGGGGACGGGGGGAGGAAGAAGTATGCATTTGTAAGGGAGTAGGTGTGGTATAATGGGGCAAGTCATTGAGAGGATGCCTGGAAAGGGGAGTGGAAGGGAGTAAGGTGCCTGTGATTGTGAATGATAGTGTAGAGGATGTGGGGTTGGCAAATCCAATTAGCAGGGGTGAGTGAGTAATTGAGAGGGTGCCCGGAATGGGGAGTGGAGGGGTGAAAGGTGCCTGTGATAGTATAAGTGGTGGGCTGCAAATGGACAGGTTTAAGCTTGTAAATTTCTGTAGTGGCTTGTGAAGCCAATGTCCTGGTTAAGTTAATTGTTTCTTGTATCCAGCAGGCTGATGGATTTTTGTTCCCAGGCACGTCTTTTGAAAGCGTTGTGGAGGCCACCTTTCAGGACTAGGATGGAGAGATCAGAGATGGAGTGGTCGTCCTGGGAGAAGTGGATGCCAACAGTAGAGTCTGTGTTTTGGTCCATAATCATCTTCCTGTGGGAATTAATGCGTTTGTGTAGGGGTAGGTGGGTTTCCCCTACGTAGTTCCCGTGGGGGCATTTGGTGCACTGGATGAGGTAGGCCAGGTCGTTGGATTTGTAGTTGTAGCTTCCTTGTATTTGGAGTGGTTTACCACAGGGTGTCGGGATGTTGTTAGCAGCAGAGATGTGTGCACAGGTCTTGCATCTTTTGTTCCGGCATTGTTTTGTTCCTGTGGGAGTGGGGCTGTGCTCGGTGTTGGGTAGTTTGCTGCAGATGATAAGTTGGGCGAGGTTGGGGGGTTGTTTGAAGGCCAGAAGAAGGGGGTCAGGAAAAGTCTCTTTTAGGGTGGGGTCCTCATTGAGTATGGGTTGAAGTTGTTTTATGATGTCACTTATGGGTTCTAGTTTGGGGTGGTAGGTGAGGACTAGAGGAGTGCATTTGGAGGGTTCCTTTTTCTTGTATTGTAGTAGGTTGTTATGGGGTATTTGGATGGTCCGTTCTATTATGTGGTCCACTTCTCTGCTTGAGTGTCCTTGCTTGGTGAAGGCGGTCTTTAGTGTGGATAGGTGAGCATTCCAGGTTCTCTCTAGTTAGTGTAAGATTCATATAATTTTATAGACCTGCACATGATGAAATGGACATATGGACAAGTGGATCAGCAAAAAGAAAAAAATTAGTTAATAAAAAGGAAAAGATCGCAAAACTATCAAATTTGAATTCATTTTTCGCATTACAATCATCCATACTGCGCACACCATCAACTAGTACTACAGTAGAATAATTTCTTTTGGAAAGAGAGTCATCTACTGCCTCATTCATTACAGACGATGTGCAACTTGCCACTTCTACAGCGAGTAAAGAAAATGACCCAACTGTGAGTGCTATAGGAATATCCCAACCAACAAGTACTGCATGCCCTTCCACAGATCTAGATTTATGACATCCTATTACCATTGAATTGCGTTTTTACTCTCTAAGTAAAGACTCTTCAACCTGTCAGATCCAGGAAGACTGTGATTTTTGGTAAGTCCACCGGTGTTTATTCAGCTGGTGGGGGGAAAAAACCCAACCAACTAGATATTTAACCTCTGCTGCTTTCAAGAGTGAATTACATAATAGTGAATTTGTACATTGTGAACAGTTGTTATATTCACCATCACAAGGACCAATCTATCGTAGGTGTGGAGAATCTTTCCCCATCCAGGGCCCACTTTAAAAATTAGTACAAACTCCACGAACAGCACAGAAGTTGTGGGTAGGGGTGAGTAAGGGATGTGCTCAGGGTGGGAAAAGGAAGAAAAAGATTCAGATCATATGTCATGGATCCACCCTCCATCCCTGTGTGTATGTCCTCATCTCTGCCTCCTTTTGAGTGCAGTCTTTCAGTGCTTGGGGGTAGGAACTGGATCTGTGGGCCAAATCCTGGAACTGAAAGGGGTCAAATACAAACTAGCCACAGACTGCATTTGACCCCCAGTCTGACGTTCTCCATCCCTGATCTACTCTTTTGTGTGCTGTTTATTTTTGACTGCAGGCAGCAGAACATTCATTTCCCAGGGTAGGAGCATCCAATCAGTAGTGTGCCTAGGGCCCACCAAATTCTTACACGTCCTTGACAAAGATGGAAATGTATTTGTCATTACAGCAAACAGGACATTCTTAGCAATATTTACAGGGGGCTGGTGTTGTTTCAACATGTACTTACTGTTGCATTTTTTTTTTAATTTGCCTAGTAAGACCTCCAGATTTATGGCATGCAATAATGTAAAATGACTGTACTAATCACATTTAAATCTACACTGGGACATACAAAACAACCTAACCTGCCAGTAATTTGTTTACAGAATATATGTTTTAACTCCCTTTGGCCCTTCTGCTAAGGAGTCCAACATTGCCTCATAAACAAGCAGTTAATTTGTAGAGAAAGGAAAATTGGGCACTTACCTCCTGAATTTTCCTTCTACAGGAGGTCCTCCTGGACGGCCAGCTAGTACAGTAGGGTAGATCCCCGTCACTACCAGTAGGAGGCAAACATAACAACTTTTGCTACCATATTCAGGGGATCTCCTTCCCCTCTCCAGTGTCTTCCAGCTTTTATTCACACTGCTACTCCTGTACTAGGGGATACTAAAACTTTAACAGTTTCAACAGTAGTTTGGAAAAAACAACTCTATTGAACCAACCACGAGTTTAGGGTTCCTTTCTTTTCCAAGTGGAAAATTAACTATTTCCTGAGGCTACTACTCCAGTCTAGACCCCAGGCCGGTGTTCCTTGACCTCTCAACTGAACATTAACCTAGTCTCATTCTATATGACAGTCACCACAAAGTTACTCATCACTCCAGGTGAGTCTGGCCGTTCAGGAGGACCTCCTGTAGAAGGAAAATTCAGGAGGTAAGTGCCCAATTTTCCTTTCTCCCAGGAGATCCTTCTGGACAGCCAGCTAGTACAGTAGGGACTTACCCAAGCGGTATTCCCAAAAGCACTATTGTGTAGCATAAGGGAGGGAGAAGAGTAACTTGCTGTTGTTCCAGGTGTTCCAGAAATAAACTCATTTCTAGACCACTGCCTGGAGCAACCGTCTCCCAAACACCGCTTTGGCCGATTCCTGCAGAGGTATTTTATAGTGCCTTGTGAAAGAATGGACCGAAGACCAAGCGGCCGCTCAGCAAATTTCTCCATATGAGGCCGAATTTCTGAATGCCTGAGAGGTCGCCGCCCCTCTCAATGAATGAACAAAGATCCCTTGTGGAGGGGGCTTATCCTGTGCTCTGTAGGCCTCCTTGATACAAAGAGAAATCCAACGTGCTTTGGATGCCCTCTTTCCCCTATTTTGCGGCCCGTAAGCCACAAACAGGGCAGATGACCTCCTAAATAGAGCTGTGCGATCCAGGTAGATCTTAAGTGCTCTCCTGACATCCAATTTATGCCAAACCCACTCCTGTGGATGAGAAGGATGCGGACAGAAGGAGGGGAGATAGATCTCCTGTTCCCTATGGAAGAGAGAGTTGACCTTAGTTAGAAAAGAGGGGTCTAATCTAAGGACTACCGACGAGTTCCTGAATGAGAATCGGTTAGGCTCCATAGACAGGGCACTCAATTCCGAAACCCTCCTGAGGTAATTCCAGTCAAAAAGGCCATCTTTAGGGATAAGAAGTATAACGATACCTCCCGCAAAGGCTCAAACGGGACTCTTGTCAGGGCCTTGAGGAGTAGATTCAAATCCCAGGAAGGAAAATGATGACTCACTGGGGGTGATACCACTCTAACCACTTTAATAAAGCGTATGATGTGGGGATGTTTAGTTACTCTGCGTCCCTTGACTGTACAAAGTGCGCTACTCATGGCTGCTACCTGCCTTTGTAATGTGTTGGGTTTTAACCCTTTGTTTAAGCCTTCTTGCAGGAATTCTAGAATCACCTTGATTGTGGCCTTAATCGGACTCACCCCCCTTTTCTCGCAGCACCGCGCAAACTTAGCCCATGTGCTTTGGTAAATGTGCTTGGTGGTTGGCGCCTAGACTGGAGCATAGTCTCCAGGACTTGCTGGAAATACCCTAATTTCTTAAGAGCCCTCCTTTCAATCTCCAGGCTGTTAATCTGAGGGTTTCTGGATTGTCGTGGAGAATCGGGCCCTGGGATAGCATGTCCTGTCTGTATAGGAGTCTGAGCGGGGGCAACGTTGTCATCCCTCGTACAGCCGCGAACCATGGTCGCTGAGGCCAGTATGGCGTCACCAGGATGACCTCTGCCCCTTCCCTCTAGATCTTTGCTACAGTTCCTTGGATCAGAGGAAAAGGTGGAAATGCATATAGTAGACCCTGTGGCCATATCAGGTTCAGCACATCGAAACCCGCTGCCTGTTGGTTTGGGAACCTGGAGATGAAGATCTCTGTTTTCAAGTTGTCTGGAGACGTGAACAGGTCTATGTCCAGATATCCTAACGTTTCTACTATGGTCCTGGACGTTTCTGGATGTAGAGACCATTCTCCTGGGTCTATTGCCTCCCAGCTTAGCCAGTTGGCCTGTGTGTTCCTGTCTCCTGCTATGTGCACTGCTTTGATTGAGAGTAGGTTGGTCTCTGCCCATTTGATCAGTTCACAGGCCTGTTGGTGTAGGGCCTCTGACCGTGAGCCCCCCTGGTGATTGATGTATGCCCTCGTTACTGTATTGTCCATATAGATCAAGACGTGTTGTCCCCTAATCCAAGGAGCCAGCTTCCGTAAGGCTAGGTAGACCGCTCTGAGTTCCAACCAATTGATATGGTGCTTTTTCTCCCAACTGAGCCACTTGCCTTGTATGTATCTGTTCTGCATGTGTGCTCCCCATCCAGACAGACTTGCATCCATGGTAACGGGAATCCTGTTCGGGTCTATGATAGGAATCCCTGTTATGAATCTGTCCTTCGCTGTCCACCGCTGTAAGGACTTCTTGATCGTTTGTGGCACCGTCACCCAAGGGTTCCCTCCTTGGGTTAGCTGATCCTGCCACGGTCTCAGGAATTTTTGTAGCGGTCTGGCATGAAATCTGGCCCATCTCAAGATGCTCAGGCAGGCGATCATGCAGCCCAGGAGGCTCGCTAGTTCCTTGAGTCTGGCTCTGTGATTCCCTTTCACTTGTTGGATCAATTTCAGTAAAGCCTGTTGTCTTTGTTGCATTACCCAGATTCTGTAGCTGCGAGTGTCCATGATTACTCCCAGATGTTCTAGGGACTGTGTCGGTTCCAAGTGGCTCTTTTTGAAATTTATCAGAAAACCGTGTTCCTGTAGATATCCTATGACCCTGTGGACATGTGATTCTGCCCGATCGTAGTTCAGGGACCTTATGAGAATATCATCGAAATACAGGTGAATCCCCTCTCTCCAGAGGTTTGCTATGAGGGTGATGAGGACCTTGGTGAACGTCCTGGGTGATGTGGCCAGACCAAATGGGAGTGCCGTGTACTGCCAGTGCTGGTGATCGTATTGGAACCTCAGCCACTTCCTGTGGGAGGATAGGACCGGTACATGGAGGTATGCCTCCTTGAGGTCTAACGATGTTAACCATTTGTTTGGTGAGAGAGCCATCCAGGTAGATTGTAAGGTCTCCATCTTGAATCTCCTTGCTCTTATGAATTTGTTTAGTCTCTTTAGGTCAAGCACAACTCTCCATTCTTCCCATTTTTGGGGCACCAGAAACAGAATAGAGTACATTTCCGAGCCCCGCTCGTGTCTTGGAACTTCCTCTATGGTCCCGATGGATTGTAACCTGTGAATCTCTTGTTGCATGGCGAGGTGTTTTTGTGGATTGCTGGATCTTGGTGAGAAAAGCTTTTTGGGTATTGCTCTAATTCTATTGAGTATCTCTTTTGAACAGTTTGAATAATCCATGAATCTGAGGTGGTGGCTGCCCACTTTTCTTTGAACGCTTGGAGCCTGCCCCCTAGCTTGAACTGGCTCATGGGCGGCGAGTGGTAGTCAGGCCTCTGATTTGGACCGGTTTGCGTTCTGTGTGTGTTTGTTCCTGCTACCTGGTCCTTTCTGTTTATTCCATCTGGGTCGGTAGCGTTGCTGGTTTCCCCTGTTGGGGTAAAATGGTCATCTGGTATTGTTCACAGACTGTCGCAAACTGAAGGGATGAAAAGGCTTCCTAGGAATGCCCACGCTCTGCAGAGTTTGCTTTTTTGACTTATCCGCTGCATCTGTCAGCACCTTATCTAGGCAGATCCCAAAGAGTTTTGTACCCTGGAATGGTCCTCCAACCAGTGTATTCTTGGCAGTGGGGTCTCCTTTCCATGAACGCAGCCAGAGGTGGCGACGTGCTGCTACGTTGGAGGCCATTGCTCTAGCCGCCCAGCGTAACATGTCCATGGAGGAATCTGCTACGAAAGCATAGGCTGACTGAATTCTGGTTGAGAGAATTCTATTCATCTTCTTGGAGACCTTAGGGTCCCTGGCCCTCTTAATCCAGGTCATTAGAGCTCTGGAGAAGTATGATGTTAGGGTTGCCATCTTAGTGATCACTGAGACCACTACGCCTGAGATTACACTCCATGCCCTTATCTGTGGGGTCCCGGGGATAGCACTTCCCCTCCGTTGGGAATACGGGGTTCCTAGTCAATGATGCCGTGGCTGCATCCACTTTGGGGATGGCTAGCAGGGCCTCTTTGTTCTTTGAAAAGGAATACAGGGACAATTGTGTTTTGTTCATCTTGAACAGTTTATTGGGTTGTTGCCATTCCCTCTTTATAATTTTTTCATATGCCCTGTCCAGTACCATTCCCCTGTCTCTAGCTGTGGCCCGGGGAATGTACTCTCTGGCTTCCTCCTCCTCCTCCTCCTTGGAATTTGACGAGGCGTGCTTTTCTTTTCTTTGCTGTAGGCGTAGGGCTCGTATGACTTGGTCAAAAATTTGGTCCCTATATTTCATTGGGAATTGTCTGTCAGGGTCCCCTGATGCTTATAACTCGGGTTCTTCTATCTCTCTCTCTTCCATGGGGGAGGCCTCTTCTTCTTCTTCTGACCCCCGGCCCAACTCTGCCTGAGTCTCTTGCTCTACCTGCTCCTCACCTTCGTTCTCTCTCTCGAGGAGGAATCCATTCTCTCAGTTCTTTCTCTCTCTCTGTATGTGGTTTCCTCATCCGAGGACAGACATGACTTCCTTGGATGCTGGGGAGTCTAATGGCCCTGCTGCCCTGCGCTTCCTCTTAGGCTTGGTTTTTTTGCCCTTCCCCGCCAGTTTTGAGTGCCCCTTATAGGTTCTTGGTCTCTTCTGTCTCAGTGGGGATCTCTTGCGTTTTAGCTCCGCAAGGATCTCCTTTAGAACCTCCATATGTGGGTCCTGAGCGGGGGAACACGCAGTGCTTACTGGGTTTGTAGGCTCCTGTGCAGCCGCTGTCCCCGCTGAAGATTTCCTTCTAGTGGACATTGTGCCTCTGTCCCTCCGGTTAGGAGCTGTCCTGCTTCCTCCAGCTCCTTTCACCCTGTCTTTTCACTGATTGCCCAGGGAAAAACTGGGTATGGTTCCCACGTGCTCGTGTGGCCCCCCCTCCCTTCGCCCTCTGAGCTTTGGCGCCTGCAGGAAGACGAGGGGGCGTGGTTAGCCTCCTCCTTCCCTGTTCTAGCAGCAAACTGTTGCGCTGTGGGTGGGCTGACTGTGCGCAGCATCTGCGCTGGGAGGGGGAGGGCACGGGGAACCGTCTTGCAGCTCCGTCGTGCTGGGTTCTGCCGCGGCCTCGGAGCCTAACAATAACTCCCTCTCCCCTGAGGTGGGGGAGGGGAATGGCGCGGGGGACTGGCCTGTAAGCCCACCCGGTCAGGTTCTGAGAGAGTCGCAGAGCCTTCATCCCCAGAGTGCGGGGGGGGGGCGGTCGCTCGGAGCCGCTTCATACGCCCGCTCTACCAGGCTCTGTCTCGGCCGTGGGACCTTGGGAGTGGAGGGAAAAGGCGCGGGGAACCGTCCTGTAGATCCGCTCTGCCTGGCCCCATCTCGACCTCGGAGCTGATCAAGGCTCTCCCTATCCCCTGTGGGGGGAGGGGGGGAGGAGGGTGGGCAGGCATCCCCTAAAATCCCCCTTTTTTCTTGGAGGCTGGCAGTGGCTATTGGACTACCAGGCTCCTGCCGCGGTCCGGCCGTGCCTGAGCGCGCTCCGGGAGCAGCGGGAATGGATCTCCAGATCCCCAGCTATCTCCCGCTCTTCAGGGACCCCTTGCCCAAAGGAAGAGGGGTCACCCGGGATCTGCTCCTTTCCCCCTCTGAGGAGGGAGGGTGAACAGGGAGAGGATTTCCTCCTCCCCTGGCACCAAGAGCTTTTTGTTGTCACTTCTGCTGCCTGTCCCAAACCATTTTTGGGGGGGGAGGCAGCTTGCCTGCGTCCTACCTGTGTGAAGGCAGACAAGTAACTGGAGAGGGGAAGGAGAGCCCCTGAATATGGTAGCAAAAGTTGTTATGTCTGCCTCCTACTGGTAGTGATGGGGATCTACCCTACTGTACTAGCTGGCCCTCCAGGAGGACATCCTGGGAGAAAGTGGCTGCAACTTTATTGGATAACAGACATACCGAGACTTGTGTAATTAATAGTGGAATTCCTCTGAGCATAGTGCTTTACTGACCAATATAGAGTAGAAGGGCAAAATGTTCCTTGGATCCTATAATAAGGCATTTACTCTGGCAATGATTAGAAAATTAATGTTTTCATTGTTCCACTGAGCAGCTACAAAGGAATCAAAACATAATAATGTGAGCTTTCAGTCATTGTATATTGATTGAGATATGCAATCTTAAACTAGTTCACTAGTGTAAGCAGAAGGTGCAACACACAAAAGAACAAACAACATACAGAAGAAGTAAACAAATCTGCAGTAATCTTTTGCTTTGGGATTCTTACTTGAACCTGCTGCATAACAAATTGCAGGACAGTAGGTAGAACTTTGATGAAGACTGTAGGGATTCTGTGGCCCCTAAAAATTGTTGGAAATACATTCCTTTGGTTGCATCCCCCCTAAGCACCTCATCCTGTTTGTTTGCTAGAAACACCAGGAGTAGACAGACAGATCAGGGAACCCTTCCCCCATCCTATCTGTCCTACTCCTGTCAGGACCTGATTGGTCAATCTCCTCCCCCAGGAGATTTCTCATCTCTTTGTGTCTCAGAGAGCTTCCTTCCTCCCTCTTGAACACACCTAGTCTTAGGACTTAGCATAGATGTAGGCCTTTCCTATCCTACATGTATTTCCTAATAAAGCTACTTAAGCTTAAGTATGCTTCCTGCCTGCTTATTGATGATTAGCTACTCACACTCCTCTGTAAACTCTGCATTGGGCAAATGGATGCAATGATCTCACAGTCCTTGCATTTCCAACAAAAATAAGCAGATCAGAGTGGTGGTGGAAGGAGTTTTTGGCTTTTACTGTAGACTCATGGGATCAGAATTAAAGCTAGAAACGTCAATCTTCCATTGATATTGCTCTTTTAAGAATCTTACAATCATGTCAACCTGCTCTCTATCTTTAGAAATGTTTCTCTTGTCTGAAATATTGATAGATTGGTTCACTTACAACTGAAAAACAGCCCACTGTATTGCACTTCAGAATAGACAGAGAGTAAAAGAAGTTCTGAACGCCATATCCAATTGAAACCTCTAGCAGAATTTAGGTACTGAAAGCAGAATGTAATTATATATAATGGAATTTGAGCAAGGCACAAGAGCTAACATCTCTTCTTGAACAAAAATGTGTCATAGTATCATTATAGTTCCATTCCTAAAAGATCTTGAGTTCCCCGAGTATCTCAGCTCTTGGCAGAGAAGATGATACTTAGTAATTCACAGGTGGTGGTCAGCAGTTTTCAGGATTAGACCCTTAATAACTACAATTGATCAGGAACTAAAATATTTAATAAGATTTGATTCTACAACACATCTGCTATTAAAACTGCCATATACTACAGGGACAGTTTTGCCTGAATGCTAAAGGATGGAATCAACTAATTTCATGGAGTTTGTGTGTGTGTGTGTGTGTGTGTGTGTGTGTATTCATGGTATACACACATACCATTAATATATATAAAAAGCACACCGTGAAATAAATATAAATATATTTATATTTATTTATTTATTTATTTATTTATTTCATGGTGGGTTTTTTAAATAAATATATATATATATTTGTGTGTGTGTGTGTGTACATACACACACACACACACACACACCATGAATATATATAAAAAGCACACCATGAAATAAATATATTTATATTTATATTTATATTTATTTATATATTTATTTATTTCATGGTGGGTTTTTTAATATATATATTTGTGTGTGTGTGTATACACACACACACACAAACTCCATGAAACCTCCCAAAAACCAGAACCTGCCCATACACAACCGTGAACACAACCACACAGGGAAGGGCTGCATGGCCAGGAAGCGGGGGGACCCCAGTGGGGGGGCGGGAAGGGGCACAGGGGAGATTGACAGAGACCCAGAGCTGCAGGGGACCCCAACACAAACACCCCAACACCCCTGACAGAGCCCCCGCACACACAATCCCAAGGCCCCCATGACACGATCCAGGAACGGGACACAGGCAGTCACGGTGGCAGGGACGGAAGCGCACATCACAGCCAGGCTGGCAGGGAATGGCAGGGGAGGGGAACCTCATAACACCAACCGGCAGCAAAGCCTCTGCAGCACTCCAAACACCAACAACGGATGTGTGTGGGAGAATGGGGGACCACTACAAAGGCAGGGAGGGGGCAAGGCACCATGACAACAGTCAAGGGGCCAGACCCCCAGTCCACAGGACCACAGAAAAAGGTGGACATTGGGAAGGCAAGACAGTCAGCCGCATGGCCACAACCCCCAGGACAGAGAACCCAGGGTCAACCCCAAAGGATCCGACTTAGCTGCNGGGGGGGGGGGGGGGAGAGCTCGAGATACTCAGTTCCCGCCAGTCAACCGTGGTACAACCACCATAAGGTGACCACACAAGAGACCAGCTCAAAGGGAAAAAGAGGACACACAACTGGAGAAGGGAGAAAAATCACTTTAATAAAGAGGGGGCACGGAGTGGGACAGGGACAAGGTACATGGGGGAGGGGGAGGCAGCATAGAGAGCTGATTAGTGGGGCAGGGCCCCACCCTCAATAGGGACGCCGGCCCCATACCCGGCTCCAACGATCTGCCTGGGCATGGTCCAGCCAGTGCAGCCGCTCGAGGAGGTGTAGCAGCAGCTGCACAACCTCCTCCTGCTCCCTGGTCCGCTCTGCAATAATCGCCTGCACTAAGGGCAAGAGGGCAGGTGCCATCAGGATGGGACAAGGGCCACAACAACATGGAACACCGAACAGACAGACGGAGAGAGGTGCCCGCACACATGCAGCACACTCACTCATCTCCTCATATAGCCGCGCCCCAGCACAGAGCTCCGAGGCCACACGCTGGAGCTGTCTAGCCACCTGTGCCAGGCAGAGAACAGCCAGGATGACAACCAGAGTAGCGAGAAGGGAGAGGGATAAGGGAATAGGGTACACTGAAATGGTGCGGGGCAGCAGGGGCAGCCTGCTGCCCCGCATAGCACGCACAACCCTCACAGTGACCCCGGTACACCCATGCCAGCACCCTACCCGCTCTGATCATGGGGGAACACGGCCGGACAAGAGAGGGCCCGCAAACAGCTCACACTCACAGTCAGCTGCCCGTCGCTCCTGGTGCCCATCCATCGCCAACAGTGCAGATGGGGGGGAACCAACAGGGGGTGTCAGGAGCAGTGGAAGGCAGGGCGGCCCCAGCAGGGAGCCCAGCCAATGGGCATCCCTTGCTGGAAAGCCCATTATGTGCAGCTCAAGGGCAACAGGAGCCACTAGGGAGGGGTTGGGGCTGGGGCCTGAAGGCAGTGCCCTCCCTCCCCCCCCTCCCCCCACCTACAGGAGCACAATGGACAGCACCAGCAGACAGGTGGGAAACGCAAAGCATGACAGGCCAGCAAAGGCTCCTTAGTGGTTGACAACACCGCCACAGGGAATAGCAGGGGGCCGCCCAGAGGACAGGTGCCCACACAGGGTTGCAGGACACCAGGTAGCCACCAGCACAGGAAGGACAGTGCCCTCAACACGACGCGGTAGGCCCCCACCACCTAACAGGCCGAACCCCCGATCCATCATGGAGCCCCCAGGAGAATGCATCATGCATCGCTGTTTGCCACCAGACAGCCCCAGTGATCCCGAACAGGAACCCCCCTGGACCACAATCACACTAACAGACACACAGGAAAAGGCCTGCAGCCATGGGAGGGGCAATCGGGGCGGCTCACAGTCACGAAACCAGGCCAGGAGGTACAGGCACAGGCACAGTCTTTATTACTGATGGGATGACAGGGGGGATATGGGGAAACAGGCCGTTGAATGGGTGAGCCCGAGCCCATAAGCATTGCACCCAACCACCCCTCAGGCCCACCGTTGCAACCACTCCAAGAGGGATGGAGGCGCTTGTTACCACAGCTGGGCTGGGGGTGGAAGTGTCCAGATGCAGTGATGGGGTTCGGCAGAAGGGGCAGCCGACCACAGACTCGTACAGTACTGTGGGCTGGAGCAGCAATGCCCGGGGGAGGCGGGCCACAGCACAGGCATGGGTGAGACAGTGCAACAGAGCAGCCGTTCATCCCGTCCAGCTCAAGGAGAGGCCAGAGGGTGCCCCTGAAACTTATGGCCTGGGACAAGACCCTCCCAGGCGAATAGGCCCCTGCAGAATCCCTGGGAATGCATATGCGCATCCACCATGAAACGGGGCAGGAGGTGGTTCCCTGTGCCAGCAGCAGCCCTGACATCCAGTAGGTTCATCACTGATCGCAGGGTGCCCAGTTCCAATGTGGTAGGGGTCCCGGTCAGGAGTGGTCCATCGACATCGGTGGGCGGCAAGCCCAGCTCCCTAAGAAGGGCCTGGCAGGCCAATTGTGGACGGGATATGCCACGGGCATGCAGTAGAATGCTGGTGTAGTCGGTTGCAACATGGGGACCCCCGGCCTGGAGGGCCAGTCCATACTCCAGACGTGCAGCCACCGGACAAACAGCTGTGATCTCCTGTGCGGTCCATGGCACAACAACAGTGGCTGGCTGCCCCCAAAGGGGTTCATGAAGGAGGGTGAAGCCAAGCTCCCCAGCACACCTCCGGCAAGCCGGACCCCCAAATGGATGGCCCATCACCCACTTGTATCGTGACAGGAGATTGAATCCATCTGCCACCGATAGGGGGTCACTCAACAGCAGCTGGACATCGCGGCTCTGCCAGAGCGTTCCCAACAGCATGTTGGCACAGGGCGACCACTACTCCATTGCACCACCACCAGCCCTGTGGCCTGTTCCACACCCTGCCATGCCAGTTGCAAGGACCGCTCACTGTTTTGCACCGGGACCCTATGGAGAGTGGCTGTGAATGAGCGATGCACGAGGAGCTGGGCAACCCAAGCCAGGGTGACGGCGTACCCAGCTGATAGTTGCCTGGCTGCTAGGCCCTGTGTGAATATCTGACCCACGCGCTGGGCGGGAGCATTCCAGTTCAAGCGATGACAGATCAGCAAGGCCACGGCTATCTCAAGCAGGGAGCTAATGAGGCACTCCATTCAGCATATCTTGATAGAACACAGCTGCACAATGCCATGGCCTTCGCTTGCTGTGGCAGAGTGAGAGCCCCTGTGGATACCTCCTGCCCAGCAGTCTCACGGGGGCATGGCACGGGCATAGGGGGGCTGGTAGCCATCTGCGCCCACATTGCAGCCACGCTGTGGCCCTAGTGCCCAGGCGGTCCATGCTGGGGGGGGATGTACTGGTGGGCCGGAGAGGGGGGATCCCAATCAGATGTGCAGAACACACCCATGGTACTGCACCAATCATTGGGCACACAGCACGGTCCACCAGGGTACATATGTGGGCCTGTTCCAGTGTCTGGCTGTGAGGCTGAGAGGTGGTTTGGGTACGGTATATGAGAGGTGATCATGATGGAGAGCAGGGATAGATCATTGGTGGTGTTGTCCAGTCAGGGGTGTATGTGCAGCACACAGGGGAGGTGGATGTGCTGTGCGGTTCACCCGTTCCAGCTGCCCCCATCACCCTGGATAGCCATTGACCGACAGGGGATGTGGGAGGCACGGTGTAGGTGTGCAGGGCGCACAGGCCGTGGCGGTTGAAGGCACAGGTTGCACCTGGGTGGTAGGTTGGTGCAAGGGCTGTTGATGGGCCGAGAGCTTACAGGGGGGCATGTGCACCATGCTGCAGTGGGCATGGGTCAAGCCATCCTCTCACGTACCGCCTAGTAGAGTAGCTGCATTGTGACCCATCCCTGGATGGGTGGTGGGTTCCCCCTGTGTGTGTGTGTTGTCTGTAGTACCATGCTACCAACTGATGATGAGCCCCCAGAGGCGAAGGCCGTTCTGTTAACAGTGCTGGCCTCCTGCTTCATGATCCTGGCCCAGGTGTTCCAGCAATGGGTCGAGCTACTACTGCCAGGGCCCTGCTTCTACAACCATGGCAAATGCCACAGGAGAGTGGCCAACATGCGCCGAGCAGCCTCGTTGCAGTGGGCACAGAGGGTAGCTGCCCGCCGACATTCCCTGTTCGGAACAGCTGTGTCCCAGGACATGCGGCTTGTCCTGTCCCGGTGGCCTCTGAACCTCTATGGCCATTGTGTCATTGTTCCAATGCAGAGGGTGAATTGGATGCAGTCACGCACCAATGAATGGTGGGAGAACATGCTGGCCCCCTGGACGGACAAGGAATGGATGGACCATTTCCGCATGAACCGCTCCCTGTTGACCCAGCTCAAAGAGCTCCTGAATCCACATCTCCGGAGGCAAGTGACCAACATGCGGTATCCGCTGCCGCCTGGGATGCGCTTGGCCATGGCAATGTGGTGGCTAGCAACCCCCGATTCCTGTAGGAGCATTGGGGAGCAGTTCGGAATGGGGACTGCGACCATTAACAGGGCACTCCACGACATGTGTGACTGTCACGGGGAAGGGGGTAATTTCCCCAGGGAAAAAGGGGAAGGGATTGCACAGGGAAAGGTAGCGTCTTTTGAGGGTGGTTGAGACGAAGACAGCTCTGACCAATGCTCAGGTTTTCAACTGTGGCGACAACTGTGGCGACAACGTAGAATGGTGGCCTTTGGCATCTATAAGAGATTGCAGGCCTCTATCATCATAGGCAGGGCCCCGAGGGATCCGCGGGTCTGCGAATCGCAGATTTCCCGCGGAATTCCCCTCCCCCCGCAGAATCTCCTGCCCCGCTTACCCCAGCGCAGAATTTCCAGCCTGCGCTGCGGGGACGC
>QEPC01006282.1:7887824-7901312 GCA_003113815.1 Sphenodon punctatus
GGGGGGAAGGGTGCTGTGGGGACAGACAGGGGGGATTTTTTGGGGCGAGGGTGTTGTGGGGACAGACAGACTGGGGGGATTTGGGGTGGGGGGGAGGGTGTTGCTTTGTGTTTGCATGATGACAAAATGGCCTCTCTACTCACTCATGCTTGGGAGGGGAGAAGGAAAGCAGCAGCAATGCATCAATGAATGAATTGCTGCTTTCGTTCTCCCCTCCCAGCATGAGTAGAGAGGCCATTTTGTAAATTTATGGTTCCACTGGTCGTGGCTACTCTTTTTTTTAAATGGTTCCTTCGCTGTTTCACTGCTGCTTCCTGCTGCTGCTGGAAAGTAGTTTGTGTGGACAGACATCTGACTGCTGGCAATAACGTTTGGCTGCTGGGGATGAAGCTGGTTGGACCCGGGGCCTGCTTTGGTGGGAATGCAGCCCCCAAAGGGGCCAAACTGTTTTTTAAAAAGGGACCTGTGTGCTTGAACAGGCAGTTTGTTGGTGAAGGTACTAGGGATGCTGGTCTGGATGTGTCTGATTTGGTGGCAATGCATTCCTGAAACTGGCCAATTTTTTTTTTTTTAAAGGCCTGTGTGCTTGCACAGGTGTTTGGCTGCTGGGGATGCCTTTGGGGGCTTGTGGGAATGGTTTGGTTTGTTTATGTGTGGTTTCCTGGTTTTTATATGGGTTTTGTTCACTTGATGATGTGGAGTGTTAAATACTAATTCCACCCCCCCAACGCACATGCAGCAGAGGGTGAGGGGGAATTAGTATGCCCCGTGATTCAATTGAGGTTTTGAAATCGGTTAGTCTGGTGATCTTATGGGTGTTCAAAATGCTAGAAATGTGATGTTTGTGATAAAATTGAGGTTTTGAAATTGCGAGATGCAACTGTTAGTCTGGTGATCTGCCTGCTTTTAAACCTGGCAAAGGCGGTGAATATAACCTGCCTAACTGAAATTGCTGGATTAAGTAATGTAATGTCCATCCAATGTTAACCGTGGGAACTCCTTGCTGCTGGCTGGGTTATGCCCAGGCTCTGCCTACCGTATCCCTGGCTCCGCCTACCGTATCCCTAACTCCACCCCTAGGCTAAGCTCCACCCCTAGGCTAAGCTCCACTCCTAGGCCCGCTGGCCTTACTACCCCAGTGCCCCTCCAACATCAAAAGCCACCAGCTGCCCTTGGCTGGAAGTGAGGAAGGGAAAAAACAGGAACCGTGGAATCGGGAGCAAGGGAGAAAACCCCGGAAGGGCAGGGCGCAGCCACCCGCACAGTCACTCTCTCTCTCACTCACACAGTCACGCGCAGGGAAAATATAAGGAACACACACTCACCACACCGCTAGGCTCAGCTCCACACGCATTTGTCGCTCTGCCGGGGAAGTGAGGGAAGGAGTAAGGCTTCAGGAAGTACTCAAGTTCCTGACTTCACACAATGCTCTCAAAATGGGGCCAGTTTCTCTGATATATATATCAGAGAAACTGTTTATACTGCCTTCTATGCCCCCTCGGAGTGCCTGCAGGTGCTGAGAGCGGCACGGCAGTGTTGGCCCCGCCCCTGCACTTTGCGGCATCATGGCGGGGGTTCCCAGCATCTGATGTGGTTGCGGCGTTGGCTGGGGGTTCTCCGGAGTGTTGGGCCGGTTTGGAATGGCTGCTAAAGATAACGGATCTGGAGGGAGCGTCGGAGGTGGAGCCTGCTGGCGGTTCGGTGTCCCTGGCCAGTGCCTTCCCCACCGGCGGGGTGCGAGGGGTCTGATAGTGACCTGATTGTGGAGCTGCTGCTCGAGCAGGTCATACAGCTCCGGGATCCAGAGGTTGTGATCCGTGGCTTTGAAGACATGGGCTTCTCCCATTTCATAGGGGCCATAGACAGCATCCCGCATCCCTATCATCTGGCCCCTACACGCCAAGACGGACTACCTGAACCGGAAGCAGGCGTTCTCCATCAATCTCCAGGCCATTGTGGATCACAGGTGCCTGTTTACCGATGTGTACACTGGCCAGTCAGGGAGGAGCCATGATGCGTGCATTCTGCGGGCCTCCCACTTCTATGCCCACATGTTCGATGGGGAGATAGCCCCCAACCTGTACCGGGTGATTGAGGGGGTCTCCATGGCTCCGGTGGTGATCGGGGACCTCGCCTACCTGCTGAACCCATGGTTCTTCAACAAACAACTATCGTCTGTTCAGAACGTGGTCAAGTGGGCATTTGGCCAGCTCAAGATGCGTTGGTGCCTTCTCATGAACAGGAGCCAGTTTGATCTTGAGCATACCCCCATCCTTGTCCTGGCGGCCTGCATCCTGCACAATATATGCGAAACTGGCGGAGCTGCCATTGACAATCCCCCACCGGTGCAGCGAGAGGGTTCTGTGCCCCTGTACCAGCATGTCTAGGGTGGGGCATTCCGGAGCATATCAGAGGAGAACTGGGATGCTCTGTGCAGGCACATAGTCACCCAGATGGCTGCCAACTAACCCTTCATGTAGACTCCCCTCCTCCCCCATGAATGGACTGAGTAACCAGTCCAAATAAATACATTTGATTAATGATTAATGGTTGTAGCCCTAGTAAAAACCAAACATGGAGTTTGGATGGGGCACCCCTAATGCCTGTTTGGATGGGGACACATCCAAACATTCCTTTTCCTTTTGGGGATAGAAAGAATTAAACCCCCCTTTGGATCCAGAGGTCCTAGCAAACAGAGAGAGCTGTTTGATCATTACTTTAGACACTATACAATCATGGGGTTTGAATGATTTGCTTGACTGTTTGTTGTAAACCTAGCTATTTGGAGGATATGTATTTAGCACTAAAAAGACAAAACTAATTGGGTATTACCTTGATGAATTAAGTTACATTCGGGGAACTCTTTATGAGTGCGGGTCAACTCTCGAGGGGTACTCTCCGATTCTGTCCAGGTGAAATCGGGGGTACGGCAGGGCTGCTTATTGGCCCCCGCCCTTTTCAAACTTTACCTGAATGACTCAGTCCGCTTTTTGAAGGTGCGCAATACACACACCCCAAAAATCGGTGAGCACCAAATATCACTGTTATTATATGCGGACGACACCATATTCATTTCCCAAACTCTGGTGAGGATGAGACGCGCAATGTCAGCATTTGGAGAGTACTGTCAGTCTGAGCTTTTGGCAATAAATTTTGCCAAAACCAAGGTATTAGTTGTGAGTCTCAGAAGAACTCGGAAATGTCACCGATGGGCCACAGGAGATAATCAGATTGAGCAGGTACAGGTATTTAAATACCTTGGCGTGATATTCTCTGCTAGTGGAGGCTGGAAGGCCCATTTTGAAGCCGCTTGCGGACAGGCCAAGAAATCCATAGCAGCCATTACAAAATTTTTCTTTGGCCAGGGTGCGAAGCTGGTTATCCCGGCCTTGCAACTTTTTAGAGCAAAAGTGATTGGACAGCTACTGTGTGTATTTCCGGTCTGGGGCCTGAGGTTCTTCACCCATCTGGAGAGTCTGCAGAATATGTTCCTCCGGACTATCCTGGGCGCGCCCCGGGGGGACCCCACAAGTAATCCTTAGAGCAGAGACACTTGGATTACCCCTAAAAATACACGCTACGCAGGCATTCCTTAATTACTGGCTCAGGAAGGTGCTATTCTCCCGCCCCAATGACTTATTAGTGAATGCTGCTATCTCCGCAGGTCTTGGGGTGAATTGGTTGGAAAGAACTAAGAATGAGACATTCCTATTAGGGTTTTCTTTTGCTAATCTGGAAACCCTAGGCTGGGCGACTTGCAAAAATGTAATTAAAAGAAGGATACAGGATCAGGCCCTTCAAACTGAAAATACCTTAAGAGAGATACAAAAGGTGACATCCCACTATATTCCTTACTCTCCATTGATGCTGGGTTCTTATTACCTTTTTGAATGGCAAGATTCTAATTATCGTTTTGCTTTTTTCCGGATGAGGGCGAATGTCTTTCCCTCCGCAGTTTTGGAGGGTCGTTACGCGGGGACCCCTTGGGCACAACGGCTTTGTCCCATGTGCCATTTGGGGGAGGTTGATACCCCCGAGCACATTATTTTGCATTGCCCACAGCCCTTGATGGATACAAGTACTTGGGGGAATACTTTATGGACAATGGCCCCCCTGGGAGTGTTCTACGGAGGTTATTGAATCCAATCAACTCAGACCTATCCAGGGTGGTGGCTAAATTTTGTTGGGCAGCTATCCGGATTAGGTATTTTGATTTCTATCAGAAAACCTCCAGATAGCTCAAATAGTGAGAGAGATAGTGGGAGGCACAGAGGTACAGAGATCTAAATGGTAGGAGATAGGTTGACTTAATTGTGGATAGGCTTATATTTTAGTTTATTGTAAATAAGAGTTATGATTTGTTGTATTATTACTGCTAATTGGTTATTTGTGTGTAATTGTTATGGCTTCGGCTAACAATAAATAAAAATGTATTGTTGTACCTTGATGCTGGTTCTTTTTAATTGTTTGTAAAAAAATTTGTCATGAGTTCTTCACATTGCATTTGTATGTGTTGCTATTTTAACTCCATGTTTGGATTTTTTTTACCTCTGTTATGAATGCTCCACCCCACCCCACCCCCACCCCCCAGGGACAGAATTAATGAATTTCTAACAACTCTTCACAGCGCGACTAGGGAGTGGAGGAGCAGGTGGCGGTGGAGGACGTGGAGGCCACACAGGAGCCGTTTGAACCAAATGGGGATGGTAGGTGCATACACAATGTGGTTTCGGTGAACCTATCCCACGGGTGACTGTGCTGTCCTGTGCACATGGTCCGGTGAGTGTTGAACATCTATCTCCACCCATCAACACGCACAGAGTCCGTGTGTGTTGACAAATGGGGCTGGGTGGCAGGAGCGTGTGCCCACTCACTGCCTCGTTGATATGGGTGCTCCCACACGTGTTCGATGGGTGGGCTTGCATGGGTGCCTCTCGTGAAAAAAGGACCTTAAACTGACAGCCTGAAAAAGCAAAGTAGGGACTCAGTCACTGGGGGGCATTGGGGGGCATTAGATGTGTCTGGATGAGTGAGTTTCCCACCACGTCACTCTCCCCTCAAGTTCTACAACTGACTTAGACCAAGTGCTGAGACAGCTACAGGGAGTGAACAGAGAGAGGAGGGCAGGCAACCCAGCAGCAGCCGCAACAGTATCTCACTCTGCTCTCTCTGACCCTCTGCAGCTGCCTCAGCTCACCCAGATGCTTCACCCATCTGTGGGACAAGCGGGTGTGTGGCTCGATGAGTGAGATCCAGATAACTCGGTCGTTCGGAGGTGCAAACTTCTACCACCATTAATTTCATTTCAGTTTACTTGTAAAAGGACCATGATAACACTTCAAATGTCAACATCGCATCGTCATGAATGTCTCCCTCTGTTCCCCCTTCCCTGTCTCCCCTCCCCGTCTTTAGATTGTGAGCTCTCGGGCAGGGACCGTGTCTATCTTATTCTCTGTAAAGCGCCACGTACATCGCTGGTGCTATATAAATGCTTATAATAAAATAAAATAATAATAATAATATAATGAATTAGCTATTTCATTCAATTATTAATAGATGAAATGAAGAATAGGTAGAAGTATTGCATGTGGTGATTGGGAGCTGGGAATGGAGGGAGCGAAGGCAGTGTAGAATTAAAAAAAAGAGAGAAACAACATAAAGACACAAAGGGAGAAAAACGGAAAAAATGAGAAAGAAAGAAAAAACAAGGGCCGAAATAATTGTGGTAAATAAAATTTCCTTTTGAATGATGCCAACTATAACAATAAGATACCGAGCAGATAATAATTAATAACCAAAGCTTAGTTATACTATATTTGTAACATAGTATCGTGCAAATTTCCTATGGATTTTAGTGGGATATCTGCTGTAAATTAAAAATGCTATTTAAGTCCTAAAATTATACCACAGCACCTTACCATAGTTGGATTTGACCCTTTCTACAGAAAACATTTCACATTCCTTCGCTACGAACAAGGTTTCTTCTAACTCCATAGCAAACATTGTTTCCACACTGACTCAGAGGGAAAGATGCTACTAATTAAAACATCAACACACCTTCTTGCAGCACTAACCTGGGCTAGGAGATGCAGTTGCATCAGAGCCCACATGCCTAGGGACCCCACACTGCCTGGTGCAGTTGTATCCTTTGCTACTGGAAGGGAATAGAAGGGGGCGCCCATTCCATCTTCTGCACCAGGGCCCATTCATTCTCCTTGAGCATCTCCTATCCAACTATTTTCCAGGCCCAAGTCTGTGAGATATTATGAGATCCCACCATGATCACAAAAAAATTTCAGTCAACATGCTCATTACCTCCTTTAATTTAAGATCATTAGCGTGTCACCTCTTGATAGTTGTGTAACTCAAAAAAAGAACTAAATGTCTACATTCCTATGTAAGAATTTGTGTAGGCTTCCCCCACCCCCTCTTTTTAATGTGGCTGCAGTCCAAGGAAAATAAGACATCAAAGTCAGATGTTTTGTATGACAGGCTAACTCCTGTAATGAGCAATGACATGTGAGTAATGTTCTGCAATTATGAAATACTTCAAAACACAATAATAGAATGGATGTTATCAGTTATCTAACTGCATATCTATTGATTGAGATACACATGCCTGTAGATGTTTATAGATACAAATGAAAATTCCTGGCAGCCCTATAAATTATAAAACATGTTTTTCTATAGCAAAATTGGCCTGCATATAGGATAATTTATTCTCATAAGACTCAGATATGTCTATTCACCTGCAATATATTCTGATAGATGACATTTTATAATGCTTGATTAAATGAAGTACATCAAATTCCACTCCCGTTTTTACCAGTGTAAATCAAGAATAACTTAATTTTCTTTAGACCTCATTTGTTGATTCTCAGGTGTATGGTAAACCTCAGATGAATGATCCTGGATTTACTCTGGTACAATTATGAGAATTTGGCCTCATAACTTCATGGCTGACAGACGTAATTATTCCGAAGCAGATTCCTGTTCAGCATGTAGCTAGTAGCCATCAGCATAAGACAGGTCCAAAACTAGCAGACAGTTTTACAAAATAAGCTAGAATTGCTGCTTTTGTTCTGGAATTAGTTATTTATGAAAATTAGGGGCTAGTAATGTTAGCTAAACAGGAGTCGATCAAATAATGATATGTAAAGCTGATGGCCAATGCCACTTATTCCTTTCCTGCCATGTCCTTATAAGCATCACTTACTCCTTGTTGTTCTAGCCTTGTCTAGAAAGGTTGATCTTCCTAATAGTTTTCCATGTATTTTTAATGTAAACAAGATAGGGTGATTTCAGACGAGACGGGGTGGCATTCGCCCCGTCCCGGAATCATCCAAATGATTCCCCTCTGAGATCACTCCAGCACGGCCAACAGACGTGCCGGGGGATCCCGGCAGGGAATCGGGGCGGGGCCGCACGGCGCAACGTGCGGCTGCACACCCCCGCCCCCCCCATGCTCCTCCACGGCCCGCCCTCTGAGGAGACAGGCGGGCGCCGCGGCCAATGCGGCCACAGCGCCCGCCTGAAATGACCACAGCCGGAATCCCAGTGGGGATTCCGGGCCGTGATCGCCGTCCAGACGAGACGGACCCCTTCATCCCCGCTGGGAATCTCGTTCACCATGTGATCGGCGCTGGCCCCACCGATCGCATGGTGAATGAGATTCCTGGTGGGAATTGAGTGTGGTTAACATCTGGGGGGGAACTTCCGGTTCCCCAACAGACATTACGAGGGCATTCCCCACCACAGGGAATTGACTGTGGTTGAGCGTGATCTCGTAACGTCTGAAAATACCCATAGTCCTCATTCCCTTTAACTTCTGGGGCTCGGCTATTCACTGTGTGTGTACCAAAGGTTTGAAAGGCAAACTTCTGCTTTCATCAGCATCTCTTTCATGTTACATAGGGCTACCAAGGTCATTTTGACACAAGAATCAGAAGCTCTGGTTGTTTTCAGACTAGGTGCTCCTTTTAAAGTCTGCTTATTTCTGCATAAAGCCTGGTTGCTCAAAGTTTGCCATGATGACTCAGAACAAAGTTGCAAAGCCTCAGTTCTACAGTGAGATTAGTCACTTTGTTTTTCTACACTGAACTGCTCTGACTCAGCTTGAAGTCATTGGACAATGAGTACCTGAGTACGTCTTTGGTAGCCCAGGTAACTCTAGTACAAATTTCTCAAGGGAGAGTCTCAATTAAAATTAAAATGTTGTTATTATCATACAGTGGGTGACAAAGAAAGTTCTGCCTCTCTCTAAAATCCCAAAGGAAGAGTTTCATTTTAGAATGACATGAAAATGATAACTCTGAATGTGTGGTTTTAGAAAGCCTAAAGCTGTGAAAGATGGAGTTCAGTTTTACAACTGGTTGAAAAATCTGTGCTCTTCTGTCCAGTGTGATTTAACCACATTTTGGCAAATAAACATGGGTAATGTAATACTCTTTCCTGCTCTCTTCTTTGCCCTTCCTGTAAGCCCAGATCTCATAGTTTCAAGGAAACTGGGAGAAATACAGTTCCTGCTTCTACACTAATCAGTGGGAAAGGAGGGTTTCCCCCCTGTCCTGCAAGTCCCAAACTCAGGCTCATGGTACTTTATCTGCTGGTCAAACTGAACGCATGGCTTCTGGGGGTGAGTGGTTTACTAAATCCCAGGATAATCACAAACTGCATGTTTTGTGTGAACACATGGCCTTTCTCTCTTTCAATTCTTAGAACTTGTTTTAGTATAACCTGTGTTGCTTGGGAATTTCTTATAGTTGGTCTCAATGTAGTGGAAAATCATTTGACCTCTAAGAAGTGGAGGTGAAGGAAGGTTACCTGGACTCAGTCTCTCTATGGCCATGGACTCACTTCATTTTATCCATTGCCACCAATGGGGAAAACACAGCAAACACAGGCCTTTTTTATATGGGCTGCGGTTGTGACTGGTGTACGTGCGGCAGTGTGAGTGATGCAGGGGGCCCACTGCACACCATACACCGATTTCCCCCCTCACATCCCCACTCACGGAGCAATCGCCGTTTTAACCAATTGCTCCATGAGTGGGTGATGGGTGGAGGTGGGTGTGCATGTGTATTTCACGGGAGCATGCACACCTACCCGCTGCAGGATTTACACGGGCGGCACCCACTCATGCCCACACAGTGGGCATGAGTAGGTCCGTCTCATGTAAAAAAGGTCACAGTGAGCACAGGTCCCTGTTTATAGCTTTTAAGGCTAAGGATCTCTTGCATTGGAAACAATCAATAACCATGGACAAGAACTGAAATTAAGGCCAATCTGTTGGCAAAAGATCCTTTATTTTAAACATATAAATTCAAAAAGTGTAGAAAAATATCACCATCAATAACTGAATTGAATGCAATCTGATTCCATTGTGCAGTGTAAGACTGGATGTAATATGGATGGTGAAATATACTTGTTTTGTGGAGGATTCCTGTATGACTGCACGCACAGGTTGCTTAATTGCAAGGGGCTGAAGTGGACTGGTTTCAGAAGTTGTTTGGAGAGACCTTTAGAAGAGCAGCTGGCCTTATATTAGATACAGGCCAGGGTGGAGTTATGGTAGGGTGTTGTCTGTATGGAGTAGCTATGCATTGTATAATGTTTATGAGACTCTTCTGAAAAGTATGATTTCTGGGAAAGTGGGAACAAGACCTTAATGCCAGTGAAATCTTTCATGACTAGAAAGAGGAAGCAAACGTTAGGCTCATAACACACTGAAATGTAAAAGAGGTGGAATTGACATAATATTGGCCCTTTTCACACAAGACCCCCGCCCCCCCCCATGCCCATGGAGATCCGCTACGTGGGCGGGGGGACGGCACTCGTGTAACCGCCGTAGCCGGTGGGTGGGGTGAATGTGCGCTCCCACACTCCATCCACCTTCACCCATCACCCACACACGGAACAACCAGTGACAACGGTGGTTGCTCCATGTATGGAGATGGCTGGAGGTGGGTGGAAATGGGTGTGTGCCCATGCAACGGCCAACCCCACACCGCGGCACACACCTATTCCCCCACACACACACACACACTACAGCCTGTGTGAAAAGGGCCACAGATACGGCAATATTAAAACGTTTGGGAAATGTAATTAGGGAAGGAATATAAAAGGGACTGTGCAGAATGAGGAGATATAAAAATCACAGAGGTGTTAACAGAAATATGAGTGGCAGAGAAGTGTGAAAGAAGGCCGAGTATTTGGCGGTGTGGACAGGGTTGTTATAACTTGAACTCTTCATTCCGTGTCCTTGAGATGGCACATGTACACAATGGGGTTCTATGTATGCATGATGGAGTGCAGACACCACGCAACTCTGCTGCTGTTCAAGGTTCAGCAGAATGGAAGAGTGGGAGCCCTGGATGAGATGAGAGATTGGGATACAATCGAGATCATGACTTTTCTGGATGTTTGTGCTCTGCTAGAATTAGTACAGTCACTAATGGAGTCTGTTTTTCCTCATCACTGCCCTGACGACAGGGCCATCAGGAGTGCCTCGATCAGATGGTGGACACAAATCTCTTGGGCCAAATAACAAGTGACTCGGGGTACAGGGAATGTGAACCCACTGATGGAGAGCCTCTTGCCCTATATGAGGTTTGGACATATGGAGAAATGCAATGCACCTTGATGAACGAGGATTTTTTCTACCCCAATTGTATAGTAATGCAGAAGATGCTAGAGAAGGGGTACAAGAGGCTCTCATGCAGATGTTTGGACTAGAGGTTCTATGTGAACCAAGAGGGATTTCCAACACCACAGCGGGTGAGAACCCAATAAAACTGTGTGCTGCTACCTGCCACTACAGCGCTGTGAGCCACGGATGCAAGAAACCAGGTTGACATCATGTACAGACTGGTTGCTTTCAATTTCACTTTTTACCATAAGAGCTAAATTGAGGATGTTTTTAAATGAGATGCATCCATGCATGGCCCCCATCATCCATGCATCCAACTGCTCATGTGATGGTGGTGCGTGGGGAGGCAAGCTCCTGTGACCCATGTAGTGGCCATTCATGTGCATGCACGGAGCACTCCTGAAAAATCCAGAGTGCCCCGTGGCTGCCTCCATGGATGGGGCACCCATGCTGGGAGCCACTCATTTAAAATGGTCCCCGTGCACATTGCATGTGTGGGCACCCCACAGCTGCCATGGACCCCCCCCCCTCCTGTGGCACTTATATATATAATATTTATTGTTTAAAACCATTAGTTATAACAATTTGGACATGTTAAAACAATTTCTTCAACAAACTAGCCCAGTTATTAAGCATAGTTGCCATTAAAAAAGAGTGATTCCTCTGAAGAAGAGTAATAAAAATCATCAAACAATTTGCATGTCATATAAGGCAATCAATCGCATCTATACATTCAATAAACAATAATCCCCATCCTGAGTTGGTTTGACAAGACCCAGCCACAACCATCCCTAGACACCCTTCACTATGCGGGTGGGGTTACCCACTTGGATTACAAATATCATGCCAAAAGCCTATCCACTTTGTGCAAGTAGTTCCTTCCTATGTAGTTCCAACTTGAAACCCCCCCAAGCAGCCCTCTTCATGATTACCTTGTCATAATTTGGCAATAAAAAGGTAATCCGGGTTTGCATATCCCAATGATCTTTATCTTTAAACCATGTGTCAAATGTCTCATTTTGAATTGCTGATGAGCTAGGACAATCCAAAAGGTAATGTGACAAATCCTCTGTAATGGTTTGTCCACAATGGCAAAAGCGCAATTCTGATGGAATACTCAGGTACTGACCTTCCTGAACTTTAGTGGGCATCATATTAAACCTTGCCACAGTCATGGCTCGTCTGATTTTAAAGTTCACTATATCTGAAAGATAATTCTCATAGTTAAGCTCAGTCTTAGGGAGGGGGTACCAAGAAGCAATCTTTTACGCCTGTAGAGCCATTCTTTCATTCTGAAGATTGATGTCCCCTACCCTTTAAGTGGACTCTAACATCTCATCCCAAGTTGTAGGCTTGGGCTCCTTGCCTGACTGGCCCCTGGTGTCTAGCCATGAGGTGGAGGCTCTTATAGACTCCTTCAAAATTCATAAGGCCGTTGGCCCCAACTTAATCCCTATTGAGTTCATTAAACAGCATAAGGACTGGTGGGTCCCACTTCTTACCACTCTTTTTATGGCCATTAATAACCTGGGCACGTTCCATCTAACTGGGAGAAAGTGGTTGTGGTGCCCATCTTTAAAAAAGGTAGTCGATCTGAACCAGGTAATTACAGGTCAATCAGTTTACTGTGTGTTATCAGTAAGATTTACTGCAAATGGCTGTTAAAAAAAACTGACCCTGTGGGTGGGCAAGAACTCAATTCTCTACCCTGAACAGACAGGATTTCAGAGGGGTCACTCCACAGTGGAACATTGCCTAGTGTTGTACCATCTAATTGAGACGTATCAGAAGGCCAATGGCCAACTTTTTGTGGCCTTTCTGGACTTAAAATCTGCCTTTGACTTAGTCAAGAGTGGCATTCTTTGAGGCAAGCTTGATAGCTTGTCCATTGACAAAAGGCTCCTGTTTCTTCTGAAAAGCTTGCATGCAGACACCTCGCTGGTAGTTAAGGGAACTAACCAGTGCCATCTTACGAATATAATTTCCACATCTACTGGGGTCGGGCAGGGGTGTGTTCTGGCCCCGATGCTCTTCAACTTATACATCAATGATGTGATCCCTTTGCTTTCCCAATCTAAATCCCCCCCCCCTCCCCAAATTGGCCTCTCGCTCAGTGGGGTGTCTTGTGTATGTGGACGACATTGCAATCATATCACAAACTCGTGTGGGCCTTAACAGACAGTTGGGTTGCTTTGCCGAATTTTGTAAAATCAATAGAGTGGCAATCAATCATGAGAAATCTAAGGTAGTGGTTTTCTCTCGTTCTTCCAGGGCTTATAAGTGGGCCATTGCTGATCATCAAATCTCCCAAGTAAAGATGTTTAAATATTTGGGCCTGTATTTTCAGGCTGCCGGTCTCTGGAAGGTGAAGTATGAGAAGGCAGCGTCCACTGCCAGAGCTTCTTCCCTTGCCATCTTGAGACTATTTGCAGGCACAGGACGGATAGCTCTGGACTCTGCTCTCAGGGTTCTTAATATCAAATCTAGGGCACAGTTTTTGTACGGTGCAGAACTTTGGGTCCCCTTATCCAGCTATAACCTGGACAGTGTGCAAGCTATATTTCTGCAGGGGCTCTTGCGGGTCCCGAGGGGCACTCCCTATATCAGGACTAAGTCGGGGCACCTTCCCTTGTCTGAGGTGGCTTGGAGGTTGGTTCTGTGTTTTGGGGTAAGGCTGTGGGACCCTGATTATCCAGGTTTGGTTAAATTCTGGTTGTTGGATTCATTTAAGAGCCCTTGGACTGTGGCAATTGAGGCTTTCCTCCTAAGACTGGGTTTTTCACGCAGTTTTATGGAAAAGGAGGAGCTGGGTGCTATTAGATCAGCCATCCTCCAGAGGC
>QEPC01006282.1:7904465-7914945 GCA_003113815.1 Sphenodon punctatus
GTGAAGACGAGGTCGAGGGAATGGCCGTCAGTATGAGTGGGGGAGTCGGTCCAGAGTCGGAGATTAAAGGAGGAAGCGAGAGAGAGAAAGCGGGAAACAGAGGGGGCGGAAGGCGTGTCAATGTGAATGTTGAAGTCACCAAGGATAAGAGTGGGGATATCATCGGAGAGGAAGAAGCTGAGCCAGGATTCAAAGTCTGGGAGGAAAGAGGAGAGGGAACCAGGGGGGCGGTAGATGACAGCAACACGAAGGTGTAGGGGGGAGTATAATTGCACAGAGTGGGCCTCAAAGGAAGGGAAGGAGAGGGAGGGAGGAGGGGGAAGGGTTATGAATTGAGAGGGCTTGGTAAGGAGGAAACCCACGCTGGCCCTCAGGGCGGGGTCAGTGAGAGAACGAAAGGCCCCCGGAGCATAGAGCGGCCGGGGTAACAGAGTTGGAGGGTGAGATCCAGGTTTCTGTAAGAGCAAGGAGTTGAAAGGGGTGAGAGAGGAAGAGATCATGGATGAAGGGGGCTTTAGCCACGGAAGAGCGGCATAACACTCATGTCCCACCCATCTGGAATTTTCCCCTGCCGAGAATGGCAGAGAACTGGGGGCCCCCAGCGTTTGTGCGTGTGCAGCAGATCAGCAGGGATCCCATCTTCCCCTGGCGCTTTGTTACTTGGTAGTTGCCCAAGTAGATGTTCAGCCTCATCCACAGTGGCCACTATCCCACACACCATAGGGCAGGGGATCTGAGCAGGCAGCTGATCCTCAAAATATCTATTCACATTTTTAGCAAAATGACCCTGCCCCGAGACCACCATTGGCCAAAGCCCAAAAACGCATTAGATCCTTATGGCTGATAGCCCTCTCCATCTTTATCCAGAGGTCCTTCCTATAGCCTAGTTGTTTTCTCCTCAGTGTGGCCTTGTACTGGGATCTGGGTGGCGCTTATTTAAAAACATTAAAAGTATGTGATTTGCTCAATAAACTCAGCATTCTGTGCATAGCAAGAGGTTATTTCTAGCTGCCAAGTGCTGCCAGGTATAAACCCAGGTATGAACCTCTGTGTCTGGGTGGGGATAGCAGATGCTGGACTGCCTCCCAGAGTCATAATAGCCCAGGAGAAAGAAACAGCTGGTGCAGCTTGTTCTTCCCATGATTCACCATGGCTGAGTCATGAGAGGGGATGGGATTATGAGAAGGGAGGGGGTTGGTGGGTGGAGTGTGGTGGAGCCTCCTACCTGCCCAGGTATTAGGCTTGTCACACTAAACCTGTGAGTGGGGGCTGCCCACACGCATGACAAATACATGCGGTGGGTTGCCCGTTTATTAGGATCTAAAGATATGAGTGGAGACTGCATGAATCGCGGACTCCAAGGGGCTATCATCTTGTTTGTTAACACCCTAAGTCTCAGCCAAATACCCTTGGAAATGTCCCCCCATATCTCCACTAGGATGAGAACTCAGATCTGGTGAGTTACTGATTCAGGATGGAAACCTACTCAATTCATTAGCACTTGAAAACCTCACCCACCAATTGTCTGCAAATATTATTACTTTTCTTACTTACTTTACTCTTTATTAGACATTAGCTTTTGCCATAGCCCATTTAAATAAAAAACTTCTGTCAGAAAAACTATATACAGAGCCACAAACAAATCAAATACAAAATACAGTTTAACAACATAGGAAATGTCATATATACTCCAAAAATAACATCTCCAAAGCAACCCATTAAGCAATTCCAATCTCCATATAATATATAATTTCATAATTCATCAAAAAGCACATATCTAAAAAGGCACATAAATTCCCCTCAGATTCATGTTTCAAGGCCAGTAAAGGGTGTGTAATTCTACTAGCCGCTGCCTGAGAGGCAAATGCTGCTAATTTCATAATTATATTTTGGGCAGTCTGCTGATGTAACCATACCCATTTTTCTTTCTTGGAAAAAAAACTAAACCAGGGAATGGGTGGGCGGCGCGGTGGGTGGGCGCAGCATGGGGTGTGTTCCCATGGACCCACTTCTACCCATCTCCACACACGGAGCATCGGGCATTGGCACCCGTTGCTCCATGCGTGGGTGATGGGTGGAATGCAGGAGCGCACACCCCCCCACCCACCACCCACGGTGTTCCCACAGGCACCCACCCATTCCCCCCACCCGCTGCAGCATTCCTACGGGTGCCACTCAACACACTTGTGCAAGGGGGTGGAGGGTTGCCCGTGTGAAAAGGGCCATAGTGTATTGAATTCTCAATCATCCCCGTCCCACAGGGACAGACTCTTCTCTCTAGTGGAAGACTCAATCTACGACCAACGGTTACAGCAGAAACCATCTGCTCCAAATGCAGTCTGGCTAGATGGATATGGGAATTTGGTTTTAAATTTAGGTGTAAATATTTTGCCTTCTCCTATGGTTTCCAATGACAGGAGCTATTTATCCTCGTTTTCACCTATAAAGCTCTTCACAACCTCGCTCCCCCTTACCTCTCTGCACTTATCGCCCTCCATACTCCAGCCCGTGCACTTCGCTCCTCCTCTGTCCCTTCTCTCACCCTTCCACGCCTTCCCTGCTCCCCTAAGCGCCTTTGTCCCTTCTCACTTGCTGCCCCCCATGCCTGGAACTCCCTCCCTGTCCACATCCGCCTTGCCCCCTCCCTTCATACCTTCAAATCTCTCCTTAAAACTCACCTCTTTCGCTCTGCTCTGTCTGACTCTTTATCCTGCTGAGCCACTATTCCTATACCTACGATCGGTTTACCCTTATCCTTGCAACATGGACCTGCCTGCTGTCATTCTCATCGTAACCAAGCCAAGTACGTGCACTTGAGACCTCGCATCTTCATGAATGTTAGACCCCTTGTCTCTCCCTCTGTTCCCCTTCCTAAGTCTCTCCCCCAGCTCCTGTCTCTCAGATTGTAAGCCCTAGGGGCAGGGACCATGTCTATTTTATTACTTTGTAAAGTGCCAGGTACACTGCTTGCGCTATATAAATGTTTGTTAATAATAATAAATAAATAATAATAAAATAATAATAATAATAATAATATGTCCCTTAATCTTTGATGAACCATTTCTTTTTCCCTTATTGGAAAAAATCTGACATCTTTGTTAACATGATAACCAAGTCCAGCCTTATTTAAAGTGTTTATAACAAAAGATAACCATAGAGACTGTAATGGCATAGTTCTGGACATATCTTCTAAATAACACATCTTAACAATGCATTTAGGACTGAAAGTCGAAAGCTTAAACCAATAATTCAGGAGTCGCTTTGTCAGAATTAATAATAAAGGCTCTATATCCAATTCTGCTCTTATGAACTGAACTGGGAGTGAAGGAGGAAGTCTCAAGAGAGACCTAAAAATTGCAAATATTACTAATAGCTTCTCAACTCAGTTGACTTTACTCACTGAGGAGAGGAATGAGCCCAGCTGAGAAGCTGTTATAGGAACCACTTATACATTTATAACTAAATAAGTTCCCTACCTCAAACTGTAAAAGAAAACATCAGCTGAACCTAAAATCTGACTCCTCCACAAATTTCATATATATTTTATTTCACCATTTCGGTTTCAGGAAAGTTGACATTTCCTCTCTGAACATGAAGTATGGTTGCACAGTAATCACTAATATAGATACTGACAGCAGCAAATACATACCACAACAATTTAAAGTGGAAGCAACTTCCACTAATATCTCACTGAGGGACTCCCAACTGAGCTTTGCCCTCTCTTCCTTCTTACAGTGCATAAGATATCTTTTGGCTATTTGGCATCTTCTAATATTTTACTGTTCTAATGTGATTTGGATTTCAACACATCTACTATTCACAGAACATAAGACAAACATCAATCGAATCCAGCTTTCCAGTGTGGTTATACTATAACCACACTGAGCATCTTAAATTCCTGCTGCTTATGCATAATAATGCTGCAGAAAATTCTGGTTCATCTACATGCTTGCCTCCCTCTTGTTTACAAACTGATTTATTGCACCAACTATTGGCATGACTACCTACTACAAATATAACAATGGATGCCTAAGTACCTCTGTATTGCTTCCTGTTGATATCATTTTCCTACAGAGCGTGAGTCATATATGTTGTATAAACATTTACATTGTTTGCTTCTATGTTTGTTACCTTTCTGTAAATGTAACTTAAGTAACAAAACAAAACAAGTTTCAAGTTTTACACTACTATATGTTATCTGTTCATCTGAACTTGGTAATATTTGGAACAGTTTATATCTAAGTCACTCCACAAAGTTGTACTGCACTATATTATAATGCTCTTAGACAGACATTAACATGCAGAAGCAAGTTAATTTTGCAAGATTCAAAAGTGGATGAAACTAAAACCACCAGAGATGAACCACAAATAAAGGTTTAGAATCTGATTTTGGTAAGTATCAATAGAGTGTTAGGAGTTTACTGAACTAAACAGCCATAGGATATCAATTTAGACAGTAGAGAACCCTTAAGTTCTGCACAAGCCCCACTGAAAATAACAGGCTCTATGAAGTTACACAGGTATTCCTAGATGGAGCTTATAGAAAGACTAGGTCTCAAATGTTCATTATTTATTTGTATCTTACAAGTATTCTGTTCTAAACATTTTGTAAAAACACCAACAAAACCAGAAGAAATTGGTGAACAACACTGATATAGGCCCTTTTCACACAGACACTCCTGATAAAATGGGTGGTACATTTTATTATACATGTTGCAGGGCTGCAGGTGTGCTCTATGGGTGCCCTGCAACATGTATAATAAAATATAGCACCCATTTTATCAGTGTTAGAGTGCCTGTGTGAAAATGGCCATACTGTGTCATCAGCTTTCAAGAATAAGGATTATGCCTCTTTATGGCAGCATTCCTCCTGCCATGTTCAGTCAGAGCTGAAAAGACAAAGGACACTGACACAGAGAGGCATTTAAGACTCATTTAATTTAATGTTCAAATTGCATAAATGTGTACCATTATAATCCTTTTCAGACCTTTAACCGTGAATAGTACTATGAAACAGTGCCGTTTTTGGCTCCAAACCCACATTCAAGCCACTGGCTCATGCTGTCTTTCAACATGGGTTCAAGAAAACAAAGACGAATACCTTTCTCACTTACAAAGCAAATATTCTGACACATCCTGTGCACTTGTGCTCACTGAGGATTATCTTTTTGTCAAGTGTGAACATTTAAAATTGAGCCTTTTTTGAGTTATGGATGTGCAAAATGAGATCCCTACATTCTCTAAAAAAACAGCCATATTTTTCAGTTTTCATTTTGCTGAAATTTCAAAGAAATTCACATTTCAGCAGAGACTTCTATATAAAAAAGTTGGGGCATTTTTAAAAACAAAAAAATAAGAGACTGAAAAACAGTGTATAGAATGGAATGGCTTTTACAAATAGTCCTTCATTAAAAAAAAAATCTGAAAGAACCTATAGCCTACCTGAAACTGCAATAGACCATGTCCTGCAATTCATAGATATTCACCTTGTCTATAAACATCCATGGACATTGACTGGTGATTTTGCTGAACCGTATGTTCATGATCGAGGCCCTTTTCACGTGGGTGGAGGTGGGTGTGCGGTCGTTCCCATGGACGCACACCCATCTCCACCCACCTCCACGCACGGAGCAACCAGCACTGGAGCCCGTTGCTCCATGCAAGGGTGATGATGAGTGGAGATGGGTTGAGCGTGGGAGTGTGCACATCCCTACCCCACGGGCAGTGTCCACACAGGCACCCCCCTCACCACACACGTGTGCAAGGGGGGCGCCCATGTGAAAAAGGCTGGAGCAAGATAAGACGGCCTCTTAGACCACTTTCAGACATGCCCCCTCGTGCATATTTTGGCTCCGGGGGAAGATACGCAGCCAAGATATGGGCGGGGATTGGCTGGTTTGAAAGCCCGGCCCCACCGGCGCGGCTTTGCCGGCAGAGACGTGCAGGGATGCAGAGCTTGATTCCCTGCTCTGAATCCCTGTGCATCTCTGCTGGCAAAGCTGGGCTGGGGGGTGGGGGGGGCTTTCAGACCAGCCGATCCCCACGCATATCCTGGCTGCGCATTTCTCCCCACAGCCAGAATATGCGCGGGGGTGGGGTGTACACATGTCTGAAAGTGGCCTTAGAGTTTTCCAGGAGTTTCTGGGTAGGGCTTTGTGGAGAAGAACTTTGTATTGGGGAAAGTCTGGCAGGAGTTACCACCTTTCTGAATCCATAAAGTTCTTTATAGAGAAAAGGAAGCAACATTCCTCCATCACAATGATGAAATTCTAACTTCTTGTGCAAGCCAGCTCTCTGCTAAAAACAACCCATAATCCAGAGCAATGGCACCTGTTGTGCCCTGAAATTTAGGTGATTTTGCCATGAGATCATATTTTGCATATTTCTTTTTTCTTCCCTTCTTTTATAAAATTAGACCAGATCAGAGAAATAAATAAAATAAAATAAAATTGTTCTTGTCCCCAAACCTTAACCTGAAGTATTATATAATTCCAATGAAGATTTGAGTCAGCTTTCATGATATATTAAATACAAAATAATATGTTGTATCTTTCCACCAGAATCTCAAAGCCTTTCTAACTGTGAATATACATACTGGAGCACATGAGAAAGATTGGTTTACCCAAGGTCACATAATTTGATGGTGGCATGAGAAGAGAATGGAATTCAGGTCTTTTTATTCTCAGTTCCTTGCTCTAACTGATAAATAATTACATGGGAACTTGTACATCCTGAATGACCATAAGGCTCTTAAAATATCATTTGAAGACACTGATAATTGTGATTATTTCGCTTTTCATTTTCCGTAAAGCCAGTGGAAAGTAAATCTTGACAAGGATAAATGATTAACAGGAATAAACAAACATTGTACCTGACAACAGAATCTCAAACTACAGTTACAGTAAATACTGAATGATGCACAATCCCTGTTGTTTCAATGTAGTATTGCATTAAGACAGGCAATAACTGCAACCCGCCAACCATAATATCCTATATTCCATAATCAAAAAACCTCCGGTTTACAAGAAGAGTTAAGGCTCTTGCAAATTCAATCATGCGCTAAAAAACATGGAAATTGCTAGGGATGGGTGAACAGAACATGGTTCGGATGTTAAGTCATTCGGTTCGAAACCCGAGTTCGGGTTCGATGGTTCGGTTCAGCCGAGTTCAGTTTGGCCAAACTTGGCTGAACATTCAAAAATAGCAAAACTGAAATGAAATAGAAATCAAAACCTAATTTTCGGCCCTGGAAAGACGTTTTTCCTGCCCCCAAACTCGTCCAAACACGACCAAACTGTTCGGTCATTTGAGAGTTCGGTTCGGACGTTCGGTTTGGANCAGCTGTAAAGAAGGGGAGGCTCCACAAGACTGTTCTCCCCTCCATCAGCAAGCTTGATGGATATAAGGGGGAAGCCACGGAACTGCTCCCCTATGTGCCCAAGTGGCTGCTGACTTGATGCAAGAGAACTTAGTAATTGTGCCTGGCAACAATTCCTCCCCATTCATGTAATACTGAAAGTCAGGGAGAATTGCGACTAAGAAGATCTTTGAATCCAAATTGTTTATTCAAGTTCCTCATGGTAAATACACAGGTAAATACTATGCTATACACATAGCCACAAATCACATCTCTGTCTGGCCAAAGGCTCTTAAATGGCCAATGAACCCAGAGATGAAGACAAAGTAAATCAGATTATATATTTTATTGGACCAACTTCTGCTGGTGAGAATGTGCAAGCTTTTGAGCCACACAGGACTTGTCATCAGTCTACAGTGTCTGATGAATTAAGAACATCTAAATGTATTTAGATGCATTATATATTTTAAATTATTTATTTTACTGACTAGATACAATTTTTAGAGTCATACCACAAGAAAAAACAAAATGTTTATTTCCAAAAAAGATGCAGCTCTCAAATCCTTTAATTTTCAGCCAAGTAACAGAAAAGATCGCTGACATCCAACATGATTGCATAAGTTCATTTTAGCTATTTTGGATCTTAAACCATTAAAGCAACATACTAAAAAGGAGCAAATAATTCCCCTTCAAAGAACACTTTAAATCACAATCAAAACTCAATCATTTATTAAATTGTCAATCATTAGGGGAAAATTTGTTTGCTAAACCAAATTGTATTTTAAAAGTTTGTACTTGTAAACACCTTTCTTTATGGCAAATGGAGAGATTCAAAACATCCTTTTTTTCTCACTGCACCACAATGTTTCTTTGTTCCACTGTTCTAGATTCTCCCAAACAGTGAAAACATTGCTAAGCTTTATAAATCATTCATGCTAAGCATAACAAATAATTGTCTTTGTAATCAAGGACTATAAATAACCCCCAGCTATTATTCAGAGGCAGTCCATAGCAGATAAACAATCTAACTCTTAAATGATAAAGCAATGTTTAACTCTCTAAACTATTTAGAACAAAACTACCAGTACCATGAACACGGCACAACGGTACAAATCTGGCAAACCTTGACCAAATTTTAATAAGCTTAGTGTTATGAACTGGTGCTGAATGCCTCTTGACTTACCCTCAATTGTGTCTGAACACTTAGTAAGATGGCCACTTAGTGTCTGAACACTTAGTAAGTATAGGCCAGAACCCCCTCTCACTGAAGGCAATGCTGCCACTGGCTCTTGTGGAAACAGGCTTCAACCCTAATTAACCAGAGCTGTAGCCTGTCTACCCTGGGGATTTCTACACCAGTTTTGGTACACTGGCGTAATTTCGAATGGAGATGTATAGCATTATTTCCAGTCAATGGGCACAAATAATATTTTCATCAAATGTCACTATGGCCTTTTTTACACGGATGCTGCCGCTGGCCCAGTGGGTGGAGCTGGGTGGAGGNAACCATAATATCCTATATTCCATAATCAAAAAACCTCCGGTTTACAAGAAGAGTTAAGGCTCTTGCAAATTCAATCATGCGCTAAAAAACATGGAAATTGCTAGGGATGGGTGAACAGAACATGGTTCGGATGTTAAGTCATTCGGTTCGAAACCCGAGTTCGGGTTCGATGGTTCGGTTCAGCCGAGTTCAGTTTGGCCAAACTTGGCTGAACATTCAAAAATAGCGAAACTGAAATGAAATAGAAATCAAAACCTAATTTTCGGCCCTGGAAAGACGTTTTTCCTGCCCCCAAACTCGTCCAAACACGACCAAACAGTTCGGTCATTTGAGAGTTCGGTTCGGACGTTCGGTTTGGATGTCCGAACAGACCGAGTTCGGTCCGAACATCCGAACTGCGTTTGTCCATCCCTAGAAATTGCAAGTTAAGGCTCCCGCCTTACCTCCGTGCCACATTAGCGGTAAAGACATTTCACAGTCTCACATATTGGGCTCACTTACAATGTAGGCTCCATGCACCTACACTTTGCCTTCCTCTTTCAGCCCCAATCTTCTTCCTCTTTGCAGGTTGGGGGAAATACTGAAGCTGGGAACAGGAGGGCATGAGCACAATTTCACAATCCTAACTTTAATCATGCCAGTTTTATAGCAAATAGAATATTGGGGCTTTATAATGGGGGATGTAACACACGTTAACTATTAGAGCGCTCCCGCACTCTAATAATACAAATAAACAGTGTGTATAAAATATATTTGTCTCTTCTTTGGCTCAGCATTTCACTACACAAGTAGCTTCTTCAGGAGCATATTGTGCAAAGAGACACAGTCTTTCTCATAAATCTTCCAAGTGCAGAAAATGCAGATTTTTCAAAAGCAGACAGTATCAGCAAAGCAGTGTAGAACAAAAAGCCACAAGGTTCAACCCAATTAAATAATGGTTAAAAATACCCTAATAAACATTTAAATAAGTCATCTCAGACTTAGAAAACCAACCCTCAGCTTCACAAGGAAGCACGGTGGTGAGGGGGTTGGTCAGTCCGGCCTCCCTCCGCCTGGAACCGGAATTTTCCATTGCTCGCTGTGACTATTTCGCTGATAAAATCACTTGTATTCATCACAACTTCAACAGTGTGTTTGGAATGGTAGGAGAACCAGAGGTTATGAGTGCCCCATCTGGTCCTGTTTTATGGGATCAGTTTCAGTGGATATCACCTGCTGATGCGGAGGATGTCCTTGCGGTGGTTAGAACTACCTTTTGTGAACTAGACCTGTGCCTGTCCTGGCTGGTCATGGTCAGCTGGGACCGTTGCTGGAGGGGGTGGTCAGTGCCTCCCTTCAGAAGGGCAGAGTGCCGGGATGGTCCCTGCTCAAGAAACCATCGCTTGACATTGACTCCCTTGCCAGCTATTGGCCGGTCTCTAACCTTCCCTTTTTAGGGAAAGTTATTGAATGGGTGGTGACTCAGCAGCTTCAGGGGCATTTGGACTGCATCAGTTTACTGGACACCTCACAGTCCAGCTTTTGTCTGTGTTATGGCACTGAGACTGCGCTTGTGGCCTTGGTTGATGACCTTTGCCGTGAGTTGGATTGGGGCCGGTCAACTCTTTTGATCCTATTAG
>QEPC01006282.1:7921629-7933880 GCA_003113815.1 Sphenodon punctatus
AGTACAAATGGTGGGAACCAACAGGGGGTGCCAGGAGCGGTGGAAGGTGGGGCAGCCCAGGCAGGACGGCCAACCAATGGGTATCCCCCACCAGACAGGCCAGAACATCAGTGCAAAGGCCCCCAGGGCAACACCAGCCGCTAGGGAGGGGTTGGGGTCCGCAGCCTGCCCCTCCCTCCCACATGCTGGGGGTACAGAGAGCACCACCCCATCACACATGTTGCACATGCACACCACGACTGCCCAGCCAATCCAGCCAGGTGGTACACCACACCTCCACAGGGAGATACAGGGGGTAGCCAAGGAAGGGTGCCCGCAAAAGGGAAGATGGACACCAGGCAGCCACCACTAACTGAAGGACAGGGTTCACAATGGGACGCGGTGGGTCCACACCACCAACCGGGGCAAACCAATGATCCATCCTGGAGCCCACAGGGGAATCCAGCACGTACCACTGTATGCCGCCCGACAGCCCCAGTCATCCCGAGCAGGAACGCCAGTGACCTCCATCACAGTAATCAACACACAAGGACAGGGCGGCAGCCAGGGGAGGGGCGACTGGCATCGCACAAGGACACGAATGCACCCAAGGTGGTACAGACAAAGGCACAGACTTTATTGATGATGGGGTGACAGGGGAGGAATGGCCAAACCGAGTCCGGCAATGGGGCAATCAGGGACTCATGTCTGTTCCCCACAAGCCGCACACAAGTGTACCGTTGCGGTCACTCTAAGAGGGAAGGAGGCGGTCGGTAACACTACAGGGCGATGGGGGTTGGAGTGAAGTGAAGCAGTGATGGGGTCCAGCTGACAGGCCAGCCTACCCTGGGTTACACAGTACCGTGGGCCAGAGCAGGGGGCGAAATGTTGAGGCGGCCCACAGCACAGGCACGGCAATGGAAATGCAATGGAGGGACCGTTCGGGATGTCCTGCTCATGGAGAGGCCGAAGGATGCCCCTGAAACCTCTGCCTCGGGACAAGCTCCTCCCAGGCGAAGAGGCCCCTGTGGAATCCCCAGGAACGCATATGCACATCCACCATGAAACAGGGCAGGAGGTGGTGCCCCATGGCAGTAGCAGCCTTCACAGCCCGTAGGTTCATCACCGATCGGAAGGTGCCATGTTCACATGTCGTAGGGGTCCCAGTCAGCAAGGGTCCTCCAACATCTATGGGTATCAGGTCCAGCTCCCCAAGAAGCGCCTGGCAGTCCGATCATGGATGGGAGATGCCACGGGCATGCAGTAAGATGCCAGTGTAGTCGGTAGCAACATGGGGACCCCTGGCCTGGAGGGCCAGTCCATACTCCAGACGTGCAGCTACCAGGCAAACAGCCGTGATCTCCGGTGTGGTCCAGGGCACTGCAACAGCGGCTGGTTGGTCCCACAGAGGTTGTTGAAGGAGGGGAAAGCTGAGCTCCCCGGCACGCCTCCGGCAAGCCAGACCCCCCAATGCATGACCCATCACTCACATGTACCGCAACAGGAGATCAAAGCCATCCACCACCAACAGGGGGTCGCCACATCACGGCTCTGCCACAACATTCCCAAAAGCATGTTGGTACATGGCGACCACTCCTGCCCTGCACCACTGGTGGCCTCAGGGCCTGTTCCGCACCCTTCAATGGCCGTTCCAAGGCCTGCAAAGCTGCTTGCGCTGGGATCCTAGGGAGAGCGGCGGTGACCGGGCACTGTGCGAGATGCTGTGCAGCGCTAGCCAGACTGTGGCCGTACACAGCTGATAGTGGGATGCCAGCAAAGCCCTGTGAATCCCTGCCCCATGCACCAGGCGGGTGCATTCCAGCGTTAGCGATGACAGATCAGCAAGGCCACGGTTGCCTCTAGCAGGGAGATAACGAGCCCCTCCAAGCAGCATATCTTGCCGGAACACAGCTGCACAGTGCCGTGGCCTTCAAGTGCTTTGATCAAAGCAAGGCTGGTGTGGATGCGCCCTGGCCAGGGATCGCATGGGGTCATGGCAGGGGCACAGGGGGTGGGGTGGCCCCAGAGGAGCCTCAGAGTGCCCCTAGCCCCATGGGTGCCAGGCGGTCTGGGGGTTGCAGGGGAGGTGGGAGGCACAGTGCGGGTGTGCAGAGCACACAGGGCTCGGGGCCTGGAGGAAGGGATCCCGGGTGTGTGTGGGGGTGTGTGATAGCTAGGTGCTGTGGCTGCCGACAGGCTGGGTGGTTGAAGGGGACAGTCACAGCTGCGTGGGCCTGGGTCAGGTCCACCAGCCACGTAACGGCTAGGCAGGTAGCTGCTAGGGTAATCCAGCACTGGTACCGGTGGTGGGTTCCCCCCAGTATGTGTGGTGTTGTTGGTACCATGCTGCCTGTTGATGAGCCCCCTGAGGAGCGGGCCATCCTGTTAACGGTCCTGTCCTCCTGCGTCATGATCCTGGTGCTGGTGTTCGAGCAGTGGGCCAATCTACTACTGCTGGGTCACTGCTTCTACAAGCATGGAGTATGGTGCAGGAGAGTGGCCAACATGCGCTGAGCTGCATCAGTGCGGTGGGCACACAGGGTAGCTGTCTGCCGACAGTTCATGTTCGGAAAAGCAGTGTCCCAGGACATGCGCCTGGTCCTGTTGCGGGGCTGCTGAATGTTTACGGGCGCCTTGTCACTGTCCCAATGTGGAGGCTGCATTGGATGTGCTCTTGCACCAATTAACGGTGGGAGAACATGCTGGCCACCTGGACGGACGATACATGGACAGAGCACTTCCACATGAACCGCTCCCTGTTGGCCCAGCTTGTGGAGCTCCTCAACCCATATCTCCAGAGGCGCAAGACCAACATGTGGTATCCGCTGCCGCCAGGGATGTGCTTGGCCATGGCCATGTGGAGACTGGCCACCCCCGATTCCTGTTAGAGCATTGGGGAGCAGTTCAGGGTGGGAACCGTGACCATGAACAGGGCGCTCCACGACGTGTGCGACCTGTTGGTGGAGCTACTACTCAAGTGGGTCATACAGTTCCGGGATCCCGAGGTTGTCATTTGTGGATTTGAGGATGTGGGCTTCCCCTATTGCATAGGGGCAATAGACAGCACTCACATTCCGATAATCTGGCCCCCACATGCCAAGACGGACTATCTGAATTAGAAGCAGATCTTCTCCATCAATCTCCAGGCCGTGGTGGATCACAGGGCCTTGTTCACACTCAGGAAGGAGCCATGATGGGCGCATACTGTGGGCCTCCCCCTTCTATGCACGCATGTTTGATGGGGAGATAGCCCCCAACCTGTACCGGGTCATTGAGGGGGTCTCCATGGCCCCAGTGGTGATAGGGGACCCTGCCTACCTGCTGAGCCCGTGGGTCATGAGGGCCTATCCTGTGGCACGCAAAGTGGACCGCCGCCTCTTCAATGAATGCCTCTCATCGGCTTGGAGTGTGGCAGAGCGGGCATTCGGGCTGCTCAAGGGGCACTGGCACCTGCTCATGAACAGGAGCCAGTTCGATCTGCAGTATACCCCCATCCTTGTACTCCCGGCCTGCATCCTGCACAATATCTGCGAGACCGGGGGAGCTGCCCTTGACTACCCTCAACCGATGCAGAGAGAGGGTCCCGTGCCCCTCTACCAACACGTCCAGGGAGGCATGTTCTGGCGCATATCGGCAGATAACCGGGACGCTCTGTGTTGGCGCATTGTCACCCAGATGACAGGTAACTGAGCAGTGATGTTGACAGGCCCCACCCTTCACAGAACTGTGTAATGGGGATAACAATAAAGCCTGCTTTGTCTGTTCGCTGATCCACTTCAGCCCAGGTGTTTGGGTTGTAGGGTTTCCCTGCTCCTGTGAGGCCTGTGCCCCGTGCCACTGGGTCACCCACTGCCTTCTAGCCATGGCAGGTGGACCGCACCAAGCCTCAGCCCTTCCCCAGCTGTCTGGTGCCAGGGCCAGTACTCCACAGAGGTACCTGTCTAGACCTGTACCCTGCCATGGGAGCCATGCTGTTGCCCACCCGGCTGCCTGCAGGCAGGGGACGTATGGTTCCAGCATCGGACTTGTGCATGTCGTGCCTCCGTCTGCATGTAGAGCGACCCCTGTGCACCATGGCACCCCCATTGACACACCGAACAACAGCGTGCTAATGTACAACACAGTTTAATTGGGGTTATGTACAAGGTGGTGGTGGTGGTGGGGTCACGGTTTGCAGGGCCTTCCCCGTGCCCACTTCGGTGCACCACCGGGGCTCGCTCCCCTGCGGGCCCTTGCAGCCGCCGTTCTTCGGGAGCGGCAGCCAGATCGCCCGGGCTCTCCATTGTCCACAGGCCACTCCACGCTGGGCTGGGGTGCTGGACCCTGCGGTGATGGAACAGAAGGTCAGTGTTTCACCCTGCCTTGCACTGTTCCCCGGCACCATGGCCGTTTCCGTGGTCCTCGGGGTTCCTGTTGCTCCCCACACAGCATCCCCTCCACCCATCCCTCTGCTGTTAGCTATGCCTTCCCCCCTCCGCCCCCTTTCCTGACAGCCCAGTGGTCTGGCTTACCGGAGCTGGTGGGGCGGCTGGCATAGGCAATTGGTCGCTTGGAGGTTCCAGGTTGGGTGGGGAGACTGTGGTTTCTGGAGGGGGGGGTCTCGTGGGCAGCTGTGGAGGAACCAGTAGGGGTGCGAGGTGGAAGGGCAGCCCCATGGGATGTTGTTGTGGGGCTATGTGGGGGAGAGGGACCTGGTCCATGAGACCGGCGAAGGGGTGCTGCTGGGGAAACCAGGGTTGGCTGAAGTGCGGGGGGGGCACCTGCACCTGTGAGGGGGGCGCCCCGGTGGTACTCGACTGCCATCTCTCCACCCAGGCCTGGAGGGGGCGCGTCCCGTCGGGGTTCTCTCCGCAGGAGCCCCACTGCCTTCCCAACGAGGTCAAGGGCCCTTGCGGAGGTCCCCTCCAGCACAAGACGTCCCCTCGCCCTCTCTGCTCTGTCGAGCCGCATCTCGCAGTGGAGGGTGGCAGTCTGGCACCTGTCCCACAGGTGCTTGGTGTGGGACCAGGTTAGCATGGCTGCCAGTATGTACTGGTCCCTCTCCCCCTCCCTTCTTTGGACCTCCCTCGTGAGGGCGAGCTCCTCAGCGTGCACCTCGGCTAACCTTCTGGTTTCCTTCAACAGTTCCCTGCCGAGGTCCTCTCTCCTCTGCCTGTTCCGGGCCCGCATCTCCTGATTCCTCTCGGCGCTGCTGGCAGCAGCTCCCCTCGCCGGACCTGGGCGCTCATCTGTGGGAGGAATGATAACAGATTGGGATGCGAGGCCTTCCAAGTCCGTACTCGGTGCCCCTAGCCGTGCATCCCTGTCGCCCCAGGGGGTGCCCACCCCCCCTACCTGTCCGTCCCTATGTCGTCTGTTACTGGTCATGTGGGGTGCCGGGGACTGTGTCCCCTCTGTCCGGCAATGGAGCTAGCCCCATCAGGGGGTGCATTCACCCAGAGCCATGCTATTACAACCCCTCCTAGGGGCCTGTCGCTCGGTCCCACCCTCCTAGTGACACCCCCCCTGCCCCCGCATACCCCTCAGTGACTGTTTAGCCGTGTGGCTCAGTAACCCACCAGTGATGGTCACCGGCCCATCCCTGTCGCACATAGGGAGCGGTTGGTTGTAGGGGCTGCCCCTATGGCCAGCCTGTTAGCCTGTCACCCATTCCTTGTGCGTTGTGGCCTACCATCGTTGTCCTGTTACCTGGCTCTCGGGGTGCCTCCGGTTCCTCCTCGACTACCTTCTCCTCCATGACCTCCTCCTCGTGAACCTCCAAGGCACCTTGAGCTGCAATGGGAATGTGGATCCATCAGTCAATCCCTGGTGCCTGGCTTCAGCTCCGGTCACTGTGACTGGGGCACATCCCCCCCTCTGGCCCGGTCCCCCCCCCCCCCCGGGGCCCTGGTTGCATTCCTACCTGGATCATCTTCCTCCTTGTCCTGGGTCTCCACCCGCTCCGCATGCACCCCCTTTCCCTATGACCCAGTGCCTTGTGGGTTTCATGGGTGCACACGGGGGGCGATGTTTGAATGAGTGGGTTCCTGGGGCGCCTCCTCCCCGTGTGACAGGGCCATCCACTCCTGCATCCTGGCTTGCCTCTCCAGGGGCAGCAGTCTCCCCCTGCTCTGGGGAGTGGGGGGAGGTGTCAGGCAGGGGGGTGTTGTGTGCGTCTGCCGCCTGCCCCTGGCGAAAGCGGTGCCATGTAGGTGAGAGGCAACTAGATCCCTGTCCATGCAGAGGAACCGGTCCAGCTCCTCCTAGAACTCCATTGTCCGCATGGCGCGGCCAGCCTTGAGATTCTTGTCCTTGATATGTTTATACCCAGACCTCAAGTCCTCTGCCTGCTGTGTGCACTGGGTGACATCCCTATTGTACCCCTGCCACTGCATCTCCTGGGCGATGGAGACCTGTTTGGTTTTGTAGCTGCGCACCAGGTCGTGCTGGACCTTTTCGGCCCCCCACACGCGTATGAAGTCCCTTGTCTCCTGCCTCAACCAGGGCTCCCCCTTTTGGGTACCACTTGTGGGGGGCATACCAGCTTCACGGCTTGGGGCCAGCCTGGTAGCTGTGGTGACAGCGGAGCTGGTCGTCTCCTGTTGGGCGTATTGCAGAGAGATTAGCATCTGCCCCACAGCCCCCCTGTGCTCCCTCTTGTGGGGGGATCCCTCCCCACTCCCCCTGGGGGGCACGGGCACCTTACCCGGCTGTCACGGAGGCCCTCCTCGGCCGTCTCTCCGGTGGTGCGTTGCTCCTGTGTCTGGGTGCTGTCCTGGGGGTAGGGGTTGCAACCGTTCGCTGTCAGCGGCCCGCCCTGTGCTCCCTCGGGTTGTTTTTTGCTGTTGGCGTGTGGGCCCCCCCTCCCCGGGTTCTTGGGGTCCCATCGCACATACCTCACTGTCACTTGCGCTCTCTTCCCCGTGGCTGTGCTGGGCTGGAGGGCTGCGGTCGGCACGGCCAGCGTGGTCTGTCCTCGGCCCTGTGGCTGGATGGGTGTGCTGTGTTTAGCGGTCCTTCTCACGCCCCCCCCCAGGCCTATGGGGCCAGCCCCCCTCCTGTTGATGTCCCGGGGTCCCTCTGCTTACCCTGGCCCATCCCACGTGAGTCGCAGTGCTGGGTCCCTTCATTTTGTTGGAGGCTTTCCTTCCAGACATATTGGGAGCCGGCGCACCCATGTCCTGTTTCGGATCCCTTTTAAGGGCTCCCAGGTGGGCGTCCGGCATCTCCCTGGGTGGGCGTGTCTGCGTGGGGGCCCCTGTGTGGCCTCTCTGCCCATCTCTCTGTGGTCTCAGCGAACCCGTTCCTGTGGGTGTGGGTGTTTCGGTTTTTACACGGATGGGCGGGTGTTGAACACCCAGCTCCATCCACGGATAATGCCGGGTCCTTCCTGGCTGCTCCGTGGGTGTCGGTGGGTGGGTTGTGAACGCGCACCCACCCACTCGTGGATGTTTACATGGGCACTCTCACACCCATCCAATGGGTGTTTATGGGTATTCATGGGTGGGTGATGTCTGTGTAAAAAAGGCCTATGATAAAAGCAGACTAATCAGAGATGTAGTTTTCAATTGCCTTGCTTTATTTTTGCTTTTTCTCCCCTCCCCACCCCCATATTGTTATAATGCTTGCAAATCCAGTAAAACACCAGAAGTCTATTAGGACTCCAAAAAGTCTAAGAAACACTTGCATGTATGTCTAATAAATAAAGACAAATGCTGTTTTTAGATGAGACCCTACCACGCAGATCCACCCATCCCCCACCCACCTGAGCACCCGTCTCACGGTGCCGTGTATGAACCAAGCACCACCCACGGCCACTCACGAGCAGAGGAGAAAAAGCTGGGATGCTCTGTGTAGGGGCAGGCAAATCTGTGCATGAGGAAGGGCCCACACGCATTCATGGCCCGCGTGAACAGGGTCAGGCACCCACCCAAGGAACAGGTTTGCCATCACCATGGAAAAAAGGTGCCATGATGGCTAGAGTGGCACAGTGGTTGCTCCCGCCCTCCCCCCGTCCCGCCCACACCCCGACAAGGAGCCTTTAAAGGATACACACGCAAGATTCAACTCACAGCGGATCTGATCTCACACCTTCCATCATTGCACAACATGGAAGAGATCCACCACCATGGAGGACAGAGCTAGCTACAGCCAGGTGAGTGGGAGATGGGTGTGTGTGTGTGTGTGATGCTAGTACTGTACGGAGCAGCCTCACAGGGAGAGTGCTGACAGTAGCTATGCTTTCCATTGCTGTTCAGCTATGCTGTTCTCCTCTCCTCACCTGGGGGGCGGGGGTTCTGATGTCTATCTACTGCAAAGGCGGAAAGGCAAAGCTCTCACCCCAAGGAACAACTCCCCAAATACTGAAACAAAAAGAAGTGAAAGCTGACAGTGATGGAACTGAACCATCACAAATATTTCCAAACAAATTTTATAGGAATATATAGACAAATCAAATTTCACAACAAACAACCCCAGATATATACATGTATGAACCTGCTCAGCTGGGCAATGCAATAAAAAGGCAAATACAATATATCAGCTGGATGTATAATGTTAAATTGAAATACAATTCAGATGACCCATTGGGGTCAACTTAGTTCAAGGTATGCCGTCACTGATGCACAATCTCAAAGCATCCACACTTTGCCAAACACGTTTTGGGGGGGGGCACCCCCCCTTCCTCAGTGGCTTGATATGTTGCTGTTAAATACTGAGGGGGAAAAAAACCAATTGAAGTTATATCCAAAATATGCTCTCACATAGACCAACTAGTACGCATAATGAACGGAAATGGTCCCTCTAAATCATTCTTGTACCTTCCCCAAAAAATGTTGTAGAGAATGAGATAATACTGGTATATCAATGCTGCAGAGAGATTTCTTATTTTCTTACAGATTTAATTTCCTGTTGTGATATTCATTAGGCACATGGATTCACTCATCTTCCTCCTGAAATACACAACTACATCTCATGATCAAAGCCAGCCCCCTCACCATGAACGGCATTCCCTATTATTTCCAAAGTGTATTACATTATTTCAAATGGGTTGCCACATGAACACCACATTGCATACTGAAGAAAATGCAATCATTGTATAATAGGAGATGGAAACCAACCTGCTTTCTGAACATGACCATATAATTTCACTCCCAAGACCTGTGTCCTTTCTAATTCTCACACAGCTGATCATGGAGCTATGAAGGTTTATATATGCTCTTTTAAGTAGCTGTGAACCTCTTCATGTCCATGTGATAGTAAAGAGCCTATCGGAAGTGCCTTATCAGGTATTCTTTCCTCACAGGACTTCCTAATTAAAATCAACACTCTGTGAGTCCACCACAGGGAAGCCTCTAAACACTGGGCTATCCCAAATCCTGCATGTGGACAATGTAGCACTTCCCTGCAGGGACGTTCTTTTGCAAATGCTCTCATGGAATGTCCTTGTTAATTACCCATTCTTCCATGAGGACGGTCATTGTGAGCGAATGCAGCTTGATCTCTGACACGTGCTGCCTCCTTCTAGTGGGGAGCCTGTCAATGTTATCTTATGAGATGTCCTTCCCCACCGGGATTTCTGATTCAAATCAGCACTCGATGATTCCATCACAACGAAACATCTAACATGCTAGGCTCTCACAATTCCGACATTAACATGATGTTACACTTGCCTTCAGAATCGTACCTTGGCAAGTATCTCATGGTGTGTCCATGTACGTTAGCTGATCCTCTATGGAAACAGTCATGGTGCAGGGGCACAGCCCAATCTCTGACATGCATTATATCCCTCCTATATTAGACTTACTACATTGTGCTGGATGAACAAGTCTATAGGCGCTCGTGTAGCCCTATGTCCATGACTAATCCATAATGCCATGAAATACCAACTGTATGCTTTCCCCTATCATAATTAAAAAACCATAAGGTATTATACAATATAATTATAATTATACAATGTAATTATACAATACACAGAGCCCACAGTAATCTAGGCATCAAAACTATACCCATGTTATGCCTGAAAACCGAAAACATCAAGGCCAACGATGAATTCCTAAATGAAGCAAATAATATTCTCCTATCACAGAAAAACTGTCTATGAATTTAAATCGTTCAAACCAGTTGGAATTTGAGTGCTCAATCTAAAGATCCAAAAAGTTTCTCTTTTTTGTAATATTTTCATATGATCACTCCTATCGCCTGGGATTGTCTCCAAACACAAGAATCTTAATTCTGATTTATTGTGGTGCATTTGTATAAAATGCTGTACTAAAGGTTCTTTCTAAACCTTTCGTCTGATGTTACCTACATGTTCTAAAATCTCAGGCAAATTTAAGGAGTGTAAGTTTATATTAGATTATCACTCTCAAGTGACATTACAGATGTCTATTTCAGCATTCCCATAATAAACCTTATTTTTAAAAGATGAATACAACCACAAAAATTTGCTCTGAACTAAAAGCAAGCTAGCACATCAAGCTAAAATATTGCAGGCTTGATTGCCTCTTTTTTACAACAAATTTAAATATGGCTGATCAGTGGCTTTATTATTATTATTATTATTATTTATTTATATAGTGTTAATTGTGTACCTCGCATTGTACCATGAATATTTATTTATTTAACTATTTTTCTATCCCACACCCTCTTGCTCACAGAGCAGCTCGGGGCAGCTTACAAAACATAAATCAACAATAATAACAAAACAAACATATAATATACAATTTGAAATTCATTAAAATGCTAAGAATATACTAAAAGGGCCCCCGCTTCCCAACCCACCCTACCCGTCTTCCTCTCCAAAGACCCAGCAGAACAGCCAGGTTTTACACTGTCTTCGGAAAGAGGGTAAGTCCAGGGCCTACCCTACCCGAGGGGACTTACAATCTAAGAGAGACAAGGGTGGGAGAGATGAACATCGGGAGAGACAAAGATACGTTCACAAGGTTAAGGTACACATCCTTAACGTAGTTACAGGTAAGAGATTCTGAGTGAGGGGGGAAGAGGATGCAACTTCACTCATGACAAGCCAGGGAAAGCCTGATAGAAGAGGTAGTTTTCAGGAGGGATTCGAAAGTTAAGCAGGAGGGAGCAGAACAAATGTATCCAGGGAGACTCCCAGGTATGGGGGGAAGCAAGGGAGAAGGGGGAAAATGTTTAGAGGAGCAAGGGGGTTGCAAGCAGGCGAGGGTGGAGCAGAGGAGGAGCGAAGCTCCCAGGCAGGAGTGTGGCAGGATACAAGAGTAGAGAGATATGGGGGAGCAAGGCCATGAAGAGCCTTTAAGGTGAAGACAAGGAGATTGTGCTGAATGCATTGACATAGAGGGAGCCAGTGTAGGGTGGATGAATGTGATCAAAGCATCAGGCAGGGTGGATGACTTTGGCAGCAGAGCACTGAACAGAGATATGGAGGGCGAGATCAGAGCAGGAGAAACCAGTAAGGAGGAAGCTGCAGTAGTCAAGGCAAAAAGAGGATTAAAACATGGACTAGGGCTTTTGCAGTGGAAACAGTAAGGCAGAGCTGTATTTTAGTAATATTATATTTATTTATTTATCAAATCATTTACTACCCCGCCCCTCCTGCTCCAAGCAGCCTGGGGCGGCTTACAACATTAAAACACATAAAATCAATAAAACAAAAAAATACAAAATACAATTAAAAAGAGAAGGCACAAAACCAAGTAGGTCAGCCACTCTCCACCTCATTCTCTCTGTCTCTTCTCTATTACCTCTCCTCCCCACCATCATGCCTGCCCTAATCTCTTGCCTTCCCTCTCCTTCCTTCTCCCCTTTTTCTTCCTTCCTCTACTTCTTTTCCCTCTGCTCCTTCCTCCCTCCCTTCCTCCCTCCCTCCCAGCCCATCACTGGGCTGTTCTCAGGAGGGGTGGGATATAAATTGACAAAATAAATAATATAAATATATAAATCTATCACTTCTCGCCAACCTCCTCCCACTTAGCTACCTTCCCCTCCTGCTCCTCCTCCACCCTCCCTATCTCTCGCCTGCCCTGCCGCCCCCTTTCTCTCAATTTTATTCCCATTCCCTGCGTTCCCCCTGATCAGCTCCCATTCTCCTGCTCCCTTTAGAACTGTCGCTCCTCTGCCAATAAAGCACCTTACAGCCATGATCTCTTCCTCTCCCACTTCCTCCAGCTCCTTGCCCTTACTGAAACTTGAATCTCCCCCTCTGACTCTGTCACCCCTGCTACCCTCTCCTTTGGGGGTCTCTCCTTTTCTTACCATCCACGCCCCGAAGGCCGGGGTGGTGGCGTGGGCCTCCTCCTCACTAACTC